>JAKSZT010054335.1:30278468-30418500 GCA_026826555.1 Tolypeutes matacus
CCCCGGGAACCGAACCCGGGGCCTCCCGGTGAGGGCAAGCCCGCCTGCACGGCGTGGTTGGCTGACCCAGCGAGCACAAGCAGCAAGGGGGGGATAAATGAATAAATAAATAAAATCTTTAAAAAAAAAAAAAAAAAAAAAAAAAAGACTGAAGCTCTGAGCAGGAGTGGCCTGAAGATATAAATTTGGGTCATTTGTAGGCATGGATAAGATCCCCTAAAAAGGGGCTTGGAGGAACACCTTTTCTTTTGTGGGCAGATAGAGGAGAATGAGTCTGCCAAGAAGACAGAGCAGAGAAGTGGAGGAAAACCCGCAAGGTTTGGCAGTTGAAGCCAAGGGAAGAGTGTTTCAAGGAGGTATCAACACCGTTAATGCTGAGGTCCAGTAAGCTGAAAAATGAAAAAACATCTTTTGCATTTAGCAATATGGAGTTCATTAGTAACCTCAGCAAAAGCTTACTTGGAGGAGAGACAGGGAAGTATAAGTCAGGTTAGGAAGGGAGTAGAAGGTAAAAGATAGAGACAAAGTATAGACAACTCTTGAGATTTCTATCTGTTGAGGGAAAGATAAATAGCTTGGTAGCTCAAGGGAAATATAGAATAAAAGAAACTCTGTAAAAACATGTTTAAAGCCAAGGGATATAATTTACTATGATTTATTTAAAAAAAAAAAAAAAAAAAAAAAAGACAATACTCTCCCCTGCACTTTCTGAAGGATCAGGATGCTGAAAGACACATGGTCTTGCCTTTCAACAGCCCTCCAGGAGTAACAGAGTTGTAATTTTAATTAGTTCTTCTAGAATATATTATGAACCACATTGCCTGGAATGTTAATAAACCTTGGAGAGCAATCATCACTCGTTATTCTACTTTTATTTATGTATAATACTTTACATAATAAAAAGTAAAAAAAAAAAAGGCAGCAGCAACCAAGAGAAGGGTCTAGTTAAGAGGTTCAATATTCAGGAAAGAGAAAGAATAAAGGATAGTGCAATGGTCCTGAGAAAGTGAGTAGGCTGGGATCCAAAGCACAGGTGTTATGTGGGGCATTGGCTAGGTGGAAAGCTCATTTTCCTATTGAAACAAGAAGGGAGGAGTGAATGGTACAGATACAGGTAGGTTTTTAAGTTTGGTAAAAAGAAGTGGAGGCAGTTATCTTCCAATGGTTTCTATCTTTTTTTGTAAGAAGAAAATCTGTGGCAAGTAGGGGGAGAGAAATCACATTTGAGAATGCAAGAGAGTCTGAACTCTTTTTGTGGAAAGCTGGAGACAGAACTGACCAAAAAACCTTTCATCTCATCTTCCTTCTCTCCTCCTGTTTTTAAAAACAGTTTAACATCTTAAAAACCTGAACAAATCTTAGAATGGATGATGCACCACAATTTTAATGGGCAGTAATTTTTTCTTTCTTAGTAATACAGAAAATAATGGTGTCTTATAATGGATGACATCTGAGATATGAGTAAATATGATAGCAGTGAAGAGGATTTGGGTGTTATTAAATACACACATACCAGTTAGAAGTACTTTTCCTTATCACATACAGAAATGTAAAAGATCAACAGGCTGTTTGTTTAACACAAATTAGATTCTCTTAAGCACAATTATTATTATAGGCTCTAACAGAATGCCAGATTGATGTTTAAAATGCATAGTTCAGGGAAGCAGCTGTGGCTCAATCAGTAGGGCTCCCGTTTACCCTGGGTTCGGTTCCCGGGGCCTCCTGGTGAAGGCAAGCCCGCCCGCACGGCGTGATTAGCTGACCCAGCGAGCACAAGCAGCAAGGGGTGGATAAATGAATACATAAATAAAATCTAAAAAAAAAAAGCGTATTTCAAGATCTCATCTAGAGACTGTTTCCTATACTTGCCTGATGGGGGCCCAGGTAACTACATTTTAATCAGCATCTAAGGAGACAGTGATGAAGATAGCTAATTTACATGAAAATGGATTAAATTCTCCAGTCAAAAGGCAGAGAGACTGGCTGAATAGATAAAATGCATGACCCAACACTATGCCATTTATAAGGCACTCACCTTAAATTCAAAGGCACAGTTGAAAGTGAAAGGATGAAAACAAAATCTACCATACAAATAATAACTAAAAACAAGCTGGGGTAGCTATACTAATATATACCAATGGAATAAAACTGAGAGTTCAGAAATAAAACCTCACATTGATGACCAAATTATTTTTACCGGTGCCAAGTCCACTCAATGGGGAAACAGCAGTCTCTTCAACAATTGGTGCTGGGATGACTGGGCATCATATGCAAAAGCATGCACCCCTATCTCATACCACATATAAAAAATTAACCTGGGAAGCGGCTGTGGCTCAATCAGTAGGGCTCCCGTTTACCATATGGGAGGCCCCGGGTTCGGTTCCTGGGGCCTCCTGGTGAAGGCAAGCTCCGCCCACACGGCGTGGTTAGCTGACCCAGCGAGCACAAGCAGCAAGGGGGGGATAAATGAATAAATAAATTAAAAAAATCTTAAAAAAAAAAAAAAAATTAACCCAAAATTGATCAAAGAACTAAATATAATAACTAAAACTACAAAACTCCTAGAAGAAAACATAGGGAAGTATCTTTAGGACCTAATGTTTGCAACAGTTTGCTAGACTTTACACCAAAACCAGGAGCAACAAAAAGAAAAAAAAAAAACAGATAAAAGGTACTTCAAAATTAAAAACTTTTGTGCATCAAAGGAGTTCATCAAAAGTAAAAGGACATGGGAAGCAGCTGTGGCTCAATCAGTAGGGCTCCCGTTTACCATATGGGAGGCCCCGGGTTCGGTTCCCGGGGCCTCCTGGTGAAGGCAAGCCCGCCCGTGCGACGTGGTTAGCTGACCCAGCGAGCACAAGCAGCAAGGGGGGGATAAATGAATAAATAAATAAAAATCTTTAAAAAAAAAAAAAAAAAAAGTAAAAGGACAACCTACAGAAATGAGAGAAAATATTTAGAAACCACATATTCTATACAGGTTTAATATCCAGAATATATAAAGAAATACTACAATAGGACAACAAAAAGATAAACAACCCATTAAAAGTGGGCAGATGATTTGAATAGACATTTCTCCAAAGAAGAGAATACAAATGGCCAGGAAAACATGAAAAGATGTTCTACAACATTAGTCATTATGGAAATGCAAATCAAAACCACAATGAGAAACCATTAAACACCCACTAGAATGGCTACTATTTTAAAAACATAAAATCACAAGTGTTGGAGAGGATATAGTGAGATAGGAACACTCATTCATTGTTGGTGGGAATGTAAAATAATGCGCTGCTATGAGAGACAGTTTGGCGATTTCTCAGGAAGTTAAGTACAGAATTACCATATGACCCAGCAATTCCACTTCTAGGTATCTAAATAAATTAAAAGCAGGTATTCAAACAGATAGTTGCATATTGATGTTCATAGCAACATTATCCACAATTACAAAAGAGGGAAGCAAACTGTGTCCAACAACAGATGAATGTGTAAACAAAATGCAGTATATACATAGAATGGAATATTATTCAACCGTAAAAACATGATGAAGTTCTGATACATGCAACATGGGTGAACTAGGAAGACATCACGTTGAATGAAAATAGGCAGGCACAAAAGGACAAATATTATATTATCTCACTGATATGAAATAATTAAAATAAGCAAAACACAGTCAGGAATTAGCATACAAGTTAACTAGGGGCTGGGTAGATAATGGGTAGTTAATGCTTAATTGGTAGTTTCAATTTGGGGTGAAAAAATTTTGGTAATGGATGGTGGTGATGTTAGCACAACATAGTGAATGTAATTACCACAACGAAATTATATATTCAAGTGTGGTTGAAAGGGGAAATTTTAGGTTGTATATGTTTGTAGAATAAAATTTTTAAAAAAACTATAGGACTGTGCAACAAACAGTGAACCCTAATATAATTTATGGAGCTTATAGTATAATTATAATATTATTGTTTCATCAGTGTTAACAAAGGTACCACACTAATGCAATGTGTCAATGTGTGAGGGGGTATAAGGCAACTCTATTTTCTGCATGATTTTTCTGTAAACCAACAAGTTCTATAATAAACAAATAAATAAATCCCCCAAAGAGGATATATCACAGAAATGGACGGGCATATACCACCACAATCTATGCGCTCAAGAACATTTCATTATGAAGTCAGTTACATCAATTTGCATGCATCAGAAATGAAGAAAATATTGTAGGTGTAATTTATGCCTCAGCTCCTTTTCTGAGAACTGTAAAATTTCCATGGATATTGTTTATATAAAACTTTCTAAAAATTTGGCAAATTCTACCAAAATTTAAAAATGTACAGAACACTTGTAGGAATTAATTCTATAGCTGTGCTCACACAGTTGCACAGCTATATGCAATGAGATACTCTGTAATAGCAACTGCCCACTCTCAAGTGTCTATTAATAGGGGACCACAACAAACTGGATACACTCAAGCAATGGATTATGATGTAGCTGCCCAAATCAGTCAATCTCTATGTATCTATATAGAAAGATATCTACATTATACTAAAACAAAAGCCAAGTTGGGGAATATATTCAATATGATCTCATATGATCTCAAATCCTTATTTGCATTTGCTCAAAAATGATCAAAAGAATATAAAAGATACACAATAACGGCTACTCTTGTGGGAAAAGGAGGGCGCACTGGGAAAGGGGGATGTATTCTTTTTATTTGATATCCTTGTGTACTTTTTCCACATAAACAGGTATTCTTTTTATATTTAAAAACTATCAAGAAAAATACAAATGCCTAACCACCCCAAAATATAAACAATTCAAATTAGTGGTCTAATGAACCATGCATTCTACTTACCACAAAGCAAAACAAACGATTTTTGAATGCTTATTTTAACCTGAAACAATTAAAATCCTTGTAATCTTATACAATGTCTTCATTTGTGTACTTGAACTAAATTGCAGTTGGTCAGGCATTCTCCAACGTTGCTTCAATAATCACCTCACAGACTAAAAGACTGTGGTTTAGAAAGAGTATTTCTAAACTGGAATTAAGAGTACCAACTAACTGGCTTTGCATCATCAATATCATCACACACTGACTCAGTGTCAATTATGTGCCAGATGCCATGTTGTTACACACTTGACGTGACCTATTTCATCCAATCCTCACAGCCACTCTACTAAATAGATGCCCTTAAAATTACCATATCCATATGAAGAAACACAGGCTTAGAACCATAAGGTTTGTTGTCCAAACTTGCAGTGCTAATAAGTGGTCAAGGTGGGATTTTGATCTAGTTTGCCTGACTCCAAAAAACTATGCTCTCTACTCTGACACAGTGATATTTAACTATGTGACATATTAAGCTGCATGGCTCAGCTCCTCTGGGTGGGTGCCTCAGTTACTTCAACTGCAATAATAATATTCTGTCCTCACTACTTCCTCTTTTTGATGATTAAGAAGTAATTTACCAGAAGACTGTTAAAATGTAAAACACTCCAGAAATGTTATAACAAATCAAGAAATACTTGTTCTTTTGTAAGATACTTAGACCGACCATCATGTGTCTCCCTAAAATCTGATAGAGATGACAACAGAGTAGTTACCAAGTTATCTAACAAAAATTTTCTAAGGTAGTTAAAGTTAGCGATTAAATTGACTATGACATTAGCTCAATTCTATTAGGTTTAAGGGCCAAAGTTTTGAGAAGGAAGGTCACCCACCATGGTAGATTGATTTATGTACCCCAGAAAAAACATGTTCTTAATCTTAATCCATCCTGTGGTGTGACCCATTGTAAAAAGACCTTTTGAAGATATTATTTTTTTTTTTTAAGATTTTTAAAATATTTATTTATTCCCCCCTTGCTGCTTGTGCTTGCTGTGTCTACCTGCTTTGCGTTTTTCTGTGTCTGCTTGTCCCCCTTTTGTTGCGTCATCTTTCTGTGCCAGCTTACCGCACCACACGGGTCTGCTTGCCTTCACCAGGACGCCCTGGGAACCGAACCCAGGGCCTCCCATATGGTAAATGGGAGCCCAACCAATTGAGCCACAGCCGCTTCCCAAGATGTTATTTTTAAAAGTATGGTCCAACTAAATGAATTTGGGCCCTAAAACTATTCCTGGAGGCTTTATGAAGAGAAAGTCAAGTGGAAGCAGAAAGTCAATGAAACTTGGAAGAGAAAGGAGAGAATATCACCATGTGACAGGAAAGCCAAGGAGCCCCAAGGATTACTGCCCACCCAGAACGCTACAGACAACATTGGGAGGAAACAAGCCTTTTAGCTTCTGAAACAGTGAGCCAATAAATTCCTTTTGTTAAACCAACCTACTATGTGGCATTTGTCACAGCAGCCTGGAAACAGATTTGGGTACTAAGAGGGTGATGCTGCAATGACAAATACTTAAAAATGTGGCAACAGCTATGAGGTGCTTGTTAGAAAAGGCCAAGAATAAGTTGAAAAAACTGTCAGTTGAAATGTGGGAAAGGCAATCGTGTCAAAGAGTAGCAGAGAATTTGGCTGAATTATGTTGGATCAAAAGTGGGACTTGTAAGTGATGAACTTAGGTATTTACCTGAGGAGATTTCCAAGGTAAGTACAGAAGATGCAGCCTGGTTTCTCATTGCAACTTATAGTAAAATGTGAGAGGAGCGGGATAAGCTGAGGATGAAACTCTTACACACAAAGGAAGCAGAAACTGAGGATTTTTAAAGTCCTACCCTATCCAGACCGTGTACTCTGAGACTAGGGCCAGAAGCGGCTTTATCTAGAATCTCCCTGAGCTTCTGGGAAGTGTGTCCCCAGAGAATGGACTCCATGCGAGGGTTTAAGTGAAAAACCCTTTGCTAAAGAGGGTACGGCTGAACATGGATCCAGTTGGATATCTCAGAGGAAGTCAGGATTAGAAATGAAGTTATCCAGAAAGATCTGTAGAAAGTCATTTCATCTGATGGTTTGGACCCCTTTGAACTGGCATTTAAATCTGATGAGGGTTTTGCAAAATATGTATGAACAGAAGCAATGCCATTCTAGACTGAAAGGGACAGGGAAGAGACAAGTTGAAGGATGAATGACTTAAAGGACAGAACCAGGGTAGCCAAGGTCTGGACTAAAAAGATCTCAGGCCAAGAGAGAGGGCCCAGCCATATGTGAATATGCCCTTGAGCTTGGAGGGAACAGGCCATCTGTCCCTGCACTTGGATGGGGTGAGGGATCCTGCCCCTATGTTCAGGGAGAGTTCAGCTGCCATTCTGATGCTTGGAGATGGCGGGGTCTGCACCTGTTTTCAGATAGTGAGATCACCACTCCAGTGCTCAAAGAGGTTGGGGTCTAGGTTCCAGCAATGGGGAGATGTCTGCACAAGTAGTTGAAAAGGGTGGGGTGCTGCTCCAGCAGGCCCAGAGGATAAAGCACTGATTAATTCATGACTCTCAGACCTTGAGATATAATGGAGTTTGCCCCGCTCTCTGTCCAATTTTTCTCTTCTGGAATGGGAATGTCTATCCTATACCTATTCTACCATTGTATTTTGAGAGCAGGTAACTTGTTTTCTGGGTTTCACAGGTGCAGAGATGAAGAGGAATTTTGCCACATGACAGACCATATCCATAACTAATTTTGATAAGACTCTGTACTTAGTACTGTCACTGAAATGCCTTAGGGCTTTTGGAATGTTGTGATGGAATGAATACATTTTGCCCATGGGAAGAACATGTGTTTTGGGGATCCAGAGGGCTGACTAGGGTAGGCTGAATTACACATCCCAGAAAAAATAACATGCTCTCAATCTTAAGCCATTCCTGTGGGTGTGAACCCATGGTAAATAGGACCTTTTGAGAGAGGAAAGCCAAAGAACCCTAAGGATTCCTGCCAGCTACAATGCTATTGAAACAGGGAAGAAGCAAGCCTTTTAACCTCTGAAACCATGAACCAATAAACTCCTGTTGTTAATCCACCCATTCTGTGGTATTTGTCTTAGCAGACAGGAAACTAAGACACCCACTAAGGGAATTTTCTATACAATTTCTAGCTTTGAAATTCCAAATAATTGCTTGTTTCCTTTTTCCCTGAATACAATTTTTCTTTATTCGATTGGCAGGCAAGCACAGATGGTATTTTCTTTTGTCTTATAACAATTCCTATAAAGTTCCCACAGATGCTTCAAAAATGTTTTCCTTTATTTAGTCCCACAAAATGGATACTAAGCATCTTTCAATATGAAAGTTATTGTTGCAAGTATGGCGAATGAAGTGGAGGGCATACCTAAGAGTATAAACATTTTTACTTCAGTTTCCTTTCCTAAATCTTTCGATTCTCATCTCATCTCATCTTCAAATATTCTCAAACTGTAGATTTTAAAGACAAATGTTGTATTTTCCAGTATCAAAAACTCACACCAGGATTTAAAAATCAAAAAAGGTCAAAAGAAAATGCAAAGCTCACACATAACGAACACGTCCTAGAAAATAAAGTGCCATATTTTGTAATATAAGAAAAATAATCGGTTTAATATAATTACAACAATGTAGCATAAACATTGCAGTAGTCAACACCAGGACATTATCTGTGACAGTTAAAAGTTTTCCACAGTTGTAAATGGATACTCTAGATTTCCTAAAGAAATGATTGGCATTAAGGAAGTCTATACAAACAAAGGGAATTTTTTAATGTCCAGGGTATCATGATGCATGGTAGACAAGTACATGCATCATGAAGTACAATGAAAAGAATTTCAGATGCTACATTTCAACATAGTTTAGAACTGAAAGTGCTATAGGATAAGAAATGGCTTCATATCTTCATCCATAAAAGGTGAGAGCAAAGAAGCAACCCTTTTGAAGGTTAAATAGACAGTGTCCCTTTTAAAATTTTTATCAAATTCCCACCCCTCAGAAGGTCCCACAGTGAAATGTATACAATCTATATACAATAGGGCAAGTTTTAAAAAAATTGCTTTAAGATGAATTTCCTCTGTTCCCTAAAAGCCTAATAAAATATTGGATCCACAAAAGAAAAGGCCAATGCATTAACACAAGTATCTCAACGACCATCCTCTATCAAAGGGGATGGGACATTAAAATCACAAGTATTCTAATTAAATACTTCAATTGAATAATTAAGGCATGTTCTGTAAGAGATCCATCCTGGCGTATGCTGACAGCAACATTAATTGTTCAGAAAAGACAGATATTTAAGTCTTTCAGCAGAGCCAAACAGCAAAATCACCTTTTTATAAAGTGATGGAGAGATCAGATAATTGAAGTTGTTCCTGAGTTAAAATTTGCTTATGACAGCAAACTTCAATACACTCTAATTTAGTTGCTTTCCACTGTTATGTCTTATGAATAACCAAAAAACAAAATCTACTTGCAAAAGTGGAGCTTATGTAAAAAAAAGAAAAAAGGAAAAAAAAAAAAAAACAAAACCAAAATGCTAAGTACAGCAAGTTGGCAATTCTAATTAACGATCTATTTTTTAAAGCATCAGTAGGAACAACAGTTCTGCCACAAAGAGATAACTTTGCACAGTTTCTGAGCAAGAAGATGGGCATAGGGCTCACACAGGCAATCACCCACTCGGTTTAAAGATTAGTACCAGAAATTGTAATTAGCAATGAAGTGGAAGAAGAACTAAAAACAATTGGAAAACAAATTATTTTCATTTCAAAGTTGCCCAGTTCAACACGGGATTCAAGGATAACTTTACCAATGGATTGCAAATCGCAAAAATTCACATCTGATGCCAAATGAGTTTTTCTGAGACATCTCTAATGCATAGTACTGCAATTTCAGTGTTTTTTTTTTTTTTTTTTTTTAACAGATATAACACTTGTTCTATGAAAAAGTTTCTCACTTCTTCAGAAGAAAGGGGAAACAATTTGTGTTAAATGAGAAACAAAGTTCTTGTGATCACAGTTATTCTATTTCTGAAGCAGAACGAAAAGCTGGACTTCTATGCTTCCATCTCCTCCAGGAACTCATGAGACTTTCTAAAGCCAAACTGGGACTCCCAGAGAGAGTCAGCAAAGCCAGTGTAAGGGCAGACTATCCTTCCTCCATCTGCTTTTCCATTTTTACACAGTGGGGAAAACTGCTTCCACATTTAAGCTTTACCATTACCCAGGTTAAACTTAAAATGCATATTGCTTTATTCTTGCTCAAAGAGGGAAAAAAATTTTTCCCAACAAGCACTGAAGTAATGTTTGCTATACCCTGATTGTAAAATAGATCTCAGAGTTTAAAATGACAAAGAAATCCTATCCAACAATGTTAGCTCACAGTATTATCTCAATTTGTTTTCATTGGCTGCAGTGATATAAAATAAATAATACAGTTTATTTACAGTTTCTAGTTAAGATTTCTCTTTTGGAAGGAGGATAAAACAGTGCACTTTGTCAAGTTATTAAACTAGCCTGTAAGTCTGTGTGATCTCCCAAAATGCAGTGAATAAATTCTGACAATCATAGTATTTAGACAAAGCAGACAACAGCACACTTCTTTACTTGGACCCTTGGTGGTAGACGTATTCCCTCAAATAAATGCCTGAGGCTCAGATTCCTCACTTATTCAACCCCAAGAGTGTTGCACCCAGAAACACTGCATGTTTGCAATTGTAATACTGTTTTAAGAGAAGACTTTCAAATGATATTAAAGTATCTGTACTGATATAAATAAGGGTAAATTCTTTTAAGTATACTGAAATGGGAAGTATTTTTATAGCACTTTGAAGACTATGGTGGTTTAGAACAAATCAGTCCTCTATCAAAAGCATCTAGGTACTTTCAACACCTCTACTTTCACATGATAGCATGAAGATAACTTCTAACTTACATGACCAGAAAGGAAACTGTAGCATGGGTATTAGCGCACATACAGCAACAACCATGGTTATGCATTCAAAATGGAATATTTACAAGAAATACATATTTATAATATTTATATAGATATTCAATTGAAAGTCTGAAAAAACAATGACTTTTAGTCTGTCACTGCACTTATTGCAAAATGAGGTACTTTAGATGTTAACAGAGTAAAATTAATGCATTTCAGGATCCTCAGTCTCTTTACCTCATGTTTGGATTCTTCGGTAATGGTTTAATCATTTCTAGTCACAGGATAAATTCCATCTTTTCTACACACAGAAAGCAAGACAACTTTTCCATTCAGTACAGCCCTGCTTTGCAGTCCCCTCTGAGTGTAACACTGACTTGGGTAAGAAGGCTTCCCAGCTTGGTCTCATAACGGGTATTTCAATAGAAAGAACCAAGGACACTCTTTATAGATTGGTCTCATCCCAAGCAGGATCATTCATGTTCTTTAAAACTTTCCTCACAAGCTTTTCTAGGTCTTTGCGGGCTCTCTGTTCTTCCTCTAGAGATTTCTTCATCTTTTTGTTATCCTGTAAATCAAGGAGACCACAGTATGTTTAGCTATCTTTAGCATTAAAAAGAACTTTTCTTTCCCAAAATATACATTGCTGAGGGGGCGGATGTGGCTCAAACCGTTGGGCATCCGTCTGCCATATGGAGGGACCTGGGTTCGCTCCCCAGGACCTCCTGGTAAAATTAAAAAAAAAAAAAAAAAAAAAAATATATATATATATATATATAATATATATATATATTATATATATATACACACACACACACACATTGCTGAGGCCTCACTTTTCCAAAATATAATTACAAAGCCTCACTTAATGAAATCCTGGTATGGATTCTGCCTGTGTGATGTGATGTCATAGATATATTCAACAGGCCAAAAGAATTTACATCATTGCTTGGTTCTACAAGGCCTGAATGTCTAAATAGAAAATTCACTGCTCTTTACTGTATAGTTGTTACTGGCAACCAAAATAAACCATAGATGTGTTATGGAGTTTATAAAGTAATGGAAGTAATAACGAATGAATGAATGAATGAATGCTCAACAAAAGCTTCTTCCTAGATGAAAAATCTCTGGGAAAGGACAATGAAGTAACCATTCATTACTAAAACAAAAATTTCTTCTACTTCCCTGAATATGGTATTAGATGTAGATAGGAGGGACCTGTAATTTAACAATGTTTGAAGGTACAAATTTATCTGTTAAATATAAAGGAAAGGAAGCCAGGATCTGCTCAGTTAAGAGTCCTGCTGTGGAATTTGGGTGAATCTGGCTATGCGGTTTACTAATCTCTGCATAGATGTGAAGCAAACTGAGCACACTGCTCATAAAAGCACTGCAAATTGATTACAATGCTAAATATAAATCAGAGATTTCAGTTAAAAGTGATATTCCAAAATTTATATTCAGCTATACATAATAAACCATCTTGATTTTCTCACTATCTATATACTTAAATATGGTATTCATGAATAATTTTTTTTTTTTTTAATCAGGAGGTCCCGGGGATCGAACCCGGGCCCCTCCATATGGGAGATGGATGCCCAACCATTTGAGCCACATCTGTCCCCCTCATGAATAATTTTTAAGAGAAAACATCATGAGACTGTCAAACCATAAAAACACAGAAAGCTTATAAATAATTTATAGAAACATACTTTTTAACTGATCCTTTAACTTTTTTAAAAGATTTATTTACCCCCCCCCGTTGTTATTTCATTCGCTGTCTTGCTCTCTCTGTCCATTTGTCATGTGCTCTCTGTGTCTGCTTGTCTTCTCTTATCATCTTATCGTCTTCTCTTTAGGAGGCACCAGGATCCAATCCTGGGACCTCTGATGTGGGAGAGAGGCACTCACCACTTGAGCCACTTCAGCTCCCTGATTTGTTGTGTCTCTCATTGTCTCTTTTTGTGGTGCCAGCTCTCCGCACGGGGCAGCCTGCTGCGCAGGCCAGCTTTCACCAGGAGGCCACGGGAAATGAACCCAGGACCTCCCATATGGTAGACGGGAGCCCATTTGCTTTGCATCTGAGTTGCTGATAGTTTTAATTTTATAGATGTTCTGATATTATGATTTTCAACACCAATCATGATCATGAACTGGCCCCTGGCTGTCCCGTTGGTCCTATTTCCTACCACTTTCTGCCTGCCTTGCTCATTGTACTCCAGCTACAACTGGCTTCCTTGCTATTTTCTGAACATACCAAGCTAGCTCTCAGCATCTGGCCTTTGTACTTGTGCATTCTTCTGCCCAGATAGCTTTCTCCCCAGTTATTTATTTACCTGGTTATTTATTTACTTCTTCAGTTTATTGAGGTTTTTGCTATTCCATTTTACCTCTTTTGGGAAGCTTTTCCACACCCTGTCCCTGTCACTCTATCCCCTTATTCTGCTTGTTTTCTTGCAATTCCCCATCATTAACCAACATTATAGTATATAAATAGTCTGAATTCTCTTTAATATAAACTACTTGAGGGTAGAGACCTTTGCCTGTTTTGTTTAGTGTACTACCTGGCACACAGTATATGTCAAATAAAGGTATAAATAAAATTAAAATTAAATTAAAAAACAAAAACAAAAAAAAAACCAAGCGATTCAAAATTCTGAGTTTACCAAGAAGGAACTGAACTTCTCCAATACAAATACAGTGATAAGAAACAAACACAATAATACAAGGAGTCTGACTGGGTCTTTTGTGCAAGGTAGAATCCAGTCATTTCTGCATGTGTAAAGTATATGCATACATGTTATCTTAGATAACACATTGCTAAGGACGAAGCATGAACAGGGAAGCCCATCAAATAAGAGGAGATAAGTATCAAGGATTTGCTATGGACAATTCTAGGAATGGCTGAGCAACTGAAGCTGTAAAAGCATGTCTAGATTTCTATTACAGCTACATCTCTGGACTGCCTGTTCAATCTCTTCACCATTCCTACCCTGCAGCTACACCAACATGTTATTCTTATCCTTCTCCTTTGCCTGCATCTCATACATTTGGCAAGCCCAGCTTTCATGCCACCTCTTCTCTAAAACTTTCCCTCACCTTATCAGGCAAGACTAATAGCTCTCTCATCTATGAGCAAAGCCACTTTTACATATTTCTATTAAATAACTAATCAAGTTTAATTACTTGTTGATTTGGCTTCTCAAGAACAAGGACTATGCATTAGTAACACCAATAATTGAAGAGGCCAATTTATAGTAGGCACCTAATAAAATTTTTTAACTCAACTAAATTTTAGATGTTATAAATTATTATTCCAAAAGAATAAGAGGTGGTTTAAGATATCAAAAATTGTATAGTTAAAACAAATAGTTTAAACAGTCAAATTCATTTTTTGGTTTATCAGACTTATAGAAGACCAACTGTTTTATAGTCTGTAATTTTTAAAAGACATGATCTCCTTTTAGTATTTTGTTGTGTATGTGTAATCAGCTTCATTTTTAATAGTGTTTTCTTTTTACCCCACTTAAAAAAAAAGAGATTAAAAACTGATTAAGACTCACCTGTCTTAATTCTTGAACTTCATCCTTTAGTGCATATACGGTATCAACAAGACTCCTGAAATAGGAAACAGAATAAACACATAAACAAGGACAAGGAATGAAGTTGATGTGTTGAAATTCTTATCAAGAGAAAGACTAATGCTACAATGCTAAATGAAATAATGTTGCTCTGTCTTATTTAAAATATTTGAATTTGTATGCTTTAAAACAACCAACCAATTTGTGTGTGTGGAAGCTTAAACCTTAATCAACGTTAACTCCAATCTATGAAAAATAAATAAATAAATAAAGGTTCTGAAGCCATACCCTAGACCTCATGGAATTTTCTGGCTTCAGTGCTACACCCTTATAAAGGTTGCATGCCGGCTTTAAAATATTGGAAGACATCTTACTTTTCTTCTATCACTGTCTGACCATTACTTTTAGTTTCTTCTACTATAATTTTTTCTTCTTCTGGAAGCAAAACTTGTGGAGCAGAATCTTTGCGTGAACCTAGGATCATTAAAAAAAAAATAATAATAAACTGCAGATAAATAACATGACAGTAAAAAGAAAAAGAACTTGTATGACTATACAATACTTCCTTAAATATTAAATTCCAGGGACTGTGCATTAAAAAATATACTTTTCATCAAGGCAAACTAGGTAAGGGGATCTTTAACCAATTTTCTCTATCTTTATCCTACCAAACCCACAGTCTTTTTCATGCCTAAAGCATTAGAGAGGACAGGAAACAGTTTTTTTGCAATTTATTAAACTTCAATTTCTGAATATGAAATTTTTAACAGATAATAGGTTAATTCTTCTGACCATATTGCCATGATATTCAACCAAATTTGATATTATTTCAGGAATTTTAGAAAAACACATCAGACCATGCACACCATTAACAAACCAGCAATTAAAACATTTAAGTCTATAGTGATATTCAAAAGTAAAAATAAAAATATTATGGTACATTGCTTAGAAAGAGTAAAATTTAATTTTTTGCTCTTTATGAAAACTTTATTCTACATTTCTTGGAATAAAAACATTTTTCCAAATGAAAGCAAGTAAATAATTTACAATGTCAAAAGTGCTTAACTCATTTAACGAATACCTAGCACAATATTTTGCATAGAAAAGCCTCTCAATAAATATTTGTTACAAAATGTGTACTTTAGAAATTAATTGGTTGGTCCAAATATTTATTTTAAAGGATGAGGAAAAGAGAATCAAATCTATTTAAGGATGTAAGGGAGAAAATAATATTTTCTTGATGATTATACAACACATATTTTTGAAAAACCGCATCAGATGCAAATTTGGGGAAGGATATAGTCTTCAACAGAACACAACCTCTTGCAAGTGGGATTGTTGTGATAAATTAACCATTCATCCATTTTTAAAAATATACTTATTTTTGAGATATGCTAATTAATTATGGAAATGTTATTTCCACTTGGATTTTTCATTTTTCTGGTTTGTCTTTCTAAAAGTTCATCAACTTTTAAGAATGGCACTTGCTGAATATCCCCATTATCATGGGAAAATTGAGTGTAATACAAACGTTTTAAAAATATGATTTTAAAGAATAGTTTTACCAGTGTTTTATTTTAAGACTAGACTCCTCTGAATGGAATAAGATGAACAATTAATGTCAAAGCTTGATGGCAAGGGGTTTCATAAAATGCTACTGACATTCAAAGTCTATCTTTTATCATTTCCAAGGTAGTATGCTAAAGGGAAAAGAATTTGAGCTCATTGGCCATGTGACCTTGGGCAAATCACAATCCTTATGTTGCCATTTCCACATCTGCAAACTGGGGATGGTAACATTGGCTTTACCTACCATCTGTCTCACAGACTGCTATGGGTATCAAATACAAGAAGGTTGTAAAATCATAAAGCCAAGAACCAAATTAAATTAAGATGCTGCTCTCCTCGCTTATTATCTCAAGAAGATAAAACGAAGCTCTTGTTCAGTACAATTCTATGTTACACAGTACAAGTATCAAGCTATATATACTATATATATTTACCAATAAAGGGAAGGACTTTTATATGTATTAAGAATTTTAGTATTATGATTAAATGTAGTACTTAGAATTTTGTTACAAGTTGTAATGAGCTGGTGTATTCTAGATTATTTACAAATACATTGTTAAATACCACTTCAATGAAAACCCTTCCACCAATGTTTTAGTGTAAAACAAACCAAAAATAAACAAACAACCCCCACCCCCAAAACTCTCACACTAAAGTATAACAAAGACTGTATTAACAGATTTGTCAGGGAGAGGGAAGTGTTGCTTTATTCACACAACCTCTACATAGCCAGGGAAGTATATAACATACTTCAAGATATAGTTTCAGAAAGGAACGTATTTTTTAAAAACAGCATTATACTGACAATAATCTGCCTCCTCAGAAATCTGAGGGATCCAGAAAACAAGGTCAGAAATACAACTTCTGAATGATGAAAACCCGGCATAGAGTACTGCCTATGCCAGTTCCCTAAAGGGAACTGTTGGCTGCGGGTAGCATTACTTCCTCTAGACCTTTACTGGGCAATGGGGAATCCTACTTGGACATCTGGACCACATGGGAAATAATGCTTTTGAAGGAAACTGCTAAATGAGACAAATTACAGAGAAAGCATGTAGATACTGCTAGGTTAAGAGTTCTGTAAGCTGAGGGAAATTCTATGCTTCAGATACAAATGCAAATGTTACCCAGAAAAAAAATACAAAAAGATTTGTAAAGATTCACATTTCTATAACACATGTGTAGAAAAATGATTTCAGTTTAATTTTCCCTGCGAAGAGGAGCAAACTGATACTATTGAACAATATAGTAGACTCAAGTTTTTCCTCTGTTATAAAGTACCCAGTTGTATTACTTTGAGTTCAAACAGTTGACTGCTATATTCAAGTTTTAAAAGGGTATCAGTGGGGGTCGGATGTGGCTCAACTGGTTGGGCATCCGTCTCCCATATGGAGGGACCCGGGTTCGATCCCCGGGACCTCCAGGTAAAAAAAAAAAAAAAAAAAAAAAAGGGTATCAGTTGTAGTTCTGTCACACACAATTTACCATGTAATATTTCTTCAAATGGATTAATTAATGAGACAACAGGTTGAAAAGGGTTTTTGTGCAAATGTACTTCAGGGAAATAAATTCTATGTATTTCTTTTCAATTATGTTTGCATGTTCCAGCTTCCCAACCTGTTTACATTGTTTTCAGCATTAAAGTTTTCAAATGAAATATAAAATAAAATCACAAAGGATCCATTTTGGGATTTAAGGAAAAAAAAAAAAAAAAAAAAAGGTCAGAAATGCAGTTGACTATTTTACAGAAGTGCTGTGACTAAATGAAGCATCACCAGGCTGGGGGCTGTGCATTTCATATGCCCTTCTGTGGTGAGTTTTTAAAGTAAACTTAGGGACATCACTTAACCACTGAGATTCCATTTGTTTGTTTGTAAAACAGAATAACAAAACCAACCACCACTACACATAGGTGTTCTGAGGATTAATTTAAAATTTATGTTTTATAAATATCTTGTACTGAGTGAATTCATAAATACAAAGGCCTTAAATTCCATTATGCACCATAATTAAAATAATTTGAGAAATTAAAACCTGTATTAACTGGTTGGCAGTCCATATGCATGACATAGTTTTTATTTCTGCAAGTAAAGTTAAAACACACAGGATTTCAATATATTATAAAATATTAAGTCTGAGAATACTATAGACAGAATGTACTGTCTGATTCCTTAAATGTGCCAATGTTAAAAATGCCATTTGTGGATCTAATGGTTAGTTGGGGGACTTTTAAATGAAGATTATTCATTAGCCTGCATAGATATCCATGTAATGCTAATAATCTGTCTAGCTTTAATATAAAATATTTTTCTCAAGTGACTTAAAAAATGTATAGCTTTTTAAGAAAACAATAAAGGAGTATTTTCCAGCCAAGTTTTCAAATAAGTTGGCTAGTTCTCTGAGAACCAAGTTTTGGAAAGTACATAGATTCAACAAGTATCTCAAAGATTATTATTATTTTTAGAGGTCATCATAATTACAGCATGTTTTTTTCTGAATTACCTAGGTTGGAAAAACAACTTAACAACAGAACTACCAGAGAATGTTGTATCTTTTTATTTTAAAATTATCTCACATGGACTCAGACAAATGCAAACATGTTCACGATGGTTCTATCACAGTCAAGATCTGTGTTTCCCAAATTGTATAAAACACAAAGTTTTGTGTTTCCATGAGATATCAAGGCTTCTGTAACAAATAATTTCAGAAAAGGCTATATACACTTTTATATATAAAAGATTTACAGCATACATTTAGCCTATTAGTCTTTGATGAGGTTTGTGGTTAAAATAACTGATTAACTTAGCATTTCCTAAACTCATCTGAGTGCTGAAATGTTTTTTTTTTTTCCTTTTTCTTTTCCTCCCGTATCATTATTAACATCTTGTGGTTTTCTGGACAACAGTTGAGGACTGCTAGACTAGCCTATAACCTTGATGTCTATAAATATATAAACACAATTAGCTTGTTTTTGTTTTGTTTTGTTTGCAGTATAGGGGGTGGGAATAGGAAAAACATGAAATTAATGAAATAATTTATATTTAGCACCAATCCAGCATTTCTCAAATGTAAAGACTAAGAATATGCCTGCATATTCTTGGGGCCACCCATAAACTCCCATTGAGAAACTGCAGTGAGAGTTCAACACTGCCATTATCAATGATCACTCTGGTGAGTTGTAGGCACAAGTACAGGCACTGGGATCAAATGGCAACACTCATACGGTGGGGATTCAGAAGCCTGAAAACACATTTATATTAACGTGAACACAAAATTTTAAAGTTTGAGATGTCTTAGAACTTTCCCCTGACTAAAATTCACAGATCCCCAGAGAACTGTTTGAGAAACACAGATCTAATCCAACATTTCCATTTTATAGCCAAGAATAGTCCCAGAGAGAAGATGAAGTGCCCAGGCAGCAAGTTAGGATCAATACTCTAGGGTCCAGAGTCCCACTCCGCTATAGCCGTCTCTGTTGTAAGAACACCATACGTAGGGCCTTATTTGACTACATACAACTAACTGCTTCAAAAATAACTTTTTCTGACCGGGTCAAGCTCAGGGTATGTGTACGACTGTGTACACATGCATATGTGAGTGTGCGTGCACCAAAAGTCTAAAAACATTTTAAGTTCATCAGAAGAGAATATCAGCCTATTTGGCCAGGGGTCTAGTACATTTGTGGTAAAACTCATATAAACTTCAATTAGTAATATAAAACATGCAACTAACTATTCTCAACTGAAACTGAAATAACTTACAGAATGGAGCAAAATGCTACACTTAAAAAAATCTATTTGGGAAGCGGCTGTGGCTCAATCAGTAGGGCTCCCGTTTACCATATGGGAGGCCCCGGGTTCGGTTCCCAGGGCCTCCTGGTGAGGGCAAGCCCACCCGCGTGGCGTGGTTAGCTGACCCAGCAAGCACAAGCAGCAAGGGGGGGATAAATGAATAAATAAATAAAATCTTAAAAAAAAAAAAAAAATCTATTTAATAAAACCTCTCCAAAGCTGACTAAAGTCAGCTAGGTCATTTAGTCATTTATGGGTATAAGAGTCAAATTCTTTTTTTAGTTAAGAAACGAAAAAGTAAATACTATTTTTTAGAAAATTATTTACATTTGTTTATCATGTGTTTTCTTTATTTTGAGTCATTAAAAGCACCTAGTCCTGTACCTGGTACAATGTATTTCTTTTCCTTCATTTTTCTTTCCTTAGTCAGCTGGGCATGGGTTTCATAGAAACAAAAATTAAAAACTGACCTTATTCTAAATAAAAATCTTTTAAAGTTGTGCCTTTTCCCATTTATTCCCAAAAAATGAAAAGGCTTCTTCCTGAAGACAAACCTTCCAGTGACTGAAACTTATTTTAAAATTGTAAATGTAAGAGGGAAATAGATGAAATAAAAGATGTACAAAGAGTGACCTTATATTGCCCAGAACATATTTAACCCTAAGCATGTGCAATCTTTATATCAAGGCAGACAGAATATGTTCTACCACTTGGCTTTCCTGTGTAAAATGCTACATTCAGGAGAACAGCCAAATAATATCAAACTGTAACTATGCTGTTCCTCCCTCCCCCCATATAACAAATATTAAAAGCCACAGGCTAGCAAATGCAAAATTTATTTCAACTGTACATAACAGATGTCTTTTTTTTTTTTTTTTATAAAACAAATACTTCATTGCCATATGCAACCACAAACAATAATATGCATATACTGTACAATACAATGTAACATTCAGATATACATCCAATTGATTTTTTCAAATGGCAGTCACCTACTAAAAATGGCTTTTCCCATTCACAGATTAAAAAAACACAATATATAGATTTTTCCCCCCAAGGTCTGATACCACTATATACACATTACTGTGTTTTGGCAATTTTATGCAAAACACACAAATGATATAGCTTATTAAATACTTATGGCAAGTACTGATTCAATGGGAACACTATTTAAGCCATTTGCAAAGAGCTTGATAATGGCTTAAGCCTACCTTCTAATTCAGATTCTTTATCCTTTCATTATAATACTAACTGTACACATATGTATTACAAAATTGTATAATCATAAGATACTATTATCAGCATGACTAAAGTTCCACAAAAATAGAAACACTGACCCTCTGGATGTCATATCACCTTTGCCACACTAGAATTTTTTTTTTTTAGGCCCGTGGCACTAACACTTCTAACCAGGTCACAAAAGCTAATGATGTCAGACATTCGAAACAAACAAAAAGCCAGATTATTATACTGCAGTGATCTTTGCATCAAAGAAAATAATGATCATAATGGTTTTAACTAGTACAAAAACGAATAGTGGTAAATTGCCAAACTTTGGTGTATAGAGTATCAATTAAAATGTCTAATCAAAATTACCCAAATGATATTTGGTGTTAAAGAAAAGATCAAGTGCAGCAACTTCATTTCAATATTGTGGTATATATCGCACATGACATATGCAACCCAAGTTTACTAAGGCATGGCAAAGGCATTTAAACCAATGCACTAATTATTAGAGTCTCACTCAAAGCAAACAAAAATATATTCTACTATTAATATCAGAAAAAATGACTACTCTATGTAATATAAAACAAAACTAAATTGCTTCTAAGTTCACTGCATGATAGTAAGTATATAAATTTTGCAGTTATATTTCTCCAAAAATTCTATTTGCCATTTTGCCGAATATACATAAACCTCACTTATACCGTGGATTAATACTGGGCCCTGACTAATTTTAAAAGATTGCTTCTCAACTTTCTTATTTACATACTAATTGATATTAAAAATATTATGAACTCTCCAGATGATATAAGTAGTTCAGAAGCTACCTGGGAACAGATGGACAAATATTTGAAATAACCAGTTTTCCTAATGACCTCAGTAAGAACGATTTCTGTGCAATCAACTCATATCATGTAGTAATAAAGCTATATGACTTTCTAAAAAATACATCAATGGTTGAAGTTCACTAGCACCTCTGGGCTTGTTCACTAGCACCTCAGAATCCAATTCGCAGGAAACAATCATGTATTGTATCAGTTATCACTGAGTAAACAAAACCAGAACACTGAATATATGAATTTGGTGAAAGAGTGGGGTGGTGGAAGAAGAAAGAAATCACAGCCACCTGGAATTACAGACATCCTAAAGAAAGGAAAAAATGTTATTCCCAATTTATTATGGCATCTTGTTTTCAGAAACTAATTTCAACAAATACTTATAACATAACCTTAAGGTTCCATTTTAACACTAAGTACATCATAAGTTGAAGAGAACACAAATTTTTCCCTGTAGTAATGAGCGGGTGTGATTTGAATGCTACAACTGGATGGAACACGTCGCATTCAGTTCTTTTTGAAGCAAAAATTAGTCTGAGTGAGGCCAGTGAAATCTCCTTACAACAAATCCCCAAAAGTGGGGGAGTACCCCCCCCAAATATAAGATTTCCTTATAAATGAGTTACATGGCAACCCAATTAAGTCTTCTTCAATGGACTTAGACATCCCATGACAATAAAGAATTAGGATTATATGCTACAGGGGTTGCTGTAGATGGAGTTTCACTGCAGCTAGTTGCTGAAAACAAATAATGGGTTCATGGCTATCACAGACAGCATAAATATGAATGTCAGGGGTGCAGCCAAGTTATGACTAAAGCCAAAGCATTTGACTTTTTGAGTATACCAAATGCCTATCTGAACTCAGTCTAATCTACAATTTCAGAAGCAGAATGCATCAGAGTTTGAATTTTAAACCTTTAATAGAGTGGTATAAGCTGGCTAAGTACCATATAATAAAATTAATCCAATTAAAGAAAATTTGGTGTGACGATCAAAGTGAATGTCTCATCGCTGACAGAAAGTTTGCCTTTGGAGAGAAGAACTCCCAATATCATGGCCAAATGGGAAACAAGGAGACTGCCATAATGAGAGTATACTGAAGAGCAGAGTTGTGGATAGTGAAGACAACCTCTTAAAACACATGAAGCAGACTCTTCTTTACATCTGCCAAGGCAAAGAACCCATGCTAGCAACATAAACAGATCATTCTTCATGGATACCAAATCTTTCAGATTCCTCAGAAACAGTTATCTGAAGTGAATTCACAGTACCTTTGTTGCATATTTATTTCTTCTTATCTCTACACAACTACTTGATGAGTGATTATACATAGAAAATTTAGATCACTATAAGGCTAAAGTCTCTTCCATATTGCTGGCACTTAGATCACAAACCTGTATGGTTTCAATATAAAATATAAAAGTGTTCATACAGCTTTATCCAAAAAAGAAATGAAACAGTTGCTACACTGAAAATACAAAAACCAAACCATTTGGAGCTATAAATCACCAATAACTATCTATTAAAAAAAAGAACTGCTCAGTTATAGCCTTATGTGAATATACCATCTCCCATCAATAGTCAGTAATTTGAATGTATACTAAAATTGGCAATCAAGTCTCGACAAGGTACAATGGAAAATACCGGAAACGCTCTCAAAAGTTGTTAAAATATCACATTAAAAGAGACAAGGAACAGCAAGAAAACATCTAAGAAAAGCAGGCTGTGATACAACAAGCATTTGTTAAGAAAAGCTCAGAAGTGCATTAGTTCTGGTGAGAGATATATGAGCAACAGCTCTTACGAGATGTAGAACCCATTCTGTAACTATGGGCTGTCCATATACTGTCATAGTCAGAGTCTTCTGAGAGGTCTGAAGGCTCCAAACGAGAAAGGCTACTGCGACGACCCAAGGAGTCTAGACTTGATTGGTCATCATCAGCCAAGACGTGATTATGCATCAGGTCAGTGCCTTGCCATGCTAAGGATGTATGGGTGAAATGAAATGACAGGTGTGGATAGGCAAAGGTGGGATGGAGAGGAGAACGAACAGGAATAGCCACAACCAAAAAACATGGAAACAAAAGCAAAAGGTGATGGGAAGAGAAGGAAAAGAGAAAATATTGTTAAAAAAAAATGCCATCAATGTTTGTTTATCCTTATTTACGGCTGGATTTTAATAATGAACTTAGCACAAGCCTTAGAATAAAATTCTATCAATCATTATTAAATAAACCTAAATCATGATATTGTTTGGAAATTGCTACTATTACTGCTATAAAGCCGTCACTTAAGAAATCTTTTATAAATTAAGCCCAGCTCTGACATCTGACAATTACCCAATTCAATTCCACACATTATACAACAAATAGTCTCATTTAGGACATTATTTGTAAGCGGAATCATTTATGTGGCTAACTACAAGTTGTTTCCTTGTAGTTAGCCACATAATCAAATGGATATATGATATGCAAAATAGTTTCAAAGGATTTTTTACTTACTTCTTCAGCTATCTCTTTGTCAAGACTATAAATCACCAGAAGTCATCTTAATGATGGGGGTCAAGACTTACCTTATTAATATATAACTACTGTAAAAATTTCAGAGTGGAGAAAGGAATTAAATAGGGTCCACTTCCTTCTAGATTTGTCCACCTCCCCTCATTCCACTACCTATTGAATACAGTAGATCTCCTTAATAGTGCTCACCAGAGGTCAGCCAGCAGAAATGGATAAAATGGGAAGCCATGTCTGTTAACAATGTTACTAACCTTGATGCAGACCCTTTTACTGTCAGGAAAAGAGAAGTGTGACCTTGGAATGCCACCACTTAAAAGGAGGGCAACAGAAGGAGGTGGATGCAAAATGGGAGAACAGAAATAACCCCATGAGTGGTTGGCAACTGTACCAATGAAACTGGCCAAGCAATCGTGATTGAGACACAAGCAGAACTAGAAAGGGGTAAGAACATGGAAGGTCCTCTAAGTACACACTAAATAAGAAACAAGAGGACCCCCTTTATGATTTTTAATGGCAAACCACAACAATCACTGATTCCTTCCTTGTTCCCTCTTTTGATCAAAGTTAATTCAGTTTCCAAACCATAACAAGAATAAGCACAGCCTATTTGGGATTCCTTAAAACTAAATCACAAAATTCAATGACAGCTATTATTTCCTTGAGATAGAAATCAATATCAAAGACGTTTGGTTTATAAAGTCTTTTTGATATCCAAATGTATACTGAACAGAAGTAAATTTTAGGTAAAATAAATCATTATTCTAAAATTGTTTTTAGTAAGCCTTTAATGTGGAAAGAGTTGCTTTCACAATGATATACATTTCCAAATTGTCTGGATTAAGTATACTACCTTTACAGAAAAAGGATTAATTTCTCTCATCACTATCTTTTCTTAAGAATATTAGGTTTAAGGCCATATATGATTATAATCCCGAGGCCAGAGTGGTTGGTTTGCCCATAACAGCAAATTAAAAAAAAAAAAAACCCAATGTATTGATCAATGCTTTTCCTGTAGAGGAGAGATGGAAATACATATAGGCAATCTGATAAGAAAAGATCTGCACAAATTATGGGCTGGTCCTTTCAGGTAGTCAGAAGAAGCAAAGCCACAAGGACACATGGCGCTGACTCAAGAAAAAAATGCAGCTTGCACTAAAACACAAAAACTTTCAGGCTACCTGGTCTGTTTTTCCGAGACTACTGGTTAAAACTTTGTTTTAAGTAATTGAAAATGAGATGACTAATTAAAAAAAAACCTAAATCTAAACACAATCCCTATCAAATAAATGAACCTTTAAGACCGTATGTCTTAATAATCTATGTTTACAAATAAATACTTGATTATATATATATATTTATACACACACACACACTAATTTTATATTTTGATAGGTTATCCAGGACTTTCCATTGCTTTCTTACTCTACTAACTAGTTACTATGAATAGGCATTTTCAACAGAGAGAGTGTGGGCAAAAGAGAATAGTGTTGATGCTTGGTAAAATGTCTTAATGTCATAGGCAGGATATGGTAAAATATTGGCCATGAAGAGGTTTCTGGATAATCTGCAGATTCAACATAGAATTTAATCCAGCTAGCCCTATCTCTATAGCTGTAGTTATCTTTAACAAAAGCTATAGCAGCGGAAAATAGATTTCCCACCTTTCCCTCCCCCCGCCCCCAGCATTAGTTTAAAATAAGTCCACAACACTAATTTTAACCACCATTTTGCAGGTGATGAAACTGAAGAGATAAGAAAAAGTGATTTGCCAAAAGTCAAGGTGGAAAGGGAAGTGAAAACACATAAAATCTAGTAGAAATCTGTTTTTATGTCAGAAGTAATATATAAATAATCCAGTTCTCAAAAAAAATAACCAATTTAAGAAACAACTTTACACGGACAACCTATAGTATCCATGGTCATCCCAGAACCAGCATAGTCATAAAATATCAGCCATTTAGGGAATACAGATGCCAGAAAAATAAGGCTCTTTCTTCTGAACAAATAAATGCACTACCACATATCTGCCTCTACCATACTGCAATCCACTCTCTGCATTCCTGGGGAGGATTAAAAAACAACCTTTCCATTGTCAACAAAATAGATTAACAATGTTTCATGTAAGATATGCACAGAACAGAGGCAAACGCAGATGGTGCTGAAATCTACCAAATTCATTAATTGGCGTCTATTTCCAAAAATTTTAAAAAGCAATCATGTAAAAAGAGGGGTGGGGGTGAGGGAGAGGCTAAAAGCTAAAAGAAGCTTTGCAATAGTTTTACATTTTGGACAATTCTAAGAAGTTAAAAATAATTCCAATACTACACTAATAGTTTTAACTAACAGAATCAATCTTCCATTGTCTTCTAGACACACCTTCTTTAAGCAAAGGAAAGTTTATAAATTCTGGCCATATGTTATACTTAAATATTTCCTGGAAGAATGTCATCTAGAAAATCAGTTATTTTAATGACAGCTCAGATTCTTTTAACATGACTTAAAGACTTCAGGCTCAAGCTGTTCTGTTACTCACTAAGCTACAGAAACATCACTCACTAAAAACAGTTCAGCCACATTAGCTGTGCAATGACAGACCCAAACAAGCAATTAACTTTAGATTGTTAAACAAACAAACACTATAATTCTTACTTCATTATTGTGAAATAAAAACTTACTTGAATTGAGTGTTTGTCGTGTTTTGGCACTTGTGCAGTAAGCTTCGATAACTTTTAGAATCTGAGCATCTTCTTCCAAAGCAGCTGTGCCTATCAAAAAAAAATACAATTAAAAATTTAACTAAAAATAATTAGTTCAATTAACTAGATGAATTTAAAGTCATTAATTCAACAAAAAATGAGGACAATTAATGCAATCTCTTCTTTTATTTTCTTGTCAGATAACTGCAAATATTAAGAAAAGTTTTAACTAAAAATAGCTTTTGGTTTTTGAAAAGTATTTTCTATCAGCAATATATCTGGCAAGGGTTAATACCTAAATATAAAGGTTGTCTTACTAATCCATAAGAAAAACAACATCCCCCATCTCCAAACTGAAAAGGGCAAAGGATAGGAAAAAGTAATTTAAATAGCTTATGAAAATATAATAAATTAAAATATATATATTTATAAATATTAAATACAATAATTATGACTTAAAGGAGTAAAGTTCACTAAGCACTTATGTACAAAGCACTATTTATATAATCTTTACATAAAGATAATTTATAGAATATGTCTCTTTTATTCCATATGAAGATGCTCGTTTTTTTTTTTTTTTTAATCTTACTGGTCCCTCCTTCAATACTGAAGCACCTTAGAACTCCAACCTTGTATTTCTTTTCTTCTCTGTCTATTCTCACTGCTTTTCATGATTTCAACCTTGAGCTTGAAATAACAATTCCGGAATTTTTACCACCAGCACAGATCTTTCCCATGGGCTTCAGAATCATATATCTAATTGTCTACTTGGTATTTCCTCCTGCTGTTTAATAGAGATATCAAATTTGATGAGTTGTCTCTCTCATGTTTCCTCCTCCACCCCTCCACAAACCTAAACTTGCTCCTCCCATAGTCTTCCCCATCTCAGTAAACGTATCTCATCCTTGTAGTTGCACAGGTTAAAGGCTTTGGAGTCATCCTTGACATCTCCCTCTTTTGTACAGCTCACACATTCAATCTAACAGCATATGCTGTAGGTCAGGGATTCTCAATCTCAGTGCTATTGACAGTTTGGGTCATATAATTCTTTGTTGTGGGAGCTGTCCTGTGCATTGTAGGATGTTTAGCAGCATTCCTGGGCCTCTACCCACTAGATGCTGGTAGTATCCACCCAGTTGTGACAACCAAAGATGACAAAGAACATCTGAAATCTATTGTTATCACCATGGTCCAAGCCACCATCGTCTTTTACCCTCACCTGGATTACTACAACAGTCTCCTAACTGGTCTCCCTGTTTCTGTCTTTGCTTCTTATTGACTCAACACAGAAATCAGAGTGACCCTATTATAGAATAAAAGTCGGATCAAATCCTCTGTTAAAATTGTACTATGGTCTCCCATTCACCAAAGTAACCATGGATTGCCTGTTATCTCATTACTTTTCTGAATTATTCCCTTACTACTCTCTCCATTACTACTCTACTTCAGCCACACAAATATTTGTCAAGTGCATGAATATCTTATTTGCAGCTATAGGCTAAGTGCCCAGTACAGTGTCTTTCACACAGAAGGTGCTCAATAAATATTTATCGAATGAAAGAAATCATAAAACAATCCTACAAGTTAGGTATTTATTTTCCTTCTATAGATGAAAGAGTGCACAGCAGGTATTCAAATCTAGAGCTATATGTTCCTAACTTAGCTCTTTTCACTAAAATACACTGCTTATCAACCAACCATTTCATTAAGTGTTCTGTGAGTGCAGCACTGTTCTGGCGGTCAGGTACCTTAACATCTTGCATGCTTATGATCTGAGGAAAATAAATAGGCAGGAAGGCAACTTATGCTGTAGTGCCTGTTGTACTCTAAATAAGATGATTAGGATATGACAGCTAAAGTTTGAGCAATTTATAGTTCCATTATTTCATCTAATTCTTCCAATTTATTATAATCGTCACACTAAGGATAAGAAAATTAAGGTTCAGAGATAAGTCACTTGCCAAGGTAACACAGTTACTAAGTGACAGAGCTGGGTTTCAAGTACAGATTGGTCAGGTTCCAGAGACCACTTTCTTAACCACTATACCACAGTGAGCCTCCTTCCTCACTGTGATGTCAGTGATACCCAGATTCTGACTAGAAGTACCTATCCCATGAGCCTTCTTTTGGAAATGAAATCCTTAAGGGGTCCCAAACAGGTAAGGTGAAAAAAGGAGTAGTAATACTCCAGAAAGCCATAAAAACCTGTAAAGTTCTCTAGCAGTTTTCTTTTTGTCATCTTTGGCAGAAGTTGGTCTAAGCAGATTTATTAACGTCATTAATTCTTGAGATTGGTGGTAGTTGGAGAATGAGGAGTTGTAGAAACAGAGAAGAAAGAAAATGACAGAGGGACAAGGGTGATAGAGATCTTTAAGACAGACCTTTAACAACTTCTCTAAGGACAAGCTCTTCTGTCTTTCTTTCCTTGATCATCTATCTACCTATCTCAAGTACTTATATTTAGTGCTAAGCAATCCCCACAGCAATCTGTTAAACTTAATGCCCTGGTATTCCTTTCTGACAATCACTATCAGGAAATGGTCTAGACACGGGGAAGAAATGGGGGAGTGGGGAGGAATAGTGAATCTTTCTAATCACTTGCTTCTAAAATAAGCTCTATTCAATCCGTATCAACTTAGGACCTATTGGGTGTAAGATGTTCACTGTGAAAGGATGTATAAGAAATCTGGACTGAATTAGATACAATTTTTGTTTTTTAGACATTTATACTTGAGAAGTGGAGAACATACAAGTATAAAAATATGCACAATAAAAAAGACAGCAATAATGTGGGTGAAGTCTAAAAAGAACAAGTCACATTCAGTCAGTGGACTTAAGAGAAAGCTTCAGGAAATTACAGCATTTGAGAAAGTGTAGTTTGATTTTTTTCATCAACAAAAAAAGGGGGATAGAACAGCAGGTGAAATCCACAGGTCTAAACTTAGCTTCACAGATGAAATGGAGGTAATCCAAAGCTAGTATGCCCCTTTCAGTCCCTAAAATGTGATGGAAACAATTTATATGCCATGAGAGTATAAACTATTTTATTAAGGGAAAATATATGCACGTACTTCATCATTAACATTTAGACATTTCTTTGCATTTCAAATACTGATCCTCTGCTTGTCTGTGTAAATGCCAAAATGGTTTGTTTCCATCACTGCCAAACAAAGCTCAAACAATTGCCATATATCCTAAGGTATTATCTTTAGAAGTGATACTAAGGCTCAAAACTCTGACTTTTGTTTAAAGTCTTTGAAGACCTATCAACTACTTCTCCATTCTATGAAAATGTTGGCCTTTGTAACAAAGAAACCTATTTTTTTTGTTGTTGTTCATTCACATTTACTTACTTTTCCTCAATGCAAACTCTTCATCAGAAGGTTTCCGTTCAGGTTTGCGCTTAGGTAGCAGTTTTTTCATTGTCTTGGGACTCTTACTAAGATCCTAAGGAAATAAAAAGAAAAAAGAAGATTGCTGAAACACTCAAAAGCCAATAATTTTTACTGATTTATCAGTAAGGATTGCTGTTAAGGTGTGAAATATTAAAATACTACAGCCTTTGTCAGCTGCTGAACATTAATTTAAAACTAATAAGCCATTTTCACCTTTAGTCATTGATTAATATTTCTTCTTGGCTCTGATAAAAACATATTTACTTGTGTTATTTGGATCCCATTAGCATTGTAACAACATGTAGCAAGGTTGTGCTGGCTGGCAGAATTTGGATGGAAGAGAAAACTGACATGGTATAATGTATGCACAAAGAGATCCATACCTACTCCCAGGGGGTGCAGAAGGGCTATTAATTTTGGAGGAGTGGACCCATCTGATACATCTAACTACAAATAGATGAGGAAACTAAAACTATTTTTAAAGGAAAGGTAAGTAAAAACTGATTCCTTTAAGAAAATATGTGAAGCCTCAAGGGAGAAGAAAAGGAAATAAGTGATCAGTTAACTGGCTTTGAGAGGACAGGAATAAAGCAATAGAACTTTGGCACTGGTGGCATATGTATGGCATGTACATGTAAATTTAGAGCTATGTTTAAAAATATAATGATCTACCCCTTACCTTTATAACATAAGACATCTTTGTAAAAACCACAGAAGAGAAAAGTATAAAACTAAATGAGCAAGACAAAGCCTAATTGGTGGATGGAGGAAAAGGGGAGTTGTGAAGTTGCAACTGTTAAGCATATATTAAATATAGATATGAGAAAAAGACTAACTTCTACATCATTCAAATTATATAAACCATTCAAGATTCAGAAGGTGAGATGCACTGCAGGATGAATCAAACTGGAAGCACAGAGTGAACAAAGTCTGATATTTAAAGTTTTCTCTTAGAATTTTTTTTCTTAAGAAATTAAGAACTCTTAAAAATGCAGCAGAAATCAGTTCCAGAAGAAATACACACAATATGTTCTCTATGGCTGGAAAGCCTAAAAATAAATTAGCTTCCCTAATTCAAGACTAACAGAGATAAATACTTGCTATGAATAAATTAATGCTCTTCTGCCTGATTAAAATGTAATGTCTTAAAAGTGCTGAGGAACACTGGACAATTATAGAGTATGAAACCTTTTTACCAAAATGGGAGTCCAGCAAAAACAAATTACAGCCAGATTTATACAAAATCAAAATTTTTATGCATTCTTTAATTCTTTCTCCCTCACTCTTTCTTCTTCTTTGCTTTTGGTTGTTGTTCTGTTTTTAAATTCCTTGCTACCTCACTTCCTTGATATAAACTTAATAGTTTTACCCCAATTTTCTGCTCCAGTAATTAAATCTCCACAATTTCTTGCCTATGTCATCTCACTTTTCCTTTGTACTATCAGCAATAAAATATATTACTAAAAGAACATCAATATTCTCTAAGTAACTGCCCATCATAAAAAATTCTTGGCAGGGGGACATATGGCTACCAGCAAGATATAGGTGTCGTCCCCCCACCCCCCAAAAAAAAAAAAATTATGGAGAACAAAAAAACTGTAAAGAATTGATTATAACTTCTTATATAGCACTTTTCTATGTGTCTTAGCCTATTTAGTGCTGGTAGCAAATATGGAGGGTCTGCTCTGGTTACCTTTGCAAATGTGGTCCCCAACTGGACATAGAGACTTGATACCAGACAACAATGTTTCAACACACTCATCACTTCTATTATCAGCTTCCTCAAATGGAGACATGCCATATCATGCAATAAAAATTTCTCAAGATACACTTTTTAAGACATTTCCTTTCCTCTTCAAAAGCAGATTTAGGTGTAAGTATATGAAACTGTTACTATTTATTCATGTATAACAATTGTATTTTAACTGCACAAAGTATATATAAAATACTGAATTAGAATGGAGAAGAGCAAGAAGTGTGTTATAATTTCTTACACACCAAAGAGGAGAGTTGCTTTTTTTTTTTCCTTTCATTTTTATTTGTAAAATGCTTCCTTCAACTTTAGCTTCTATAGTGACAAAATGTAGAGTTCCTGGACAGAAAGGTCTCAACTTAAAGAAAGGATCAAAAGGGACAACAGAATAGCATGCAGAAATAAAATGATACCCATCACACCAACTGGAAGTTCAAAATAAGTTCAGGCTTAGCAAGAGGCAAAGAGGAAGCCCCTGTGAAGTTTTTCTAGTTCCTTTGCTCTCCTTGCTCCTCAGAGATCAGCAGGAATTAAGGAAGGCCCTCAGAAGCAGCACTCATTGGGCGAGTACAGGGTTCCCCTGCCTAATGAAGGTCCTTCTGTGAAAGTGCACAGAAAGGATCCAATATTACACATATACCCTTTCCATACTGTGGGTCTCTCAGGCTCCTGAAGCAGCAGAAGGGAAGGACAAATAAAAGAATGAAGGTAGACCCTTCTGCACAATTCTGCAGAAGCTAATCTGTATTTTTTATGTCACAGAGAGAAATATTGGATTGCCAATATTTCTAATTCATTGAAATGGAAAAAAAAATGGGGTGAAGTACAAAATGACCAATTAACACACCCAGATTTCAAGTTATGCTTACTTCTGTTATGCCATACTTTTTACTGTGGCTATTTGAATGGCCAAAAGACCTCACCTCTTTGTAACAGAGAGCAGCTGAAGGCCGTAGAGGAGGTGCAGGTCGCAGGCAGCTCAGGCTCCAAGGTTTGGGGGTTTTAGGAGGCTCCAACGGTCCCCAGTTAATGGTGGTATGTGGAGTCCCATGATGTGAAGGGTGTGGGAGCGTGTGGTATGCAGGAGTCAGTGGCACTGGCTTGCTGTCTGAATGTTTGCTGGATGGTGTGATTGGATGGGAAGGAAGCTGCCAAGTGCACAGAAGTTTGAGAGAAGAGAAGAAACAAAACATAAGACACTAGCGCATTTACTGTAGAAGGAACCTTGATCAAATAGATTTAATTCAGTCTTTAAAAAATACTCCCAATAAAATAACCCTCAAATTATTATTTCTTTTGAAACTCTAACTTTAAACAATCAGTTTCTTGGGCCAAACACAGTCAGCTGTGACATACCTGGGCTAAGAATAGAGTTTTTTGCATTGTTTCTATCAGTAATGAGCAGCACTAAACTGAATATCTAAAATCCTGAATATTCTACAAACTACCTCTTTATTTGCCATGGGAATAACACTTGGAAAAAAAAAGTATTTCAATTGGTATAAAAATCAATATTTTATAAAAGAACAGGCATTCCTTTATTGGTAATGTGCTGAAGGGGAGAGTAATTTTCCTCCCAGGACACTTATCATTCATTGGTTTGCAAAAGTAGGGCCTGCCCCGTTTTTTTTTGTTTTTTTTTTTTTTTTTTTTTTTTTAAGTTTTATTGGCACACAGCCACACCCAATCCTTTACTACAATCTATAGCTGCTTCCACATTACAACCACAAAGAACAATTGCAGAAACCATATGGCCCATAAAGCCAAAATTATTTATTTGACTCTTTACAGAAAAAGTTGCCCACTCCCTGGATAAAACAAGTTAATTTCTTGGAAAATTCAGCTTTAATCAAAACAAAGTTATTCAAAATCCAATTTCTCAGAGGAACAAGTTGTTGAAGGGGTTTATATTTTTGGAAAACCCCAAAATATTCCAACATACTGACAGTTAAAAGAGAAATTGTTAAATAAAACAAATAAGTTAGCACTCAAAATTAGCTAATAAACTCAAATTAGCCAATAGTAAGGTGCACTTAATGGAAGGAAGAGTTGAAGAACTATGTGAACTGACCAAATGAGGTAAGTTCCATTAGAAAGACCTGAACAATATTTGAAATACACAGATAGAGAGAAGCCCATACAATGGCTAATACCATGGTATTCAAGAATGCGAGCATTTTTCTATGAAGGCTACAATAATCACATGCTGGGTCCTTGGTGGAAGAGGAAGGGTGTGTGTGAGACTCATAACATGCTACAACAACCACAACAAAATAATTTTCAAGTAATTCACAGAAAGATAAAATTATGCAAAACACCCGTTAGCAATAATGTCATAATAAGTAATGTTTGCTTGCGAAAGTCAAAAGAAGTTCTGTTTTATGCTAAAATTAGAATATTATTCACACTGGATATAGTCAGATCACAAGGACAATCCACAATTCCCGAAAAGGAAAACTCCCTAGGGAGAATGTAGAACATTTCAAATGTCTGTATACAGTTTCTATACAGTAGAGACTTAACCACCTGTTGAAGGAAAGCCTGCTGTGCCACTAAGTAACATGAAAAGATCTAAATATACAGCAAAGTTTTACTTGATATAAAATTTTATAAACTTTAGCTTCAGGCTGTTATTGAGAATCTGAATGAAAAAAATCAGTTCAATTTTTCTTTATAAATACACACATATTACATACATATGTCCTTAGAATAAATGTAGTACCATGAAAGCTAAGTATATTTAAAAGGAAGAAGTTATACAAATGGCAGTCATTCAAAATGAAATGTTAGCTAAAGCAAGTGAGTAGTTTTAACCTTCAAACCGTTGAATGAAATAAGAGTTGCACAATGAAACTGATCAAATTGTTACATCATAGTGACCTTTCCTGAGCTAAAAATTTTTGCTTTTAGCATTATCTTTTATTTTTTTTAGAGCAGTTGTAGGTTTAAATAAAAATAATGCAGAAAACAGAGTTCCTGTATAACTCTCTACCCCCACTGAGCTAAAACTTTTAATTTGAAGGATAATAAATGGAAAATGAACTTACATGCAGAAAACATCCTAATAAAGACCACAAAAACTTTATAAGGATGTGAAACAAATCTATAAACTGAAAATGTTTCTGTAATCACAGTTCATTATTAAAAAGGTTTTTAACACTTTTAAACTGTTATGTGATAAATATGATCAACTGTTAAAAAAATACCAATATCTTAAGCATAAAACACCAGAGAGGTTTTAAAACACTGGAAATTTGGTGTTAATCTATTTTGAAACGTTATAAGTATCTAAAAAACCAAAAAGCTGTTGAGCTTGTGTAAGTAGAAGATAAATAAATTTCTTAAAATCAAAATGAGTCAAAAATTACATTTTAATGCTATTAATATGAATCTGACCCATTTTAATCATCTTAATCATCTATTTTATGTTGTCTTTTATGAAACATACAAATACAGTTAAAATGTTCAAAAAAAAAAAATCTCTGGACTAGTGGCTCTTGGTAATTTAGCTGAAAACTCTCCCAAGTTAGTCTTTTAGATCGATTCTTAGAAGTAATTTCCTATCCAAGTTTCATTGAACTGTGTTTGAGTACACACACTATTAGGACTGTTTCACAATTATCATCATTGAGAAAATGTTCACTATTAGAAGGATATGAAGCAAATATTTGCAGAGAAAAAAGAAGCAAATATTTTGCGTTACTGATCCACATATTAAATCTGCTTTAGAGTACATGATCATTTCCTGTCAAATCAACCAATGACTAATTGTCTGGAGTTTGGAAGAAGGAACAGCACATGAGTCCTTACGGTATGCGATGGCACAGAATGAGGCTTAATAGTGGGGTTTCCAATTGATGTGACTTTAGTTTGCTTCTGTAGATGATCCACCCATTCATGTAGATCCTGCTGGTTGTTACATGACACTAATATTCGCTCAATCATGTTCCCTAGAAGAGATAACAAAAAATAGGCTAAAATGGAAAAATAGGTAAAAGGCACACACATGTATACACACACACACACACACACACAGAATATAATTCAACAATGCTTAAATATCAGCCCTCTGAAATACTTAAGAATCTGCAAACAAATGAATCTAATTCTCAACACAGTGATAGATAGCATTTACAAAAGTTGTGCCTATCACCTGATATTTCAAATGCATTTTTATGATTTTCACTGTCCTCAAGCTTTGTGATTGTCATTCCTGTCGTTGGTAGCTTTCCCTAAAAAAGAATCCCCCCCCCAAAACAAAAACAATTAGTGCTTTTCTAGTAAAGAAGGTATGCCATTAAAATAAATATTATATGATTTTAGAAATGGCAGAGAAACTGTATACTTTTCTTTATATCAGATGCATGTATAATACAGAAATCTCTATCTGAAACAAGAAATCATAAGACTAGTCAAGAAATTGAGCCAGCCAAAAGGTATGAAACAAAGAGCAAACCAGAACAAAAATAAACTTCATCTGATGAATTACCTTAAACATCAACACTGGGAGGCAAAAATATTATTTTAAAAAACAAACAAACACAAACAAAAAACCTAAAGCCTACATCAACTATTTGAAGTACATATTTGCTCATAAAGGAATAAAGAGGAAGTTCCAAGTCAGAAGGCAAAAGTTAAGGTGGGAAATTAGGGGAATATTAGGAAATGTATAACAGTTATACTTTGTATAGCCCACAAAATGAAAAATAAGTAGCTGTGCTATAATACATAATGTAAAAAAAAAAAGGTGGACAACCAAGTCTTCTCTGAAAAAGGAAGAAATCTTTAACTGATTCCTGGAACAGAAAATGTCAATGGAGAGATTCCAGAAAAAGTAATAATTAAAACAAAACAAATTAGAAAACAAAATAACTTAGCCCAGTTCATCTAAACTCATACATGGTGGCCAACCAAGTCTTTAAGGAAAAGACTACAGGTTTTTCGGACCAAGTTGCCCACGGAACAATTAGTCAGGTGAGGAAAAGGACTCTATATCAACAATACCTACTAAAGAAGTGGTCCCCAACTAGGCAAAGGGTGCTCCTGACATCTAGTGGGCAGAGGCCAGGGATGCTGCTGAACATTCTACAATGAATGGACAGGACAGCCCCCATGCCCCAGTCCAAGAAATTATCAAGCCCAAACTCTCAAGAGTCAAGGTTGAAAAATCCTGTCCTAAAAAGTATGATAGCTAGAACACTAGACATGTGAACTACTATTGCTTGATACTTCTGTGTCCAAATATACTAGGAAAATGCTATACATAGTATATCCATTTATTTCCATGATTCATAATGCGCAGAGAATGCCTACAGAAAATAAAACTGTATCTGTATTTAAGCTAGCATATATCTTAAAATCATTAGTGTATAATATATTGTTGTTGTTAATGTATTTTAAATTTTTGTATTTAACTCAAAGTCAGTGGTTGGAATTAATTCAAAGCCAGTGCTCTAAGGAATATACTTTAGAGTAAAAATGCATATTGATGATAAATAGGTCTATTGGTGGAATGAGGTTTTCAGTGGCATATCAATACCAACATCAAGGGCAAATTCCAAATGTCCACCAGCCTTGTATATTTATCCCAAATGGCAATCTCTTTTCCCTTGTGTTAGAAGACAGCAGGACCCTCACTTCTGGCAACCTACTCAGACACTCCTATGGTAGGTTTAAAGCCTAAAGAAAGGAAGAGACTCTTGGGGCTATAAAATACTAAGCTAGATGATGCTAAATGAAAAAGATTCATATTTGGGTTTTTCAGGGTAATTTTAACAAACAGGTACCTACATGTTTTGGGAAAAAATCCTGTATTAGCCGTACAAATCGAGCCATCATTTTTCTGAATATGCCCACATATATTTACTTTATAGATTTTAGAAATGCTCCTTTTGTGATGACAACCCCTCTTTGGGTAGTAGGTCAAAGCTTTTTGTGGAGGTACAATCAAGCTATGCCTATTTCTTTCTCAGGATTCACTTCTTCTTACTGGGGACAATGCAAAACAACATACCATGTTCTTCAGAAATGCAAATCAAATAAAACAGTGTCTGAATTCTGTAAAAGTATTGTCTGTGACTGACTTAAAAAACTGATGGGCAGGGTATTAAACTTCAATAACTTGACAGAAAAAAGGCAATGAAAGCTTACAAGGAGCATCTACTAGACATATAGGAAAAAACGGAAACTATATAATATCACCATCATAAATCAATGTAGAAATTATAAATGTGTCTAACCCTGATACACTGGGGAACATATATTCCAAGGTAAGGCCGATGGACAGGGTGCTGAATTCTGAGATTGTCTGTCCTGCCTATAGTGTCTAGATGTCTCCAGGGCTTTCAGGAGCACCCCTGCTTGAGATACTGTTTACCGTGTCAGTCAATGAGATCCTCCTGAGACACATATAAGCATAACCTCTGGAATGACCTTGCAACTCATTTGCAAGTCTCTTAGCCATAAAAACTCATTTAAATTTAATATTTCCCCTTTTAGTCAAGGTCTTTTTATAAATGCATCACTAGTTGGTGCTTGGTAATAATCCCTGGGTACCAGGGAGACTCATCCCCAGCAGTCATGTCCCATGCCGAGGGGAATGTAGTATGTTTATATGCTGAGTCTGGCTTAGAGAGAGGCCACATTTGAGCAAAAGGAGGTTCTCAGGAGGTAACACTTAGGCAATATATAGTACTAGGCTAAGTTTCAATTTCACAAGAACAAGGTTCATAGGACAACCATGAATATCAAGGACCTGGTGTATTGGACTGTCCTCCTTCACTAGGTACTGCCCATGTACTTGGGGGAGTCTTGCCGCTCTATTAAAGAATATAGCAGGACTTCCCAGGATGGGAATTCAATATTCTTTCAGTTATTTTGTGGGTCTCCACTGACTGAGACATCCCATGACCATTTGAACATATTCATATTCCATAAAGGCATGCCCCAGGTGCACCCCTCCCTACACATTTCCCCATCACCGACACCCCGCACTAGTGATCCTCCCCTGCCAAAGTTGTGAACCTTCTGTAATCCAAAAGCTCCTCAAAAACAAAGCCAAAAAATTAAATAAAAATAATAATATAATAATAAAATAACAAATAGAAAACACAAAAAATTAAGAAAATGTAAAATTAGCACTATACATATGCCCCAAAGACTTAAATCTTCAGTCTGCTCATATGCCAGTTGAGCCCTGAATCTCAGCAGAATTACAGCCCCTGCTCTCCAGTTCATTGGACTCACCCAGGACAACAAAAGGATGATGATGGACAATGCCCATCCCAAAAAAAACAAAGAGTATCTATAACTGCAAGCAAGACAGTTCCATCCATATACCCCATGGGATCTAAGCCCCCTCTCAATCAGAAGAAAAATGGGCCTCACCATCCTAAAATCCTCAAGACTGAGGAATAAACAAACCTAAGGGGGGATGCAACTATGGACTAAAGTAGACTTATTATTATTATAGCAACGAAAAGAACTTATCACATTGACATAAAGGCAGTGGTCATCAGAAGGTCTGAGGGGAAGAAGAAGGAAGAATAGGTGTAACATGGGGCATTTCTGGGACACTGGAATTGTTCTAAAGGACATTGCAATGATGGATACACGCCATTATATATTTTGGCAAAACCTATAAAAATGTGCGTGCAAAGTGTAAACTATTGGTTAGGAGGAATGCTTCAGTATTTGTTCACCAATTGTAACAAATGTACCACAGTATTCAAAGATGTTGTTAATGGGGAAAAGTGTGGGAGGGGCAGGGGGTGGGGTATATGGGAATCCCCCTATATTTCGATGTATCATTTATGTAATCTAAAATAAAAAAATGAAAAATAAAAAAAGGAATCGGCATTGAAGCCATGGAAAAGTATGGAGAAACCTCAAATGCGTATTTCTAAGGGAAATGAGCCAGTCTAGAAAGCCTACATACTCTCCAATTCCAAGTATATATGACATTCTGGAAAAGGCAATACTATAGAATCAGTAAAAAAGTTCAGTGGTTGTCAGGGTTTCAGGAAGAGGGAGGGAAGGGTGAATTGGTAGAACACTGGCATTTTTAGGTGAGTGAAACTATTCTGTATGGTACTATAATAGATACTTGACTTTACACATTTGTAAAAACCCATAGAACTGCATAACACAAAGAGTAAACTGTCATGTAATCTATGGCTTCAGATGATAAAAATGCATCAATATTGGTTATCAACTCTAAAAAATGTGTCACACTAATGCAAGATATTAATAAAAAGAGAACTGTGTGCAGAGTGTAGAGAGGGGATGTTGGTGGTAACTGTACTTTCTGCACAATATTTCCTTAGCCTTAAAAGTGCTCTTTAAAATAAATTCTCTTGTAGGAAACTATAATGCAGTTTACCAGGGGCCCAAGTGGGTATAGGGAATGGAGAATTAATACTAAATTGTTATACAGCTACTCTTTGGTGTGACGGAAAAATTTGGGTGGTGGATGGTAGTGACAATATTGTGAATATAATTAAAATCATTGTATTGTATATTTGAAAGTGGTTAAAATGGAACATTTTGGCTTGTATACATGTTAGCAGAATAATTTTTCTTAAATCATAGAAGAGTACAACAAAAACTGTGAACCCTAATGTACCCTATGGACTATAGTTAACTGTATAATTCTAATAACAGTGTTTCATCAATTTTAACAAAATTACCACATTAATGCAAAGTATTAACAATGGGGAAAACTGCATGTATGAGATGGGTATATGGGACTTCTGTACTTTATTCATGATTTTTCTGTATATCTAAAACTTCTCTAATAAAATCATTCAAATAAAGTCTATTAAAAATGCAAAATAAATAAATAAATCAGTATAGAAAAACAGAAAAGATCAAAGCCTTGCATTTTCGTCTTAAATCATCAGTCACATTTTCTCAAAGAAAAGCAGTGATATGATTTTTTAAAAATTAGCTTAAATGACCACTTATTACACTATTTACATCCAGTTACATCTGCCTAATGTATTTGTACAGTGCTATATGATTTACAAAACATCTTAACCTATACTATCTCACTTAACCCACCCAATAAGGCTGTTATACCCATTTTGCAAATCAGATACTAAGTTTCTGAGAAGTTAAGCACTTTGCAAGAGATGACTTAAGTCAGTGGCAGAAATAAACTTCCATCATAGTAGTTGTGTCCTTATGAGGAAGCTACATAAATTACATTTCTTTCCTTCTTTTATGCTTAGAATCAACACAAGAATGTGTTTCAAGTCATATCAATACTCACAAACAGGAACTGTGTGTACATATTTGACTATATAGCATTATACACAACACATACATACACATAGTATTTAACACAAAAGTTCAGTCTGAAAGTGAATGTCAGATCCACAATAAACAATAACATACAATTTTAAAATGTGTTTTACCTGATAGATAAAACCACTCATCCTAGGACTCGCAGACAACATTAGCAAAATATTTGGGAAGAGTAGAAGATATCTTTCATTCTTTTCCTAATTTAAAAAACAAATGAATCCAAATAAGTTTTTAAACAACATATACTTACAGATGTGAGTACCAATACTTCCTTTATCCTAGATCCTATGAAACATTATATATTTCCTGCTTAGGTATTTCCCTCCACCAAATTTTATTAGCTCAATTAAATAGAAAGAAAATTATGATAAAGTCTACGTTAAATCTTAACATATGATTTAAAAAGAGCTTTAAAATATAGGCAAATAGATGGCTTACTAAAATCTTCAAAATAAAAAGGTAAGAACGTAAACTAAATCATTAAAAGAACTTGGACTCATAGTAACATCTTGTGTAATAAGCCTGCGTAACATCTTTTTAAAAATGTGATTAAGGAGTTCAGCTCTGCCATGAACTGTTTTTGGTTAATCTACAATTTTCTTTTCCTAGTTGAGAGATAAAGGAGAAAAAGAACTATGCGGGAGGAGGGACCAAATGGATCCTTCAAGCCACAGGACAGAATAAAATGCTAAAATCAATTTTGGTCTATTAATAATTCCTGGTACTTCCCTAAAACTCCATGATAAGTCAATTCAATGTTGTTTTCATCCATCCCATAAACTTTGCTAGTTTACATGGAAGATTTAAAAGCAAAGCTTATGTATTAAAATATTCTGCTTCAAGAACATAACAAAAGCCAAGAAGACTACAATTAAAAGACAAAGATTCTCAAGAACCTAAGAGGAGACACAGAAACAAAAATGTCCAGTGCTTTTCTCATGCTGAAATTTAAACCACTGCACAAAAAAGTGAAATAAATACTAGAAAGCAATGTCCCCAAGTATCTCCTCAGAACAGTAGACCTACAAAGTGTCTTGAAAAAAATATATTCTGTAAAGAAGCTGGTGAAAACTACTTATTATATACTCATAATATACATTGTGAATGTTCAGAGCAAAGGCTCTGATAAGGTCTGTTACTAAGAAATCTTTCAAATGATTAAAATTTTTTCAGTTATGATTATAATAAACAACTTTGAATCATTTTGTGAATAGCACCTAATGTTTTATTTGTAGACCTAGTATTACAAGACCATACTTCAGGAAATGTTTCCATAGATTATTTTAAATTAAGATTTTTTTTTTTAAAACATCATGATTAAAAATAAGCTCCTTTTGGAAAGATTTTTCCTTTTTTTTTTTATTAAATCAATGGCATAGTCTAGAAAGCCGTAACTTCTTATAGTATCCATACTATAAGACCTTAATACATGAAAGGGTGATATTTTAGAATTGTATAGGTGAGAAATATACATTGATATCTTTTTATCATACTGAGCCTTTTTATCATACTGAGTTTCATGCTTGAAAATGGGTCATTTTGACCAGGTAAATATTTTTTATAAAGGTAGACTAAAATACAAAAAGAGGTACTTGCTGAATGATCCAATGAATGTGTAACTGTGAACTGCAAAACCCACCTGCTAAATTTTCACTATATGGGGATATCACAATAATCTGGTTGGATCTCTCACTTAAACCAAACCCATATAAGAAAACTGTGATTACCATAATCAAATGCCAATTAATATATTAACAGAAAAGTATAATGATATAAACAGTAGATTTCTAGAATGACAACCTTGACATGAAGTCCTCAGCCAGATGATCACATACTTAAAAATCTATTCTGTGGTAGACAACTGTACAAACAGGACTTCTAATGAAATAGGACTCTAGAAGTCTTCTCTAGATTCCATTCATGAAACACTTAAATAAATTATATTTTATTTAAATAGAGACTAAATTACTATTTCAGACATGATTCCTCCCTAAATCGAGTCTCAATTTACCTTCTTTCCATGTGTCACAATGATTAAATATTTACTGGAGATGTAACTGAGTAAGAAGTTGAGGTTCTACTTAATGTGATTACTATCTTGCTGATCATTTTTACTTTAAGGAATAGGCCATACACACTAAAAAATCAAGGTAACTACAACTCCATTTTTAAATTCGGCCAATTTCTGTGGAAATTTCATTTAGAGGCTTTCATATTATTGGCTTTCCTGAAGTGGGTTTCAAGCATATATGCCTGATATGAGATTACCTCCCCAAAAATATAGATACACTTTAAAGAGTAATAGCTAAGATTATAAAGAGCTTCCAAGTGCCAAGTGCTGGCTTGAGCAATTTACATGGAATAGTTCATTTAGAAAAGACTTTCAATCATAACTGATATCGGTAGGATTTAAACTGATCAAGAAATCAACAACCAGGTTTAAGCCTCTTTCATGTGTCAAGGATAAAATGTTGACAAATTATAAGATAGGATTCTTATTAAATTTTACTTGTCATCATTTGACAATCTTTGAACATCTTGTATTACAAGATCATAAAAACATAAAAGTCTAAAGCATTTACAGTGTTGACTGTCATTGAGGAATCTTAAAATGCATTTAGAAAACAAAAATTTAAAACAAATTAAATTATACTTTCAACTCAATTTTTATCCAAGGCATTTTAACAGTTTCAGGGAAAACAATTTAGAGACCAGAGTAAAAACAAAGTTAGGTCAGCAGCTGTCCCTGGTATTCATTTAATGTTTCCTTCACAGTTGTTTATGTTTAATCTTTACATAGATGTAACAGAAACCATATTCCGTATTCACTAGAACTCCATTACCTCACTTCCTGCACACTGAATCATGACCTGAGACATGTAAATTACATTGCCCAGGGTTTTAATGTCATCTCCTTCCCAGCTCCGGATAGTTTCTGTCAGGATCTGCAACTCAAGTTCTTTCCTTTTCCGTACTTCTTGACATTGAGCCTGAGTGGTACAAAAGAACAATGTTAAAACAAACAGAAATTTCCAGAATCATGAGTTTTGGCCAAACTGCTTTGTATCTTGTTTCTTCTTAAGACAGATAATCTATCAAACTATATACTTAATTCACTAGTCTGAAATCAAGTCAAAAGAAGCAAAACAAACCACTCTGGAATATTAAAAACAATTTTAGAAAAATATACAGCAGCAGAAGAAATTAGACTGGACAAGAAAAATATTGTTTTCCTGGTTTTCTTAGTGCCTGCCAACATAAAAGACTGAAAAGAGAAAAAAAGAATCAGTATATCATGGCAAATGACTAACAGGCAGAACTCAATGCTCTCACAAAAACAACAGAGAAAGCGCCCAAAGCTCCCTGAGGGCCCTGCTTTGGGGGTCAGCAGACCAGGACAGTGCTACACAACTCCCAGGAGGGTGAGGGACAGAGAGATGAAGAAGGCAGGATGACAAACATGAGTTACCAAGCCCCCATGGTGACAAGAATGGCTACTCTTCCCCACCTCCAAGATATTAAGCTGGGGTAAAACAGCTGGCTCATTGCAACAGACATCTTCTTCCCTGCCAGCTGTTTCAAGGGAAAAAGGAGGGAAGGTCGGGGTGCTTTTCTTCAGTGAATTCGGCCAACAGAGACTGCTTTGAATCTCTGATCTGGAGATGCAACACAGGAACACAGGAAAGCTGAGACTGAAACACCTCCATGGAAAAGTGCACCAACTAGTGCCATCTGCTGGCCCGTCTGGAAACTGCATGGAAAAAACTGTTCACACTCTCTGCATCCAATCCCTGGGAGAAAATCTGTGCCCCACTAATGAGTCCCTGGCCCAATTCTGAAAACTTAGACTGGGAAATTTTAAGGACCGAGAATAAGTTGAACCAAATATCAAAGAAGAGCTGTGAAAAAAACAACCACCAAAAAAAAAAAAAAACAAACAAACAAACAAAAAAACAAACAACAAAAAAAAACAAAAACAAAAGGCAAGAGAGAGAAATTGGCCAACATACTCAGATGCCTAGATATCAACAAAAAATTACAAGCCACACTAGGAAACAGGAAGAGATAGCCTCTGAAAAGAAACAAGATTTAATACAATTAATCAGAGATAATCACACAACTCTTCAAAATCACTTCAAAGAATTTAAAGAAAATATGACTAAAGAAATAAAGGATATTAAGAAGACACTGGGAAGCAGATGTGACTTAAGCAATTGAGCTCGTGCCTGCCACAAGGGAGGTCCCAGGTTCAGTTCCCGGTGCCTCCTAAAGATGAACGAGCTGATGTGACGGGCAGGCGTGGTGAGGTGACACAACAAGATGACACAATAAGAGACACGAGGAAAAAACATGAGACATACAACAAAGCAGGGAACGGAGGTGGCTCAGGCAATTAAGTACCTCCCTCCCACATCGGAGGTCCTGGGTTTGGTTCCCAGTGCCTCCTGAAAAGAAGATAAGCAGACACAGCAAAATTCAAACAACGAGGGGGTGGGGAGAAATAAATAAATTAAATAAATCTTAAAAAAAAAAAAAAAAAAAAAGACACTGGGAGAGCATAAAGAACAATTTGAAAGCCTATAAAGAAAAGTAACAAACCTTATGGGAATGAAAGACACAATGTATGAGATTAAAAATACATTAGAGGCACATAAGAGCAGATTTGAATTGCTTGAGGATAGAATTAGTAACTCTGAAGACAGAACATTTGAACTGGAAAAGACAGAAGAACAGAAAGAAAAGAGAATGGAAAAAATGGAAGAGATTCTCAAGGAACTGAATGACAAAGTGAAATGTACAAACATTCACATTACTGGTATCCCAGAAGGAAAGAAGGAAAAGAGAATGGAAAAGGGGCAGAAAGAATATTTGAGGAAATAATGACCAAACACTTCCCAACCCTTATAAAGGACATAAATATCAATATCCAAGAAGGACAACGCACCTCAAACAGAATAAATCCGAATAGACCTACCCCGGAGACATCTACTATTCAGAATGACAAATATCAGAGATAAAGAGAGGATTTTGAAAGAAGTGAGTGAAAAGTAAAAAGCATCAGATAAAAGGGAAACTCGGTAAGATTAAAGGCAGACCTCTCAACAGAAACCATGGAGGGGAGAAGAAAGTGGTATGATGTATTTAAGGTACTGAAAGAGAAAAACTGCCAGCCAAGAATTCTGTATCTGGCAAAGCTGTCCTTCAAAAATGAGGATGAGTTCAAAGTCTTCACAGACAAACAAAAACTGATAGAATATGTTACCAAAAGACCAGATTTGCAAGAGATACTAACGGGGTGCTGCAGCCTGAAAGGAAAGAACAAGGGCAAGAAATTTGGAGAAGAGTTTAGAAATGAAAATTATTAGGAAGGGTAAACTAAATGATAAGACAGACAAGACAACAGAATGATATGACAACAGAGAGCTGAAGAACAAAATGGATGAAGTAATGCCTTTACAGAAATGACACTGAATGTTAATGGATTGAACTCTCCAATCAAAAGACATAGAATGATAGAATGGATAAAAAAATATGTGCTGACTATATGTTATCTACAAAAGACCCACCTCAGTCATAAGGACACAACCAAGTTAAAAGTGAAAGGTTGGTGAAAGGTATTCCATGCAAACAGTAACCAAAAAAGAGCTGGAGTAGACCAGATAAATGTAAAATAACCTTATAGTATATGAACAATAATTATTCAGTGCAACAGGCAAAGTGTTCTGTGATCAGTATTCTATAATTTCTTTTCTTTTCCAAGTTATTTATTTACTTATTTTTAGGAGGTACCAGGGATTGAGCCTGGGGCCTTGTACATGGGAAGCAGGCACTCAAACCACTGAGCTACATCCTCGGCCCCTAAAATTTCTTTTCATACTAAATAAACACTTGCTTTTAACTGAGGAGCACTGGAGAAAAGACATATTTTTGGGTACTTCATTTTTCAACCTTTTCTTATCCATATTCATTAATTAAAATAGTCTATCTGGATCAATAATGATTTAGCATGACTACTGTTGAACAAGATTTTGAGTTTTTCTGCCTCATAAAACTATGACTTAGCAAATTGTTATCTGCTGTAATTCATTTCAATAAGATGTAAAGAATTCCCAAATAGGACCTTGATTATCTAGAAAGAATTATGGCCTAAACGGAAATCAAATAACTAAACCTACAATTTATTTCATTCTTAGAGATTATTATGTCCAATCTTTAGAGCTGTAATATAAAAATTAGAATTCTGTTATAATTACTTTCTATTATATTTGAATATTTACATTTATATATGTTTATTACTATGCTATTTTTTATAACTGATTATATTAAATCTAACCTGGTCTTGCACTCTCTTTTAAAATTTGTAATTTCTTTCAATCTATTTTTCTATTTATTTTACAATTTTGCAACAAGGGACTTTTTTTTGGTTATAAGAACTTTTTAACAGCTAAAAAAAAAAAAAAAGCCACTGATTATACACTTTAGATAGATAATATGGTATGTGAATACATCTCAATAAAACTGCTTAATAAATAAATAAATAATTGCTCAAGAATATCCAGAAATAGCAGCTATGTACAGCAGGGCAAACAGAGAGATTGAGAGGTGAGGAATTTTCTTGTTTGTCTGTTTTTGGTTACTATTATTATTATTGAAATAATGAAAATGCTTTAATAATGACTGAAGTGATGAACACACAACTATGTGATTACACCAAGTGCCAGTGATTGTACACTTTGGATGAACTGTATGCTTTATCAATATACATCAATAAAACTGATTTGTTTAAAAAAACAAAAAGACAAAACAAAAGAACAAGTATAACATGCTGTAAATAAGGCCCATATTTCAAAACATATTTGGTAAGACAGTATGACAACAGATAAATTGGAGCCACCACTAATCTGCTTCATAGTACTATCACTAAAGATGCTACAAATGGAGATTTAAAAAGATTATATCATTTTCAAGTAGCTGTAACATGAATTATTTTATGCCCTTTTTAATTTAAAAAATTATCTTTTCATTCTTCTGCATCCAGTCCAGTAAAGCATTAAAATTTACTAGCCATAGAATATCTACTGTATGCTTATGATTAATTCATCTCAGTAAACTTTGAATTATGCTCAAGTAATATTTTTCCTCAATTAATGTTTTTAGTTGATAAACAATTTTTCTACATTCATTTGCCATAATAATGCCTGAGGAAAAGAATATGCTTAATCACTTACTGAAAGGTTTTTAAAGGCAGTCATGGATTTCTGAATATCTTGTCGATCTGGATGATAATCCTTTGAATAAAAGAAATACACTATTAGCTTTCATAATGAAAAGTTTTTCTTAAAAAGGCAATCTTTATAAACTAGCTTGACACTTTTCCAATACTTTTCAGCCCTTAACATTCCCTTTTAGCATTAGAAGTGTTGCTTCTTATTCTTTAAGGGAATCATCACAGAACCAATGATCTCAGACCTTATGGATACAAAGGATTTAGGGAAAAAATTTGGCACAGAACAGCCAAGACCTGGGGTCAGTAAACTGATGCCTGCTTTTGAAAATAAAGTTTTATTGGAATACTTTCACATACATTCTTTTACCTATTTTCTATGGATGCTTTTGCACTATAACAACAGAGCTGAGTAGTTGCAAAAGAGACAATATGGCCTTCAAAGTCTATTATATTCACTATCTGCCCCTTTACAGAATAAGTTTATAGACCCCAAGCCAAGAGACTAACTTGAACCCAAATTTATATCAGGTCAACAACCTGTATTCAAAAATAAGATAAATACATATTATTATCATACAATGATTCTCTTATTATTGTTACTCTTTAACTTAAGAATGTATTTGTGATCAAATGTTCCTGATAAGATAGTATTATTTAAAAATCAGTTTTCCTGAGCAGCAGTGGATGAGATAGGAGATAAAGGGACTAATGCGCTTTCTATAATACTGGTATAAGGAGAAAAAAAAAATTACAAAATAATTGTAAAAATCCATTAAGTTAAAAACTCTTGGTAAATACGCTTTGTTGATTCTGTCTTCTAAATTAACTCATTAACAACAATTACTTTAACAGTAATTTTGACAAAAAAGTCACTAATTCATGGCTAAAGGATTCTAAGTGACAGATATGTAAAAAGCAATACCTCCATATGTCTTTCAAGTTCCTTGAGTAAGGTAGGGTATTTATCTAGGCGCATAAATGGTTTGCTGAGGCCTGTGGTCAACACAAGAATTCCCGGGCTATTGGCACCTTTCATCTCCATGAATTCTCCCAATTCCTCACTGAGTAAATAACAAAAATGTTAGGGGGAAAAAAAAAAAAGCAGAAGCAGCCTTTTGTTTCAGTTAAAAGAGACCGATGGCTCTCTTACTTTCACTATTGATAACCAAGATTTATGAAATATGAGTGTAACATATCATTTAATATTGTAAAGGTTATAGCTCTTATAAGCAAACATGTGCTGGTTATTTCAAAATACCCAAAGGAGAAAACCCTCAAAAGGTTGATGTTATTGCTCCCATTATCAGCAATAGCAATTGTGTATAATATAGAATATATGCTTTTGTCCTGTGAAATTCCACTAATGAAAAGGCTATCTCAGTATGTCAATTTCGTATTGATGTGTCCATATGAAAGCATGTGTTCTTAGAGCTGGAATGGATTTCAGTTATGTAGGGATCCTCCAGAAATGTAAGATACGAAATATCATACAGTTGCTCAAATAGAAGATGTTTTAAAATGACAACAGATTGAATCATAGCATTAACACTCTAGATGCTTATTAGTTCAACAAATGCTCACTAAAAGCCAACTGTACTCTAAGCATTATGAACAAGTGAAGTTCCTGACCCTGAATGAAGAGTTAACAAAGTAGCACAATAAATTAACTAATATTTACTTAGGGTTTTAGAATGTTAAAAGCATTTTCACATCATTATTTCACATAATCCTCACAATTTGTGAAATATAGTCCCATTTTACAAGTGAAGAAACTGAGTGCATATCCAGAAATGAAAGAGCTTTTAAAACAATTTTTAAGATTTTACTATTACTCTTTCATCATCCTCACTATATATACTTCATCCAACTTTTACTATCAACTATTTATACTCCCGATTCATGTAATTTCATGCAAACAATATTTGCACAAGAGTTCAAATTCAAGTTACGTTTAGAAAGACTACAGGAAAGTCAAGAGTACAGCTGTGGAAATCAAGCCAAAGGACAAGAACTTGGGCCCCAACTCCGTCATCACTAACAATTTTAAGACTTATGTCAAGTCACTTAAACTCCTGAGTTTCATCATCTCTCCACGTGGAACAGATGATCTTTAAGGTCCATGCAAGGACTATGAGTCTATTTTTACCACTCTTGTTGCACATGCATCATTCCATACATTTAGAACTATGTGAACAAACAGGATGGTAGAAGAGATAACACTAGCTGAAGTCACCAGTGTGAGGTACTGGAAAGAGCACTGGTCTGTTTTTGGTCAGAAAACCTAGACTTATATCACAGCAATGCCATTTTTCCCAAATAACAAGTCTTGCTAGTCCTGAGTTTTTTCTTAAATGGGAAAGATACTCATCTCTCTTAGTATTATATCAATTAAATCCTAAAATAAATATAAAAATTCTGAAAGAAAAAAAAAACAAGCAAAAAGTAAGTACTAAATACAGGTTAAATAAATCTGAACTCAGGTCCACTGCTGCTATGTTTCTTCCATCTCCTCACCCCACCTAACCCCAGTTATACTTTGTCCTATTACCCAAGCTTTTTTTTTTTTTTTTTAAAGAAAACCGGACATCGTAAAGGTTCCTTACTATGGTGAAAATATACAAAATATTTAGATTGAGTTATATGAAATTTTCTTTTGTATTTCAGAATGGTGAATACTGACAAATTCATGTAGTTCAATCTAAAAATTACTTCATATGATACAGAGTTAGTTGGTGCTAGCACTTCTCATCTTTTATTTCATCCTCAACTGATTTCACATTGATTCTACTCATGCATCTAAAGGGAAAAACACTGTACTTAACTAAACCAGTTTGGAGCTATACAGTTTCAAGTAGCCTGAAAATATATTAATGAATCACTAGGAAACTAGTCTTACATTTCTTAAACACTGAAGATCCCTATAGAAGATCACTTCGATCTAAACCTCTTTCTAGGAAAACCTGGGTGATCTTGTTAAACATGGTTTACTGCATATAACAGAATTCATTTCTGTTTACATATAAATTACAGTAAAAATTTGGTTATTTCCTATTTTCTATCTCTTCATTTGCACATACAATACATATATTTATATATAATCTCTTAAATAAATATATAATACATTTCAGAGATTATCAAAATCAAAGCAAATTATTAAAAAGTTACACATAATTCTAGCATCTATCATAATTATTTTCATATGGTCCCCCAGTCCTTGTCTAGGAATGTTTTACATAGTTATAAGAACATACATATAATAAATATTTTCTAATTTCTATATATAAGGCTTTGTAGTTATTTTAATTCCTGTAAGACAGCCCATTATGGTAATTCAATTAAAAAACTTATTATAATAGAAGCTGTCAAACTACTTCTAGGGGTTATATGTGTGTTTGTTTCTGCTTTTATAGGTAATACACATCTTTGAGTACATATATAACTTTTTCCTTTTTTTTTTTTTAACGATTTTATTTATCCTCCCCCCACCCCCACCCCCCACCCCTGTTGTTTTGTGCTCGCTGTCTGCTCTCTGTGTCCATTTGTTGTGTGCTCGTCTTCTTTATAGCAGGCACCGCGAACCAAACCCGGGACCTCCCATGTGAGAAGTAGGTGCCCAATTGCTTAAGCTAACCCCTCTCCCTGCTTGTTGTGTCTCTTCATTGCATCATCTCGTTGCGGAAGCTCGCTGTCTTGCTTGTCTTCTTTAGTAGGCACCAGGAACCAAACCCAGAACCTCCCATGTGGTAGGTCAGTGCCTAACTGCTTGAGCTACATCCACTTCCCTATATAGAACTTTAAATTTCTAAGAATTATTTTCTTAGAAAATATCACAGGAATTACAAACTACAGTAATATTTTTAAGCATCTTGCTGTAGATTACTATGTTATTTAACCCAAAGGCTGTGCTAATTTAAAAGCCATAAGCACTATCCTTGAGCACCTGTTTAAATCATCTACTTCCCACAAGGAATAGGAAGGGAGTGTGCTCTGAGACTGATTCTCATATACTGCCTCCTCTACCATTGTCCCCACCCACTCTTCCCTGTTCAGTTAGGGCAAAAATGAAAGTTGCAACCAGAACTGTAGAGTAGAATGCAACAGGAAGGAGAATGCAGAAAAGGCTACTTTACTCAGAAAATGCTCATCTCTTTAAGTATTAGAATACTCACTGTATCAATTTCTAAACACAAACAGAATGGAATTGATTAGATATGAGAAATTTATATCTTACCAGCATTTATCTAAATGTTGAACATTTTTCAGTGGCGCAGTCTCATAAAACTCAAACCTTAAGATATACCAAAAGTATACTTTAACTCCTTTAAAAATAATTCATGTAGGATCTTTCTACCAAGATGAAAACCAAGGAAAAACCATTTCACATAATTATTGGTATTTCAGGGTTATATTTATAATTTCTTAATTCCAAAATGGCAGAAAAAATGTACAAAACTAAGCATCAACTCCCCCCAAAAAGCCTAAAACTGAAAAAAAATAAGTTAAAGTTCTATAAGCAAAACTTCTTTTAATATCCACATAACATTCTTGTAATGCCAGAACATGTACACAGTTCAAAAAGGAAATAGAATTTTATAAATCTTTATAGCTCAGTTAGTTTCATTTGTTTTTTTCCCTTTAATTTAGTACCAAAATAAAACAGCTGATTACAGCTATTTTGACAAAAACAATAGCTCTTTCAGCTTATTTAGTTTCTACTGAAGCTAGCAACCTTATACAGTGTATCTCCTCTGTATTTACTGAAATAACACTGTTAAGCTGCAAGAAAGCAACAAAAGGGACACACATAAAAAGAACTATCATTTAGCCAAGCAAAAAAGTAACAATTAAACTGCTTGAAAAAAAAAATCATTTTTTACAGATTAAATTATGAAACCTATAATTCATTCAAAATAGCCATAAACATACGGCATCTAAAATGTATGATAATGCAAAAGGTGCATATAAGTTCTAATTCTACAGAATCAGAGATTCTGCATGTGCAATAGTAAGATTCATTCTCAGAGTTTAAACTAACACAGTACACAAACCATGTAACTACACACAAGACTTTTAAATTTCAAAACATAACACCTAAACCAATCTTTAAATAGAGTAATCTACCCATAAGTGTGGCATCTTTAAGACTAACAAATACAGGGAAGCAAGCAAGAGATTACAAGTTAAGAATTTAAATACAAAAAAAGACACTATCAGTCAAATGAAACCCCACTCTCAATTCACCAACTTACATGTCTGAAGTGGGATTTGATTTGTAGCAGACAGAATGAGAATTCTCACTGCTCAGAGATCTGGGGAAGGCACACAAGCATTGCATTCTGTCTGACGTCTGGGCACTTTGCTGCCTTCCCGACTGACTCTCTCTTTATGGCTTTGATTCCCAGAGCTGAATTCTAAAGCAACTTGCTCCAGGACTGCTGCTCAGAATATGACCGGCAGGCTACCCATTTCCAAACTCTGGGATCTACCCAAGTGGAGGAGGTACAAAGAATTTCCAGACTTGGAAACTTATCTGTAATTCTTTATTCCAGTTATTTTGAGAAAATGCTACGCATAATTTTCAGAGATGACACAAAATAATCATAGAGGCAATGGTATAGAATAGAGGATAAACACAATACATAGTTGATGACAAGGATTTCTCTTTAAAATCTTAACATTTTAGGAAACTTTTAGTGGTCTAAATTGCTTTAATGTTATCTTTAGGATAGATCCTCACTTCCATAGGAAATATATTTAGAATCTTCCCCACAAATTGTTCACCCTACCCTTTTTCTTTATTTCCAAGCCTACTTTAGAGGCCTAACCAAGAAAGGAAAGAAAGAAAAAAAAAATTGGGGGAGAAGTGGGGGTAGAGAAAGGGAAAGGGTAAAAAAAGATTTTATAGCTTTAACTCTTGTTCTATTTGCTTTTTATCTCCCCTACCACAGCATCAATAATTCCTTTAAAAAAAAAATGATATAAATTTAATATTTGCAATTCATTCTTATGTATATTTTAATACCCAGGAATAGATGGCATAACATATAACTGAATGCATGCTTCATAATTTAAGGAATATATATCACTAATATAGACAATACTTCCAGAAAGGTTAGTGTAAAGAGGACAATAACGGAAAAGAGGATTGGAGAAGAGTTTCTTTTTGTTTCTCTTTGCTATGAATACTGTGTATTCTAATCTCCCTTCTTTCCATCACATTGTTTGAAGGCTTGCTTCATCTGAAGAATAAGGATGCTTTAACACAAAGGAGAAATTCACAATTTTTGGATCATTTAGTATTTAAGCACACTGAAGAAAACATTAAACATTCAGGATCATATTTTTAAAATAGAGGACAAGACAACAAAATTATTAGCATTTATTGAGCATTTACTGTGTTCACTGTATTTTGGTCAGTTTATACATGTTTTGCTTAATGCTTACAATAAATAACCATATGAAAAAGGTACTTTCAGAAAAGGAAATTAAAACCCAGAGAAGTGGGGTAACTTGCCCAAGGTCAAACCCCTTGAAAATGGCAGTTAAGAGTTCAAACCCAGGTCTTACTGATTACAAAGGGATCCCATTTAATCACTACACTATGCTATCAGTTCTTATACGATTTACAATATTCATGTTGAGCCTCATCTGAATTTCTAAACAGTTAAGCCTTGTTTGCAGTTCAAAAGGGATTTTAGGTTTTAAGTAAAAATATTTAGCTAACAATAAGTTGAAGTTAAATATTTAAATTAGAAGCACAAAAACTTTTAGCTTGATGCAAATAAAACAATTTGTACATTTATCATTTTGAAAATTTTTGAACAGTTATTTTAAAAAGAAACCATAAATTTTTAAAAAAACATTTCTAAGTTTTTTAAATTAATATAAAGATTGTGCTTCTTTTAGAAGCAGAAACTCAGCCTCTGTGCTCTCTCTTTGCAGTTACCTAACACAAAGCCAATTCTCAGTTCCCAATACTCACTAATGATTGTGAGATACTCCTCAATAATTGAGATAGCTAAGCAATTTCTAGTTCAAATTTTCAAGAAACAGACATAATATGGTGGTTTTTATGTACTTGGCTTGTCTTATAAGACTAGTAAAATATCTGTACAATCTTTCACTTGTTTTAATTTTGTTTCGGGTTGAAAAGCTAAAACTAATGGTCTCCAATTTTACTCACAAAACCTAATACTAGTTTTAAATGGGACATTTTTCTCCTATAGCATATCTAGTTCAGTATCATGTACTTCTAGTTTTATCAACTGAGAGAAATCTGATTCTAATAGCTTGCTACTACATTCCAGAGTTCTTACCAGTTTCTTCAGCTCATTTTCCAAGGGCTCTAGGCTGAAGGGGAGACTTCAAGTTTTTTTTTTAAAGAAGGGAAAAAAAAAAAAAAAAAAAAAAAAAAAACTAAAATACTAATCAGCCTTTCTTACCAGTACATACAAAGGTTAATGTTTAAAAATTATTTTAAAAATCACGCAAATATTAAAATTGTAGTTCACATAATTATTTAAGGAAGTGGAACTATTTAAGAAGGTACCCCAAGAAGACTATCTTACTTTTATTTAGGAATGTCCAAGGGAACATACCTGTGCTCTGTGAGAACATTCACCGCAGATGGGTGATTGGCACAATATGCAAGATAAAAAGTTTTCATTTGTGGCATCAGATTTAAAAAGCAACCTCCAACTCTCTGCTGAGCTTCAGGCAACCTGAAGATACACAATACAAAGGAAATACTCATAAGTTTTACAGACAGAAGGAAAATTGCTAATAAGCATATAATATTTTGAGTAAGAAAGACCTCCCTCTGTATTATATCTATGAAAACCAAATAAACAAATCCCAGAATATATCTGCTCATACCATAAATCAAGCAAGGAGAAGTAATTATATTGAAAAAAGCACTGCTATAAAGTAATGTACTAAATTCCAGCTCTTTTCTCCAGCATTCAAACTACCAGGACTTGTATGCAGCATAACTATAAATCCAAAAGTCAGAAACAGATATCATGAAGCCTTAAATTTTACATAACATAAAGAGAATCGGAAAATGTCGTTATTTGGTGTATAAGATTTTCTACCTCATAGTAGCATCAAGATAGGCACAAGAAAAAGTAAGAGCTCCCAATATGAAAGGAAATTAAATACAAAAGCTATCTTTCACTTCAGGTTAAAGATGGGAGACTGAACACATATATTAGTCTCCTCTTCTTCCCAAATCTTTATTACAATGACAGTTAATGTGATGTTTTTAAAAAAGGCATAAACTCACAAGAACAAAAAGAACAAAAAAGAGACATTAAGAATAAACTTTTGGAAGCTGAGAAGCAGATGGATGAGTGGTAATGACTTGGCAGACTTGACAAATTTGAATCCTAAATAGGCAATGTGAAAAGACAAGAAGCAATTTGATGTACCCAAAGAACCCTGAGTCTCAGGAATTAGAAGCATCAGATACTTAGGGTGTTAGGGGTAAAGGTAAAAAGCTAAAAACAGATAATTGACTGAATGTTGGTTTAAGCAATCAGGTCCTCATATCTCCAGACAGCCTCCCCAAGCCTGGCAGTAGATCAAAAGCCGAATATTTACTCTGTAGAGAAGTAAAACACATGGTTTCTGGGTTGAAGAAACTGAGAGCAAGGGTACTTGTACTGAAAACAAGGAACTTAAAAAGACATTTATCTACCCCCTGCCTTCTGTACCCAAGTGTTCTCTGCCCCACAGATTCTCAGAATGTTGATAGGATGGATTATACCCTTCAAAGCAGGAAATACAATCCTTTTCTTCTCTGTAGGGAATCTGACCAAAGGAAAAAAGGGACTAAAAACCATTAAAACTAGGGGCTGGTTCCCCAACAAAACAATAGTCAGCATGTATTAATCCAAGATCAGCATAAGTTTTTTAGTGTGCCAATCTTAATGATAAGAAGCCATGGAAGGACCAACAAACATTTTTTTTTTGGGGGGGGGGGGATCTAACAAAAATGAAAGATATCTAAAATGGGGTGGGTGGAAAGAAGAATGGGAAAGATATAAAATAGTGAGGAATCTGGCTCCAGGCCAAAATTCTATATGTTATCTTTTAGGCCCAACCACAGGAAGTTACAAAGGCTTTTCCTGGCATACTCTGTAGGGGAAACTGCCCTCCCCACACCAGACTGTGTGCAGTCTAGAGAACTGCAGCCAAGGACACAGTTCTCCTCCCCACATCAGGTATGCTCTTATGGGTATTACATTCATAGCTCAAATGAGTCCACTTGGAGGGCTCCTTGGTGGGAGTGCAGGGGAGCTTGAAGACACCTTTCTTCACTGAGTCAGTATTCCAAACTTCTCTACTCCTAGTCCTTCTTCTCCTTTTCCCCAGCACCTAGGTCTATAAAAAGGCAGGGGCCTTTTGAATGGGGGCTCTCCCAGCAGTGAGACTAAAAAATCAAAAGGAAGCAATATAAGCATATTAAGTATATTATTTAGATATGTAGAGATAAACAGTTGCCTCTGGGGAAGGAAAAGAGAAGGAAGAGGGAACAAGAGAATATTGTTTTTCACAGCAATTCTTATAGAGCTGTATGCCTCTTTAAATAAACTATGTGTAGGTATAACTTTGTTAAAAATGAAAAAAAAAATTACAAGGAAAAAGCTGCCATAAAAATATGGATGGAAGGAGTCTTACATACTAAAAGTTTCCCAAAAGTATTACTTTATTACAATTCTATAATAAATAGTATGCAAAATGCTGACCCTGAGTCATTAAACAAATATTCTATTGAAGAGATTTTTTAAAAACATATTAGGTATAATCCTGGTGCAACACACTCCACTGATGGAAGGCAGGCTATGAAGGACATGCTTTCATACAGCACTGTAGCACATAAAGATGTTCCGTGATGTGGTATTTATAAAAGCAAAATATCGAGATAATTTAAATATTCAACAATAGAGAAATGAATAAGTAAATTATGGTGTAATTACTCACAAAAGATGGTATTCATAAAGACCATGAATTAACATGGAAAACTGTTAAAAGGGTTCAGTGATAAAACAATAGCATACAGTGTAGAATACTGTCCCCAAAAAGATTTGTTCAAGTACTAACCCCTGGTACCTGTGAATGAGACCTTACTTGGAAATGGGTCTTTGCAGATGTGTTCAAGAAAAGATAAGGTCATACTTAATTAGGGTGGGCTCTAATCCAATATGACCTGAGTCCTTATAAAAAGAAGAGGACAGACTCAGAGATAAGACTATGTGAAGATAGAGGCAGAGATTACAGCAATGCATTTACAAACCAAGGAACTGCAAGGATTGCTGGAAAACATCAGAAGATAGAAGGGGCAAAGAAGGATTCTCCCCTACAGATTTCTAAGGGTGCATGGCTTTGCCAGAAATGTGCGACAATAAGTTTCTGTTGTTTTAAGACACCTAGTTTGTGGTAATTTGCTCCAGGAGCCTTAGGAAACTAAAAGACAACTAAACTTATGCATAGTAAAAAGCCTGGGGAGAAAATAGATCAAAATGTTAAAAGCAGTTATTTTGGGGAACAGGTGATATTTCTTTTCTTTCTAAGTTTCTGTATTTTCTATGTATGTCATAATAAGAATATATTATTTTTATAATAGAAAAGCCTTTTATTTTAGCAGAAAATTTATAAACTGATGTGGAACATCTAACTCCCTAGCAGACCAGATAAATGAAGACATAACCCATCTAAAGCTGAGATTAACAAAATCTTCCTCACACTAAGATAGGACATACTGGCAAAGAATAAAAAAAGGGGCTTTCAAATCAGATGATATACATTATTATAATCCTAGACTAATCACTTACTGACTATCAAAAATTCACTAAATTTTTAGTTTCAGTCTTTTCATTTGTAAAAATAAAACCTATCTCCTTAGGGCTGTAGTGAGGTCAACTAAGTAAGCTAGTATATATAAAATGCTTAGAACAGAACCCGAAAGATATTAGGTTCTCAATAGCTGGTAAGCTGTTATCAACACTTCTGTCACACTAGGAAACATAAGGTTACTTAAATGATTTTATACTTCAGACCTGTTCATCCTTCATTTTTCCTGTTAAAGCAGATTGCTGTTCCCAAGGCTGTTAATACAGATCAGTTCTTTAATCTTTATTTCTGTATTTAGAAAAGAATACTTAATCGTTTGGAATATGGGTTTCACTGCAAATTACTATCCTAGACACTGCAGACCAAATCAAAAGCCCTAGACCAACTGACCTCACACTTACTGGCTATGTGAATGGGGTGAATCATTTATCCTCAGCCTCAACCTCCTTATTAATGAATAAAGATATGCCACCCTAGTTCCAAGAATTGTTAGAAAGACTAAGGGAGATCATGTATGTGAAACTATTTTGTAAACTATAAACATTATACAAATGTAAAGTATTGTTCTGGCTAAAAAAATAAGAGACAGTTAGCCAATTAGATTATCATTGTTAGCAGACAAATTATAAGGGTAGAAGAGGAAAACCATTCTATCTTTTCCCACCATTCCTTGACTCTAAAATATAAAATAAAAATACATGCTTGATGATGTTATTTAAGGTGAGGAGATTTATCCAGGCAATCAGGGTTCTTAGTGGGTTCATTACATGAGTAAGGCTGAGAAATAAAACCAGAAAGATTGTCTTTCCTACAAATGGGCAGGAGGGCCCCTACCAGACAGCTAGCAGCTGACAGCCATGTCTCTTGGAAATAAACCGCTGTTCTGAAAGCAAAATGAGGCACTTACACACCTCCAAATCTCATTTCTGAGGGAAGAGAACAGATGGCTCAGGCAGCTTGCTCTTTTCCCAGTTATGCTAATCACTGCTTAAGAAAGGCTGGATACACCGGTGACCAAAGCCAGATAAAGGGAACCCCAGGGGTCTCCTTACCTCTACTACACAAATCTGCGCAGGACAAACAGATAAACTACTGTGAAATAACTTTTCTAATTTTTTGTATTTCTTACCCATTGAGCCAGGCTGCTTCTACTAATTACCATATTTCTGTAAGACCAACTGATAATTTCTTAACATCATGCCGTTTTAGTGACATTTCATTGCTTGAACTATAATAAAATTCTCATTTTTCAATAACTGTTAGTTTGCTTATTTCTGAATAATTTTTCATTTCAATTAAACACAGGAAAAAGATTTACATAATTTTTAGGTGCATGATTCCTCTAACAGTATTTCTGGATTATGTTTCATACATCTTGGCTTAGAATGAAATTTACAGAACAGTCTTGCAATTTTTCACTTTTCTGCATTTTATTTTCATGGAAAGTTTAAGGGCCTCTAAAATCATTATGACCATTAAAGTCTCTTAATGACCTGAACTATTTAGCATGGGATTTGTCTTTTGACCTTTCTGAACACCCCAATTTTTTTCTGGCATTATAAAAACAACAGTACATATGATATCCATTAAAATGAACTTGCATCAATGTCTAAAGGACAACTGATTCTTACATAGCCCAATATACCCCAAAGTGATTAATATGCTGAAATCTAATAAAGATGTGGCTATTTCACATAATTTATTCAGAAATCAGGAGTCTAACAGAATTGTAGTTTTAATACTTAAATTAAAAATCAATTTTAGAGGGAAGCGGCTGTGGCTCAATCAGTAGGGCTCCCGTTTACCATATGGGAGGCCCCGGGTTCAGTTCCCGGGGCCTCCTGGTGAAGGCAAAAGCCCGCCCGCACGGCGTGGTTAGCTGACCCAGCGAGCACAAGCAGCAAGGGGGGGATAAATGAATAAATAAATAAAATCTTAAAAAAAAATCAATTTTAGAAATTTACAATACCTAATAGAAATATGTACATGCTATTCAAATACAAAGTGCCTTTCAGGCATATAGAATAGAATGTGCACCTAATTTACAATCACAGCAAAACTGTTTTACAAATCAATTTTCACATAGATGTTTACACTTCAATTTTTAGATTAAAAGAATGTTCTAATATCTAGGATCTTAGATCCAGAATAAGGTTTCCAAACTTTAAAATAAAAGGTCATTAAATATTTAACTATGAAACTTGCCACAAATACCATGCAATGAATATTAAAGCTTCAGTGACTTTAAGAGATTTAGATTCTAATTATTTCTTGTCACCAAAATGGACTTAGAATTTAAATACATAAACAGAGATTGATTATAAATTGGGTCATCAAGGGAGTAAACAGTTGATGATACAGAAGTCTAAGAATGACCAAAAGTAGACCATCAAAGGGGCAGCACAAGGTATTTCTACAAAACTCAAACCTTTGAAAATGCAATATAGGTCAAGACATGGATGTAAGAGATTCCCTAGGAAAGTCTCCCCTCATGATCATCTGAGAAAAAGGACAAATCCCACCTGCTTGGATCTCTGGAGGATGATAAAGACTGGAAAAAGACTCCACAAATGCTGAATCAAAGAAAAAGAAAAATAATCACCAAGATGAAGCAGGAGATTTCTATCCTGTAACTGCCAATCTGTACTGCTCCCCATCATCTGTCCCATGCAGCCTGGAGGTCACGCAGAGGCAGCAGAGACTGAATCCCTCCTACTGCACCCAGGGAGGAACACAAGCCCCTGAGGAGTGTCATATAGAAAAGGGCCACCAGGGGGAAAAGGAAGAAATGAGATTGAGATGGAGATAGAGATGGAGAGAGAGAGAGACAGAGATAGACATAGACACCGACACAGAGATAGACATAGAGATAGATAGAGATAGACAAGGATAGACAACAGCAAACTCTTGGCAAGAGGTGTGCAACTCAATCCAGTCTCTGTTAGCTTGAACACAAAAACACAAAGCACACCCTTCTGGACTGACCTACCTTTATGGACTGACCTCCATCTAGGTCCTCAGGGCAAGATACCCTAACAGAAGAAACTGGACATGAAAGCCTCACAGAAGGAGATAAAAAAGAACAACAACAAAAAATGGTGTGGTGTGTGTGTGTGTGTGTGTGTGTAAGGACAGAACTGCTGTAAGAACAGGTCCCAGAACTGAAATGTGCAAGGAAAAGGGAGAACTGAGTGAGGAAGAGAATTTAAACAAATGATAGGGGATGGGAATATAATTCTGCATAAAAACAAACAGAACAAATCAAGATTCCCAGAGAAGGAACAGAGGAAAGGAAGCTGACTCATGGAAGTGAAAGAACTGCACAAAAAGTACAATCTCAAAAATTGTACCACAGGGGGGGCGGATGTGGCTCAAATGGTTGGGCATCCGTCTGCCATATGGAGGGACCTGGGTTCGATCCCCGGGACCTCCCGGTAAAATAAAAAATATATATATATAGAAGGCGCATGGGCTGCCAGGCTCTGTGTGCCGCTGAGCCGTCAGGCCCCAGGATCCATGCAGCAGGATGATGACGTAACGGGAGAGACAAGACGAGATGCTCCGAAAGCTCCAGAAGCCAGGAGCTGAGGTGGCGCAGGCGGCAGAATACCTCTCTCCTACATCAGAGGTCTCCAGGATCGAATCCTGGTAAAGACTGGAGGAGGAGGATGAGAAGAGATGGCAGGAAACAGACACGAAGAATTGTCCAGCGAATGGACACAAAAACAGCAAATGGGGAAGAGGGGGTTTAAAATGGGTAAAGTAAATAAATAAATCTTTAAAAAAAAAAAAAAAAAAAAAAATTGTACCACATATCCAGGACAAGAATCAGTTGAAGAAGAGCTGAGAAAATCTGAACTGTTAAACACAGGCTACTCTAAAGGTCCAGAATATGTTGGACCAAGCATCAAAGAAGAGCTTTATCACAAAGTCAATCAACAATAACATCCTAGACAAGAGGGAGAAACTCACCTTCAGAGTAAACACATCAAAACAATCCGATGCCCCTTTTATTTGAACATATATTTAGCACTATACTCGTTAAATATGTGTCCCAGAGACTTAAATCTTCAGTTTGACATATGCCGGGTGAGTCCTAAATCTCAGCAGAGTTGCAACACCTACTCTCCAGGTCACTGGACTCGCCAACAACTAACAAAAGGATGATGACGAACAACTCCCATCCCAGAAAACAAATGCATGCAAGACAGTTCCATCCATCTGTCCCATGGGATCTAAGCCCCCTCTCAATCAGAAACACAGTGGGCATCATGATCACAAAATCCCCAAGACTGAGGAATGAACAAACATAAGGGGGGAATACAACTATGACTAAAGTAGACTAATTATTATTCTAGCAATGGAAGAACTTGAATCATTGATATAAAGGCAGTGACCACCAAGGTTCTGAGGGGAGGGAGAGGGAAGAATTGGCGTAACAATGGGCATTTGGGGGACACTGGAATTGTCCTGCATGACATAGCAATGATGGATACAGGTTATTACACATTCTGTCAAAACCTATAAAATTGTTCTGTGCAAAGTGTAAACTATAGACCATGGTTAGCAGCAATGCTTCAATATGTATTCATCAATTGTAACAAATGTACCACAGTAATGAAAGATGTTAATAGGGAAAAGTGTGGGAAGGGAAGGGGTTAGAGTATATAATTGCTCTATATTTCTGATGTAACATTTATGTAATCTAAAGTGTCTTTCAAAATAAAATATAATTAAAAAATCAGATGCCCAGACATGAGCAAAAAATTACAAGCCATACTAAGAAACAGGAAGATATAGCTCAGTCAAAGGAACAAATTAAAACTTCAGAAGAGACACAGAATTTGGAAAGCTAATCAAAGAAGTTCAAATGAATCTCCTAAATCAATTCACAGAGATGAAAGAATATATGGATATAGAGATAAAAGATATTAGGAAGACAATGTATAAGCATAAAAATTTTTAAAGTTTAACAATAATGGAGATTATATATATACTAGAGATGTGCAACATCAGATTTGAACAGTTATAGAATCTATGAACTAGAAGACAGGACAATCAAAATCACACAGTAAGAAGAAGCGACAGAGAAGAGAAAAGAAAAATTGAGCAGTGTCTCGGGGATTTGAATGACACTGTGAAGCATAAAACATATGTGTCATGGGCGTCCCAGAAGGAGACGAGAAGTGGAAGATTGTTGAGGAAACAATGGTCGAAAATTCCCCAACTCTTATGAAAGACATAAACATACATGTCTAAGAAGCACAACATACTCCAAACAGAATAAACCCTAATAAACTTAATTCAAGACACCTACTAATCAGAATGTTAAATGCCAAAGCTAAAGAGAGAATTCTGGGAAACGGATGTGGCTCAAGAGGTTCGGTGTCCGTCTACCATATGGAGAGACTGGGGTTCGATCCCCGGTACCTCCTGGTAAAAAAAAAAAGAGAGAGAATTCTGAAAGCAGAAAGAGAAAACCAATTTGTCATCTACAAGGCATCCTCAGTAAGACTTTAGTGTCGATTTTTCATCAGAAACCATGGAGGTAAGAAAGCAGTGGTATGATTTATTTAAGGCACTGTAAGAGAAAAGCTGCCAGCCAAAACTTCTTTTTCCAGCAAAACTGTACTTTAAAAATGAGGGAGTTTAAAATATTCATGGATAAACAGAAACTGAGAAAAATTCATCAACAAATGACTTGCCCTACAAGAATTACTGAAGGTCTGCAGGCTGAAAGGAAACGAAAGGATAGAGTGGCTTGGAGTAGTGTGAAGAAATAAAGATTATCAGTAAGGGTAAATGTAAAACCATACCAGATATGAAGTTCACTAAAAATTCATACTAACTTAGCTAACTTCTCCCTGTCAGTATAACTTTTATTCATTCCTTATTAACTGTTTATCAAGACTCAAAGGAGGCTGTTCCTATTTGTGGCAGTTTGATATTATTTATGAATTCCAAGAAGAGATACTGATTATGTTTGTATAATGGTCTGTTTCCTCTGGGCAATCAACCCTTTGATTGATTTAAATCCAAAGGCTTTACATTTACTTGATTAAATCAAGATTAGGGCTTTGATTCAGCCACGTCGTTAGGGCATGCAGGGTTGAGTCCCTGCCCCCTTGGTGGGCTATATAAATGAATGCTCAATCAAGAACACAGAAGATACATAGAGGAATAGAGAGAGCTCCATAAACACAGAAGAGGAGAGAACTTGATGCTGGGGCCCAGCAGAGAGATGAGCCATTACCTAATAGTCTACAGCTAACTGCCTGAAGAGAGTCTAGCAGCTGAGCCTGGAAAGAAACAAGTCCTCCAGCCTACAGCTGAGATCAGAAGAAGCTGGGACCAGGGAGCCTTAAGAGGAAGAGGAAAGCTGAACCCTTGTAGACATCGCCCACCTTTTGGCTTCAACATGTGGCAACTGACTTTGGGTGAGGAAGTACCTCTTATGGTATCCTGAGTTGGATTCTTTAGGGCCTTGTACCTGTAAAACTTTTACCCCAAATAAATACCCTTTATAAAAGCCAACAGATTTCTGGTTCTTTGAATCAGCACTCCTTTTGGCTAATACATTATTCAAATCAATATAAGAAAATTTACTGAAGGCATGTGCCATGGTAATAACTGTGGGGAAATATGAAAGTACAAAGAAATAATGCTGTCCTCTATCTCATACAAAGAGACTAATACAGAAAATTATAATATAATAGTTCTAAGTTCTTTGAAAGCTCATTTTTAATTCTTCACTCTCCTCTAACTTACAAATTGTTCACTATCACAGATGGTCTTGTGCTTTTTACCTTCTACTTTGGATAACATGTTAGTTTTGAAAAATATAGACTTCAGAAAAGATAGATGTAGTGTAAGATACTTATTCTGCTAAACAGTGGATATGAGACTAAATCTCTACTTCTAAAGTGTAGGTAATAAGTAGATATAAAAAGTAGATAATATAAATAATAAAAATGTAAAATGTAGATAAAAATATCACACACAGGATTGCTGTGAAGATTTTAAAAGTTAATGCATGTGAAAACATCTACTACAATGCCAGATAGTAAGCTCTCTCTCTATATATATGTGGTATTTAAATTAAAATTAAATAAAATTTAAAATTCAGCTCCACGTGGCTAGTGGCTGCTGTATTGTACAGCACAGATATAGAACACTTTCATCAACACAGAAAGTATTACCAGACAGCACTGTTCTAACTTATCTAAGCCAAGTTTCCAAACTCTGAATGTGTCATGAGTTTATTATGAGTTTTTACTGTTTCACTTATTATTACCTGAAGTCAAAGTAAGCCAGCATTTGCAATGCTAATACGTCCTTTTCAAAGTGTGAACTTCTAAGTGAGGTGGGTTTTTAACAGTCTTTAGAAATTAGCCATAGTCCTGTCTATCTGTGTGATAAGTTATTGTTACTATCAATTATTTACTCAGCACCACTAAAAGGCACTAGGAATAAACAGTCTTTACCTTAAAAATGACTGCAATCTTTCGGAGAATATAAGTACAGAAATAAATTTAATATAAGACAGAAAATGATGTTTCATTGATATGAGATACAAACAAATTGTGACCAACCTTTGGAGGAAGGAAGGAACATCCTACTGGAACGCAACAGCAAAAAGCCAAATATCTATATAAGTTACTAAAGTATTAATAATCAAAAGCAGCAAATATGCTTTATCAAAAGACAAACTAGTAGTTTCTTCTTTCTTTTAAGGATCCAGACACTAAAGACACATATACTTTGAGAATATTACCAACTGAAATCTGAGTATGTGATGTTCATAGTAAGAGACAGTGAAATATTAGGAAAAGTTTGGCTTCTAGAATTAGCTGAATTTTAGTATCAGTTCTCCTCCCTTCTGCCCTTTCTTTTTCTCGTCACCCCCTCTTCCCCATTTAGTTTAGGTCCTAAAGTTTTATTACATCTTTCAGTTCCAAATCAATTCTCTGAGAATTAACCATAATTGCTACTACCACACAAACTGCTCTACAGTTTATAAAGCACTTTTTCTTTTTTTAAAGGTTTATTTACTTTTATCCATTTTAAAGCCCCCTACCCCCCCACAGGGTTTTTGTGTCCATTTGCTGTTTTTGTGTCCATTTGCTGGACAATTCTCTGTGTCTGTTTCCTGCCGTCTCTTCTCATCCTTCTCCGTCTGTCTTCACTGGGATTCGATCCCGGGAACCTCCAATGTGGGAGAGAGGCGTCCTACCACCTGTGCCACCTCAGTTCCTAGTTTTTCAGTGCGTCTTGGCTCTCCCCTGTGTCACTCTCCTGTTATGTCATCATCTTTGCTGTGTGGGGCCTGGCACGCCCGCTTGCGGGGCCTGGGGGCTCACCCACTCACAGGGTTTGATGACACACCCACACGTGGGGCCTGGCGGCCGACGCACCTTCTATATTTTTTCTTTACTTTACCAGGAGGTCCTGGGGATCGAACCCAGGTCCCTCCATATGGGAGACGGACGCCCAACCATTTGAGCCACATCCGACCCTCTATAAAGCACTTTTAACTCCATTAACTTACTAGATGGTACCAGCAAATTAAGCTCAGAAAGGTTATGTGAGTTGTGTTAAGACACACTATTATGCAGCAGGGTAAAGTCTTATTTTCTCTTACGCTTCTAAACGATATTTTCCAGAGTATGGTAAGTAGAGTATCTAACAAATTGTAGAGGCCAGATTCAAAGACATGATGCATAGGGCTGGTGAAGGAGACACAGAATACCATTTAAACTGCTTGCACCTTTTCCATCTGCAGTTTCCTAGCAAAGTGAACACTGAAGTCTGATAACAGAGTGTAGTGACACACACAGTCCAGTCTCCTGCATTTTTTTTTTTTTTTTTTAACAATAATAGCAACAGCAAAAGGTAAAAGTGGGTGATGCATATGGGGCTGTTTTCCTTTTCCAGAGTGAAAGTGACTGAACCCTAGGAAAAACTTCTGAGATATCACAGAAGTGCGAAATAATTGTCCACATAATGATTTTATTCTTCATTGGTATTGCTAACTAGATAAAAATAATGGTTTATAGTTCAATAACTACTGATTTCACAGGGAAGACTAAGCAACATTAAGATATCATTATGAGCTGGGTGAACCTCAGTACACTCAGCAGTTGGGCTTAGGACATCTAAAGGAACCTAGCACAGTGTGTCCATGAACAAGAAAATTCAAGAGCAAGACTATGCAACGAGCCTTCATGTTTCCACTTAGGGTGGTGACCACCATACTATATAGATTCTGGTAGTCTTCTGGCAAGTCTACTCTTAGTCTGGACCAAAGACCATAAATGTGGACAACTCTTTCAAGGATTTCAGAACCACCAGAAGGCAGCAGAGTTTGAATCATACTCTGGAAGTTCTAACACTAGAATTATTCACTGAACTCCCCTGTGTTCAGTGAATAAGGTTAAGGAGTTCAAGCCTCTCATCAGTAATCAGTCTTCCTAGACTCATTTCCTATCCAAATCATCAGTGGCTCCCGGACATTATTGGCTATACCTATCTGCACATGTCACTCAGTTTGCCATCACTTAAAATTTTTCTTAGGCTCATAACACTTCAGTGCTGGAAACAGTCTTTGAAATCATGTTTCTGTGAAATCATCTTGTCTAAATACAGAAAGAAATATAGCTAAGAGATATTAAGGGACTTCACCCAAGGCAACAGTGCCCAGGGGCACAAGTTTAGTTCTTCTGTTTCTATCGTCAAAACACTATACTGTGGGGAGTGGGGCATATGGGAATCCCTATATTTTTTGTGTAACATTTATGTAATCTAAGTGTCTTTAAAAAGATTAAAATATATATATTAAAAACAAAACAAAACACTATACTCATTACTTTCACTGAAACCTAGTAGGATATACTCCAGGACCTTGAATTATTTGGGTCAAACTTCACATAATTGTTGAGTGCCAACCTTCTACAAATGTGTACAATAAACCCCAAACCACCTTTAAATAAGCTACAGTCTTATTCCTTATTCCTTAATTAAGAAAAGCCAAGGCAGAATCCATACCTGACCATGACACCAAATCAGAAAAAGCAAAAGGAAACCTTGAGAAGTATGTTCTATGTCTAAGTGTGTTTGTGCCTGAAAGTAAAATATTATTTACAATAATATTTATCTACAGATCATCCATGCCTTATATAGCCTTCAAACAAAATAAACTACATCCTCTAGTTTTACATTTATACATGATATATAAGACAACTAAAGGGAACTCACAATCACCTGGTGTCTTTAACTACCAAAAAGAAGTTTTTCGCTAAAATAAAAACCAAACATACATATAAAAAAATTTCAAGGAAAGAAGAGAAAGTTTTGGCAAGAATTGCTATGTTCACTAGTTCTGAGAGAATAAGTAGGATTTTAATGAGAGGAAAGCAGAAGAAAGTGAATCCAAACAAGGGGAAACATACTGACAGCTGTATGGAAAATTACTTTTATCAGTACACCACCCAGGGAGCAGAAAGAAAAGTTTTGTGAGCTAAAACATAAAGAATGGAAAAGAGAGAAGTTTGAAGAGATCAGTTGGAAGTCAATGTGGATGTCCTTTCATATATTATTAAAACATTTGGACTTGGTCTTCTAAATTAGCTTTTTACAAGGAATAAAAATTCCCATGATTTTAATAGGTCCTGTGTAATTATCTCAAAGACCACTGTTTGTGAAATATTCCTGTGAACAAAATAAATATTGGGGTGCCGTCCAAAGTTTTGAGTAGTGTATTGACCTAATTAAAACCATTTCAGAAAGAAAACTGGTGCTTGTGAAGAAGATGCACTGGAAGTAAGCTGACTTCTTAGGAGTTTAGAGTAAGAATATAGTGAGAAATAATGAAGGTCTGTTTCAGTCAGGGGCTGTGTGAAGAAAAATGTGTCAGTATTAATGTGCATTGTGTGTTAGAACTTAGTAGTAAGAAAGGAAGAGTTGAGTGAAGGATATATCCGGATTAGCGGATTTATGGCTCAAGTGACTGGGCTCCCTTCTACCATATGGGAGGTCCCGGGTTCGATTCCTGGGGCCTCCTGGTGAAGGTGAGTTGGTCTAAGTGGAGAGCTGGCCCACATGGAGTGCTGGCCTGAGCGGAAGCTGACACAGCAAGATGACACAACAAAAGAGACAATAAGAGACACAGCAGACCAGGGAGCTGAGGTGGCGCAAGAAATTGAGCGCCTCTCTCCCACTCCAGAAGGTCCCAGGATCGGTTCCCAGTGCTGCCTAAAGAGAAGACAGGCAGACACAAGAACACACAGCAAACAGACACAGAGAGCAGACAGCAAGTGCAAAAACAACAGGGTGTGGGGGTAAAATAATCTTTAAAAAAAAAAGAGAGAGAGATACAGGATCTCTAGAAAGAACAGGTTGGCAGTAAAGTCTTTAATGAAGATAATAAAGACCACAAGAGAAATGGGATTAATTAAGAAGTAAAAGTGTAATATGAATGGGTTGAAGAAAAGATGGAAACAATGAATTGGATTCCATGTGTTGATTTTTAAGATTTCTGTAGGAGACATGCATGAAAATAGCATATCAATGGAAGTTCAAGCTTAGTGATCAAAAAAGAGATCAGATCTAGAAAGTCTAAAAAGAGGCATGAGTCAATAACCTGATGTGACATCTAAAGACCTGAAGTGTTGAATATTACGTCACAAGAAGCAAGAAGAGTGATCCGGACAGAACTGAATAAGGATAGGAAGTGTAAGTAAAATGCACCAGAAGTAATCAACTAAGACAAGGAGGCAAGGTAGTCAAAAACATAACAAAATAAAAGTCCCTGGCAATCCAAATCATTCTGCCTCCCCAAATTACCATTTATGCTTCTTTATCTGAAATCTTTCTTTCCTGAACAGTTAGTAGTTTTCTCTTAACATTCCAAGTGAAACTCCCCTGAGTTTTTAGTTTATGACTCCTTCCAAGCAACTGATTGCCTGATGAGAATAAGATTGAAAATACATTTTATTTTCTACAACTCCAATACATGAAATGATCGTCTTAACTAACTGGTGTTTAAAAATAAATGGTCTTCCCTCCAACTGTTTTAGAAGATAAATAATTAAAACATCCACATTAAAAAATAAAATCCAGAGCAATGAACCATGGTATGAATACCATACCAACTCATCACATCATTCATTAAATCATCCACTACTTGCAACCTTATTACTGATACCATGGCTAGCCAACTGCCAGTTAGCTCCAAAAATAATAAAGCAAAGAAAAAAGAAAGCACAGTTTTTTTCACCATCTTCCACAGAAAAATTTCCCCCAGATAAATATAGTAATAAAATGTGCTAAAATCTTAGGGCAGGGAGTAAAACTAACTGAAGATGATGCATAGAAGGATGAGAAAAAGAGTCTCTCAATTTAAAGGAAAACAGATCTTTCTTTGAAGAATGTAACTAGTTCACCAATGGCCTTCTAAAATCATGAATTTCATTTATTACTAAAATTACAAATGGCATACAAGATGTGACAGTTTGAACTTTTTGAACCCCAGAAAATTTTACATTCTTAAACTAATCCATTCCTGTGGGTGTAGGGCCCTTTGATTGCATTAAATTCAGATTATAGGCCTTTGATTAGATTATTTGATAAAATTGCTTTAGGGCTTTTGATAGGACTACTTCAGTGGGACTTGAACCAGTTTGGGTCTCCATCCTCTTGCTGGTTCTGATATAAAGAGAGACACAGAGACACACAGAGAGAAAGGAAGCTGCCATACAGATCCTACCATGTGAGAGAGAATTGCAGGAAAACAGAGAAGCCCTGACAAACTGAGAGAGGTCCCAGAGTTTGGAACCAGCAGAGCACAGAGGCACAGAAAGAGGCCCCTGAGGGGCTGGGCCCCAAAGCAGCTCAAAGCCGAGGAGAGGAGCTCTGCCATCTGCCTGATTGCCACATGGCAGGACACCAGGAACAACAGTAGCTGACTTTGGTGAGAAAACATCTCTGATGGTGCCCTAATTTGGACATTTCACGGCCTCAGAACTATAAGCTTTTACCCCAAACAAATCCCCTTTATAAAAGCCAACACACTTCTGGTACTTTGTATCAGCAGCCCTGTGGCAAACTAAGACACAAAGAAAGGCTCTAAAAGATTGGAGGAGTGGAAGAAGCAAAAATAATGTATCTTCATATGGACAAACCTCCCAGTCATCATTGCCATGATCATTAACATTTGCTGAGTGCTGAGCATTTTTATTTAACATCACATGAACCCTAATAGAATGCACTACTATATTTTTCAGATAAGGAAACTAAGACTTAATCATGCAAAGAAACTTAAGGCTAGTAAATGGCAGAGCTGTATGTACAATTATAAAACTCAAACTCTTAACTCTGGCTACACCTTGTCACAAATGGTTGAGGAGGGCAGAATTGAAGTGTCTATAACTCATAAATCCCCATTTCTAACCTTACTACTCATTCCATGGGCTATTCAACTACCTATTAGCCATTTCCATTAGGACATACAAACAACTAAAAAAAACATTAATGAGAGTGACGGAGTGAGTAACAGTTACTGCAAATAACACTGTAGCCATTTGGCAATTTGATGTAATTATGAATTATGAGAATTATAGAGCACTTTAGTATTTTCTTTTTTAGGGGAAAAAGGTATCAAGTCATGTACCTGTTTGACAATTTGATGTAATTATGAATTCCAAAAATATAATTGGATCATTTTGTAAGCTAATCTATTAATCTGGGCATGACTAAGTTATGATTAGGGCGTTGACTGGGCCACATCAGTAGGACGTTGAGCCCCACTCCTTGGTGGGTGGGGAATCAAATATAAAAGGCATGGCAAGAACAGAGTTGCAGCAGTTTTTGAGAGACAGTTTTGATGTTGGAAAGAAGGCCCCAGGAGAAGAGAAGCGAGCCGTTCGCCTGATCGTCTACAGCTGAACTTGTGGAAGAAACAGGAGCTAAGCCCGGAGAGAAACGCAGCCCCAGGAAGAGAGGAACCCCAGAAGCCTGAACCCTGGCAGACATCGGCAGCTGTCTTGCTCCAACACGTGGCAATGGACTTTGGTGAGAGAAGAAACTTATGCTTTATGGCCTGGTAACTGTGGACTTCTACCCCAAATTAACACCCTTTATAAAGACCAACCCATTTTTGGTATTTCACATTAGCACCCCTTTGGCTAATACAAGTCATTACCAAAATAAATAAACAAAAATAAAATTTGGTACAATAACTAGGATATTCTGAAAAAGAATCTTTGAGGTTCTATTTTCAATAGAATTTAATCTGCTTTTCATTACAAACTGCAGGTAAACCAAGTTACAAATAGGTTTTATTTTAAAAAGTTGTTTTGAAGTCACTGTTAGATTCTTAGCATGCATTTTCCCAAATGTATAAGTCACAGGTCCACTCCCAGATTAGTTCAAAGAAAGTCTCTTTAAATCATAATAGGATTGATAGTAAATTTTATGTTGTAGGTATTTCCCCATCACTTAAAATCATATTTTAAAGGAAAATTGCATATCAAAAGCTATCTTAATGAAAAAACAAAACAAAACAAAAACAAAAAGAAAAGCTATCTTGAGGCAATATTGACCACTTTGTCTCTACCTACAAAATGCCCCTACCCAAGAGTGCTGAAAGTTAGACTTACTCTGGAATCAGTTAAGTTTCTCTGAAGAGTGTTGATTAGTTTATTTAACAGACAGATAACTTCATTGGACCCAAATTGCAAACTCTATCACATAAGCAGAAGCTCAAATCTCAGTTCAGTTATTTTAAAGTTGGTTGATCTGCTTGGAATCTGCCCCTGTATATCTGTAGTTCAGAGGTCATCCCAAGATTTGGACAGAGTTTAGACAAAAAATTTAGAAGTCTCACTCTCTTACTCTCTTATTTCCTAGATTTCCCCTTATACTTTTTCCAGCAGCTCAAATTGAACTGAACTTTTTGGATTTTCTATTAGAATTTTAAACCAGATGTTTAAATCTGCAAAGATTTTAAAGTACCTAATATGATTATGCTTGAGGGTGTAAAGAAAAATATGCTTGCAGTGAATGAACAAACAGAAAATCGCGAAAGATAAATTCTGAAAAAGAATGACAAATTCGAGACTGAAAAAATACAATACCTCAAATTTTAAAAATCAGTGTATAGGATGAGGCAAGCAGTGAATTTGAAGATAGAGCAACAACAACTGAGAGAAAAATTATTTGGAAAAAAAATGAACAGAGCCTCAGGGACTAGTGAAACAGTATCAAACAGTCAATATGCACATATATACTCTCCAGAAAGAGTATAAAATGGGAGTAGGGCAGAAAAATGTTTGAAGAAATAATAAAATTTGCTCAAATTTTGTGAAAAACATAAATTTACAGGTTCAAGAAGTGACATACTCCAACCAGAATAAAAACAAAACCACACCTGGGCTCTCATTGCCAAACTCCTGAAAATCAAAAATAAAGACAAAATCTATAAAGCAGCCTGGGAAACAACTATGTGAAACACCACTGACTCCTCATCAGAAATAATGAAGGCCAAAAGATAGTGGAGCAAGGGAAATGGATGTGGCTCAAGCAACTGAGCTCCTGCCTACCATATGGGAGGTCCGGGTTCAGTTCCCAGAGCCTCCTAAAGAAGATGAGCAAGACAGTGAGTGGACACGATGGGCTGGCTCAGCGAGCTGACGTAACAAGATGATGCAACAAGAGACACAACGAGGAAAACATAATGAAATCACAATAAAGCAGGGAGCAGACGTGGCTCAAGCAATTAGGCGCCTCCCTCTCACACAGGAGGTCCCAGGTTCAGTTCCCAGTGCTTTCTAAAAGGACGATGAGCACACAACAATCAGACACAGTGAGCACAAACAACAGGGGAATAAATAAAATAAATCTTAAGAAAAAAAAGTAGAGCAATAGCTTCAAAGTTGTCAACTCAGAATTCAGTATTCAGGAAAAACAAAACAAAATCTTAAATAATAAAGACAAGATAAAGTCATTTTCAGATAAACAAAACCCAAGAAAATTTGTCACTAAGAGATTTGAATTACAAAAAAATTCCAAAAGTGTTTTAGGCTGAGAGAAATGACACTAGATTAAAACCTGGATTTTCAGGAAGGAATACGAGCATCAGACATGATAAATATTAAGAAAATACAAATTTTGGTCCTATACGTAAGAGGAAGGAGGACATCCTAACACAAAAAGCTCAGAGATGTAAAGGTGCAGACTTGGGTGGGTTGTAAAAGGAGAAGGTACTAGGGGTCAGCACATTTTTTAAATAAAAGGACAAATAGTAAATATTTCAAGTGTTGTGAGCCAGATGGTTTCTGTCACAACTACTCAACTCTGCTATTGTAGCATAAAAGCAACCACAGACAATATGTAAATGAACAAGCATGGTTGTATTCCAATGAAACTTTATTTACAAAGATGGGAGGTTAGATTTGATCCACAGACCAGGTTGCCAATTCCTAGGTCTAACCAAAAAGTCTACTTTGAAAGCTACTGCTGGAAGTATAGGAACTGAATCTGCTTTTGACCTTAGAGATAAGATAATCAAAAGAAATAATGACCATGAAATTGCTATAAATCATTAAGTAAACTATTAAGTGTTATAGAAATATAGCATATAGCACAAAAAAGATGAAATTAGCAGTCTTAAAATGGGAAAGATGAAAACTTTCAGGATATTCAAGATGAAAAAAAGATAAGGGAAATTGTTGAAATGGAAAAGTAATCTCATACATTCTATTTCATAATGGAAAATCTAGTATCTAGGATATATTTACAGTAAAGTTGAGGAACTTGACTGAAGTTAGACTTAAGTCATAAAGAATTTAGAGATAACATCAGGACTGAAGTCTTACTAGATATTTGACTTGAAGCCTTTTACTTTAACCTCCCCAAATTTCAGTTTTTTAATCTATCAGTATTCTAATACTGATATTTAGAATATCAGTAATCTAAACAGCCGAAACTGTTTCACAAGGCTAATATGGATACAAGCAATACGAGAGGTATTGTAAAATGTACATTTTAAATTACAAATTGCTATGTAAATATTAATTTATTTAGACCACATTATTTACAGTCAGTGAGACATATAGAGGCAGAGATTTACTTTCATTTTGTACACAATATGGTCATTTCCAAAGACCTCAAATTGCTAGGAAATAACTTTCATTTACCAGAAGGAAAGCAAAGTGATTCTCAAATGACTCATCATGGACACATAAGTATGTAAACCAAAAATGCTGCAAAAAAGGAAAACTATTTGAATTTCTGTTTGAATGTCAATATTCAGTTACTGTGGCATTCCAGCTTTCTTTGCCTTCTCTTCCAATATGAAGTGCTTTGATGAAACTTTAAAGCCAAGCCAGAGAGTTAAAGGGACAAACCTATTTTCAAAATAGTAAACTGTTACCAATTTAAAGAGCTGGTTCCCTAGCCAAAATAACATATCAAGGAAGAACAAAAGACAGGCTATGCCCTCACCACTTCCAAGACTTAAAAAGACACATAAGAACAAGCTGGAAGGAAAACCAGAAATCAACCAGAATCCAAGAGAAAAAAAAAAAGTATTCTGGTTCTTCTGGTAGTGATAGAAATAAACATTAAAGATAACACAAAAATAAAGTGTGTCACCTTCCTTTATCAAGACCACAAGTAAATAAACATCAAATATTATCTGTTGGACTAAAACCTAAAAACATTTCATATGCATTGTATTTTAAGTCATACAATACCTAGCAAGCATTTAACAAATATTCCTTAGTGTCTAATGTTAACAAAGAAATAGTCACATAAGGAAAAAAAAACTGGTGACCAATTGTCCAGGGCACTCCCCCACCTCAAAACCAAAAACCAAAAAACAAAAAAAACTTTGAAAAGTGGCAAAATCAAGTCCCTAAATACTTCAGAATAGCATGTTGCATGTATGTAGTACTTTACAATTTATCATCTTGAAGACCAGTAACAACACATATGCTAAGAAGATGTTGGAAGACATTGCTTTCAAGGGTTTATGCAGAAATGCCTTCCTTTTGTGGCTTTTGGTGGCACATAAGAAACTAAGTCATTTGACACCTCCATGTTTTTTTCACATGCTAGTCTCTCTTCCTTTTCAGAAGGTTCTCCATCCCCCTACACTTTCTCTGTGGAAAACCTTAAAAATCTCCACTATGGTGGAGCCTTTTTCCTTTCTCTAAATAGTCAGTGGCTTCCTCCTTTGTGTTCCATCAGTACTACAAAAACTAGATAATCTAACCACCACTTCTGCTACAAAAGTTGACCTACACTGAAGATTCAAATAACTTAGTTTCCATATGCAGATATGTAAATTCTAAAATTATTTTAAATTTTGGTCCCTTACATATTAGTTATACCAATCTGAATTTTGCAAATTTTTAATTAGTATCTTACTTACTTGGTGCATTCTTCTAAAGACTGTACAAGCATTTGCTGGAAAGAACATATTTCTTCCAGATTTCCCATTAAGTATGAAGTGTTTGCTGAACTTAACCTAGAGCCAAGAAAAATAACAATGAAAATAACAATGAAAATGCCCTGTTAAAAATCTTAAACAAGTAAACAAGTTACTTATGTCTAAAGCAAACTGGTATACTGAATTCCATTCCATTATTTCACCCTCTATTCTCTGAAAATAAGAGCAAACAGCCTAATATAAAAACTCTTTTTCAGTAAAAGCAATTTATAATCTTACTTACTTTTCACTGGCCTGTAACGGTCGTAGATAGGTTGAAAGTACAGTCTGTAGTTCTTTAGAATATTCATTTTCTGTTTCTAAAATATTCTGTAGCACCTACAATAAATGATGAATAAGTGTTACTTGACATTTCAATGATATCAACTGCATTAAGATATATAAACTTTGGAGAGTTCTTCACCACTGTTCAATTCATATTGTTGCTTCTATGTAATGCTAATGTGTTTGAAATCATCAATACCTGTGATTCCCAAGCTATTAAACTACTAAATCCATGTAATAAATTATTTTAAAGCCTACACAACTTAACTCATCTGTCAACTACATTATTACAAAGGTATATCTTGCATGAGGCTAGAATCATTTCCATTATCATATAAATAATGCCAAATCTATTTTGATAAGTCACTTTAGCTAATGTTATTTAAAAAAAATTTTTTTTTTACTTAAAAAAAAAAAAAGACATTTATACTACTTGGTAGTAAAAAAGAAGGAATCACCGATAAATAAAACAGCATGGACCAATCTATAAAATGCTGTGTTGTTCGAAAGAAGCCATTCACAAAAAGTATATCCTGTATCATTCTGTTTATATTAAGTCCAAGAACAGGCAAAACTAATCTATGATGATAGAAATCAGAAAAAAAGTTATGGTGGAAGGGGATTGTGTTGGTTTAAGTCCTTTGTGGATCCCAGAGAATTACATTTTAAAATCTAACCTATTGTGAACCTTTGATTAGATTAGATCAATTAAGAACCATTTGATTAGATTGCTCCTGTAAGGCACGGCCCAGGGTGGGTCTTAATCATCTAACTGGAGTCCTTTATAAACCAAGGAATAGAAAGCTGCAGGCGCAGAAAAAAAGCTTCAGTGACAGAGAGAAGCCTCCAGATGTTGAAGTTAATGAACTTGAGAGAGTGACAAGCCACAGATGGAGCAACCAGAAGAACTATCAACGAGGCCTGGAGGACAGCGAAGAGAGAACTGACACTGCCATTATGCTCTACTATATGCCTGATGGTGCACAATGAGCTCGGGAGCCTAGAGGAGAAGGCAGAGACCAGCAGAGCCACCACTGTGCCCTGCTATGTGGCAGGAGTCCAGGATCGCCAGCAACTGACCTTCAGGGAAAGAGTTTTGCCTGATGTCTCGATTTGGACATTTTTTTTTTTTTTAAGTTGTGATTGCATCTTATTTTTTTTTTTTTTTTTTTAAGATTTTATTTATTTATTCATTTATCCCCCCCTTGCTGCTTGTGCTCGCTGGGCCAGCTAACCACGCTGTGCGGGCGGGCTTGCCTTCACCAGGAGGCCCCGGGAACCGAACCCGGGGCCTCCCATATGGTAAACGGGAGCCCTACTGATTGAGCCACAGCCGCTTCCCTCGATTTGGACATTTTTTCCTAGGCTTGGAACTCTAAGTATTGAACCTAATAAATTCCCATGGTAAAAGCCAATGCATTTCTGGTACATTGCTCCCAGCAGCTTTTAACAAACTAAAAGGTGATTATGGGAAATGGGGCATGAGAAATATTTTTGGAGCAATGGACATGTTCTATATTTTGATTTGGGTAGTGTTTACATAGTAGATTTATATACCCATCTATGCATTTTAATACTTGTAAAATATATCTCAATTTTAAAAATCATGGGGTTTACTCTTTAGATTGCATGTAGCAAATCTAAATAAATTTCTGGGAACTGAAGATCTTCACTAGAGAATAGTATAGTCTCAAATCATCCTACACATTACATTTATTAAAAAGGTCTACCAAGGTAAACACACCTTTTAATAGCCACTACTTTGTTTGAAGATAGCAGAATCAATTTTAAAAAGTTTCTTGATACTCTATATCAGTGTAGCAAATTTAGCCAAAATCAGTTAGAAACTGCTAAAAACAGGTAAATGAAAAACAGCTGAACTAAAATATAACATTTTCATGAATAATCACTGACAGCAATGTCAATTCATAGTGCAAGACAAAAAGGCACCCATTGTTTCCCATGGAGCACAGATTAGTAGTTCAGGCTTTAGAATGATTCTAATAAACCATGCCACCAATTATTGAAGTGTACTATACCCCTGGCACCATACAAGGTACTCTGTATATATTTTCTCTAATTCTTACAAACAAAAACTGTACATGGTAGGTTGATAATAGTATCCTCATTTTACAGATGAAAAGACTGAAGGTCAGATAGGTTAAATAACTTATCTGAAATCCCCAAATCATACAGTCAGTGGACAGTGGAGCCAGAATGTGAAGCTAGATCTCTCTGATATTTCATGACACCACACTGCCTTCTCTGGGATTAAGGAGAAGACTTAGGGTACCTACAGGACCTGGCATAAGTAAAGAAAGTAAACTTTCTGCCTCAACTCTCTTATTCATCCCATTCTTGCTAAAGAGCTAGTACTATTTTAAACCTGAAATTCATACTACACACATTTTCTGAGCATCTACTACATGCACTAAGATGTGCTATTTGTCTTCCAAAACTAACAAATCATCCTAAATTAATCATGCAAAAAAACTGTAGAGAATAAAGATATCAAACATGCTGTTTTCTCCATGATTTTTAATAACTCAAAAACAATATAAGTTTAAACATTTAAGAAAAAAGCATTCATTAAGCTAACTATATTTCATCATTAATAAATGCAACATGAATTATTTTGTTTATTACTGTTTTCTGCATATTTTGAGAAGAGAGTACAGTCATTCATGAGTAAATCCAACCTTATTAAATAACTTACATATTAAACTATTTAAAATGAAAAAAAAAAATCAGAGATTCTTTTAGTTTGGTCTGTGAATGGATCCATTCATTTAACAAGACTGGTAGAGCAAGCCAGAGGAGGAGGGACCGCTAAGGGAACTCATTCCTTTGTGGAGAAAATTGGATGGTGATCCTAAAATTATAATGTCTTCCTTCTAAAAAATACTCATTGAACAGAAATGTCAAAGGACTGTGTAGACAGAGACACTAGTCACTCCATCATCATGAAATTATACTTTAAACCAGATCTTATCCTTCAAATATAAATGTGAAAATTATGCCAAGTACAATGGGATCTTGAACTAAAAATAAAATAAAATCTGTCCGATGTTTAAGAAGACTTTCCCAATGTTAAAATGAAAATAAAAATATGATTTAGTTTCCTAATTACAAATGTTAGATACCCATTTAGCAAAACTACTTAGAGCATGCTTGGAAAATCCTATACACCTTTTTTTCCCCAACAGAAAAACAGTTGCTACATGATATAAGGAGGAAAATTATAACTGCTAGGTATATGGAACAGAATAATAATAATAATAAGATGGTATTTCTTCAACCATAGCATTAAGCATAGTATGAAGATATAAAAGATTTCCATAAGAATGTACCAAAAACAATTCCAAATAAACCTCTGGCAAAAAGCTAACTTCATCATTAAAATAGTTAAGCTGTTAATTTCAATTATTAGTCTTTAATTTTTAAATAACTGCTAAAGATAATTTCTAAAGTTTCCCTATCCCCAAATTCCAAATTACATTTAACTTTTCTGCAAAATACACAATCAAAATTCTGTTGATTTCAGGCTTAAAAAGATCTACTCTGTAGGTTTCAGAATTCCTTCCACACTGACCATCTGCCTCTGCCAGTAGAGTACATTTCACTTCCTGATCTCATCAGCACATCTGTGTATTCTAATAATCACCTTTCTTCCCTTTCTTGCTTTCTGCATGCTCTGGCTGCTGCAGGACCCCATGAGACCTCACAAACTGGCTTCCACAGCTCCATCAAACATAAGTCTGGGTATCAAGAGAAAGCATGCAGTTTTCATGGAAATGGTAGCCTTTATAATCCATAACCCTGATGAATGGCACAGAGAGCTGAGCTCATCCAGTCCAAGCTTTCCCTGAGTCATGAGGCGTGGAAAATCAAGTATAGTCAAACAATAGTGTCACACAGGAGGGGGAAAAAGCATCAATCAAGTCACACAGACAATTCCTAAACTGCCAACCATTAAAATAAAACAAAAAAGGACTTTACTATCTTTCAGACCAACAGATACTTACTTTATTATCATCACTTAGTACCTCTGATTTTAGAAATAAGTTACAATTTTCACTGAAAATTTTGGTAGGTGTTATATATTTTATTTTACATATTATTTAATATTTTAAAAATAAAAAAAATTGGTTTACATATACGAGAGGAGAAAGATAACACTTGCTTGGGGTAATATAAAATATTATCATCATCAACAACGAAAACCAAATATCCACAATATATTACCTAGATTATAAGCACAAAAGGAAAAACTAAAAAATTCTAAACACACTTCTACACTACCTAATCAGCCCTCCTCTCCCTGCCTGCCCACCACCACAAAGGAAAAAAATAAGCATTTAATGGTTTTCTTTCAATCTAAATTATTTAAACTTCAAGTATTTAAATTTTCAAAAAATAAATTGAGACAAGACTTTGTCAAAATTCAGTCTCTAATAGTCCCTATTTGACCATAGGAAAGAAGGGAAGGGGTACTGAATTAAGTAGTTCCTGAAGTCAGTCCTGGCTCTATAAATCTACAGGTCATAAGGACATCCTCAATTAGCAATTACTGATTTAATGTAGTTTGTTAATCTCTTGGAGGGGCCATATAAATATTTGTTTATATTTGTGCCTTTTCAAAGAAATTATTAAAGTAATTCTAAATTTGGGGATTTAAAAGGTCTTGGGATATTCCTTCTAAATGTTAAAGATTTACTATACAATAGCTACTGCAAAAGCTTACAGGTCCATACTGACATATTTCACTGAAGGAACCTGACATTAGCAAATACCCATAAATGTGGACAATAGCATCATAGTAGGTAAAGATGTGGCCCTTTGGAGCTAAGCAGACTTGGGTTTAAACCCTGGCTCTGCCATTTACGAACGATAGCTGGACAAGCTTATGGATCTGTATCTATTTTTATAAAAAAGGATCTCACTAGGTTATGATAGCTATTTAATATTATCAGTTCACCGACTTAAGGCAGCAAGGAAGCTTAAACACCACCTACTACAACCTTCCAACCCCGAATGTAGAATCCTATTTAGAGCTTCTTATTCAATGACTTCAATAGTTAGAAGTTAATTATTTCATAAGATAGACTTTTCCACAATTAGACAACTCAATTACTCCTTCATTCACTATACACTTAGCTCCAATTCTGCTCCAGGCTCTTACCAGCTAAAAACCTTAATCTATATAATCAAACTATATAAAATAAGGAAATTGTATATAAAAAATAAACAGTAGGAGCAGAATGTCACAAAAAGTCAGCAGGCAAATTACAGTCCTCATAAAATGTGGGTGGAATATAAAGAAAGGAGAGAGACAGCTGCCTAGGGGAACTAAAAGGAATAAAGCTGGGAGCATCTTTATAAGCCTCAAGGTACTTAGATAATTAACCTTATCCGTCTATAAGACCCTAGGCAGAGACATCACATGTCATAAGATTTGAAAATAATCTTGGTTAAGGTAGAAAAAAGTAAATGAAAGTAAGAGATATGATGAAGAAAAACTAGAGCTTAGGATTAGTGTAGATCTATAAAAACAAAAGATGTCCTGAGAAAGATACCAGGGAATCAGATTCCCAGTTTTTCTTCCTTGAGCTAGCATCTTGGTGTCCGGTTAAATGAAGAAGCAAAGAAGATAACGTAGGTGCAATATTTCTCTGGACTATATGAAAGTTTGCTATAACATTTTATTAAACCTACATGTCTATTTTTTCACATTTCTGTATTAACACTAGTGATTACTACCTAATATGTTATATTTACAATGTATCAATGGCAAAGGCTACCCTTCTTTTTCATGAAATTCACCATGAATGGAAAGGGAAATATTTACTTTTCCCATACATAAAAGATAACATATAATGTACTCAATAAAAGTGAGAGTGTTCAATAAAACTTGGAAAAAAATCATAGTATATCATTGAACATGTAAGGTCATTAAGGACCTATATCTTCCCAGGTCAGCAGACTTAAGAAATCTCTTTCTCAAGTGATAAATGAGGAAACTCCTCATCCCCTAAAAGAGGTATTTAAAAGATCTTTCATTCTCTCTAGGGCTGGGTACCCAGCTTCCACAATAAAAGCCCTTTCTCTGATCCCAATCAAGAAAGATGCCTATTATCACCCCGTAGGTGTAGTTAATGTTCTTTCATTGTTGAAATCCATTGTGCCCAAACATGTCACAAACATGTTTCCTTTAATTATGCCATCCTTGAATACAGAGCCCACAGGTAATCCTCAAAAGCTACTGGATGCCTGTTTACAAACAGAATAGTATGGTGGCTTCAATGATACATTAGACTTTAAATGCTCCTAAATACTCATCCTAATAATGATCAAAATAACTACCTCTTAAGGGCCAAACACGTTGCCAGGCACTTTAATCTGCTAACCCTCGTAACAACACTACAAGGTAGGCATTATTATACGTATTTTATAAATGAAGTAACTGTGGCTCAGGCAGCTTAGCTGGGCTTACCCCAAGGCCAGAGAGGTAATAAGCAGCATGGACAGGAAAAAATGCAAAGCTTATACTCCTTCCACTATACCAAACCACCTTGATCCTAGGTGTACTACCTAAAATAAGGGCATCACAATGATTCATTTACCTAAGACACTGGAAATAGACTGATTTCAAATAGTATGTACATGAGAAAATAAAGGTAGGAGTGAGGGATGGGTTTATCACAAAAACTAATCAACTATTCAAAACATCTTTCACTTTTTTTCTTCCTCCCATTGTCACCCTCCTAGGCTGAGACCCCAAAGCCCTATGCCCATATTGTGTAACAGCTTCCTAATTGATCTCTTATGTCTTCTGTTTCCATCTCCAACACATTCTAGACTCTGGTGCCAATATAATCCTCCAAAATCGCAGTCATTTATATTCTTAAGAAGCTAAAATAGCTAAGGATTTCATTTTTTTCCTCCAAATGGGAAAGAAACAAACAAAAACACCAAGAGCATTATTTTTCATCTAGAAGAAGAAGAAAATAAATCCATCATAATTCTGCCACTCAAAAAAAGAACATACTAACACAATATCTATTTTTATCCCAACTTTTTAATATAGATTACATTATTTATATAGTTTTATATTCTGCTTACTGTAGTTAACATGAAAACGTGTTTTTATATTAGCTTTAAAAGTCTCAAATGCATTTTTAATAACTATAAATGGATGTACCACTGGTTACTAAACCATTCTTGTACTTCTGTATGTTTAGGCTGCTTACAGTTATTATTACTATAATAAATAATACATGAAAACATCTTGCACAAACACCTTTGAATATATTTTGAGATTACTTGTTTAGGGTGGATTTCCAGAAACAGAATTAACTAGATTAAGGGCTTGAACATTTTCAGAATTCTATATATACACGCCATATTGTTTTTGAGAAATCTTATATGGATATACATTTCCATCATTATTAGAATGGAAAGAGCTCTCTCTTTAAGTTTCTGCTCACTAGATAGGTAAAATATTACTATCACACTTTTATGATGAGATTAACGTTTATTTCAGAGCTATTAGGATTTACTGCTTTAATAAATTGCTCATACCCCTTCCTTTCCCATTTGTCTAAAAAGATAGAGAAAGCCACGGAAGCAAGAAGCTGAGAGAAACCTGGAAGAGAAGGGAGAGACCAGCAGATGCTGTCATGTGCCTTGAGATGTGGCAGAGGAGACAAAGTTTGCTGGCAGCCAGTTTTCAGGAAGAATGTACTGCCTTAAAGATCCCTACATATGGACATTTTCTGGGCCTCAAACTGTAAGCTAATAAATTCCCACGTTTTAAGCCAACCCAATTCACAGTATCTATTTCTAGCAGGTTAGGAAACGGAAACAAAGGTGTTTAAGCACAATGTTTGATCAACCTTTGGCTGAATACAAAAACTATGCTGTCACCGGTAAGAAATCCTAAGAAATAGGGTGGGAAAAAAAAAAACAAGAATTTAAAAAGCTTCAAACTTAAACAACAACAGCAACAGCCGTACATTCTGGAGTAAGTCACTTTAAAAAAAAAAAAAAAAAAAAACCAGAAAACCAGCAAAGACAACAGATCCCCAAGGGAGGAAGAGGTCAGGGGAGGAAGGGGACAGCTGTCAAAGACTATATGTGAGGGGGCCCAGATGTTGCACAAAAAGACTTTAAATCAATTCTTATAGGTCCCAGATGACAGAGATTGCAGTGTAAGACAGGTCCAGGTACCATTAAAGACTGCATTAAAACTCTCTTAACACCACAACTAGTAAAAGCACAGCCATCTTCCTCTGAACTCTGGAAAAAGACTTAAAGTATTGCAGTAACTAGGCGAATGCACTGCCAAAAAAAAAAAAAAAAAATGCAGCTCTAAAAAGTGGTAGGAGAAAAAGGGAAAATTACTACCTCTACTAAAGCCAGCCAGGTTCTACTGGGAATTAACCAAAATTGTCATTGGAGTTCCCAGTTTGAGGTACACCCTATTGGATTTCACCATTCACATAGTCTCATTCGCTACCTTAGTGCTTGCACAGTCTGTGAGTGAAAAAATAAGAGGAAGCCAGCTGACAATTGCTCTATTGACAATGTAACCACTGATGAAGAGGTGAGAAAATCTGAAGAGTTAAACATGGACTACACTAAAAGTCCAGAATAAGCTGGACCAGGCATCAGAGAAGAGCTTTATCACAAAGCCAATCAAATATAACACCCTAGACAACAGGGAGAAATTGACCTTCAGAGTTAACACATCAAACACATCAGAGTGTCCATCAACTGAGAAATGGCTAAACAAATTGTGGAGTATACACACAATGGAATATTATGCAGCAGTAAGAAGAAATGAAGTTGTGAAACATATGACAACATGGATGAACATGGAAGACATTATGTTGAGTGAAGCAAACCAGACACAAAAGAACAAATACTATATGACTGCCCTATTATGAACTAAATATATTATGTGAAATATAAATATATTATGAATAGGGGTAGAATTGCACATATAAGACCGTTTTTCTTTGAAGCTGAACAAATATTAAGTTAATAGTATAAAATGTTAATATCAGACAAAAAAAAAATTATACTAAGTGAAGAAGACCAGACACAGTACTACATATTGTATGATTCCACTTATATGAAATGTAAATATAAATCAATTTATAAAGATGAAATGCAATTAGTGGTTATATAGATCTGAGAAAGGAATGCTAAGAGGTGTGGAGTTTTTCTTTTTGGAGTAATGAAATTATTCTAAAATTTTTGAGATGATGAATGTACAACACTGTGATTATACTAAAAGCCAGTGATTATAAACCTTGGGTAGAATAGCCTGAGAGGTGAGGAATTTTCTTGTCTGTTTTTTTTTTTATTATTATTGAAATAATTAATATGTTCTAATAATGATTGAATGATGAACGCACAACTATGTAATTATAGCAAAAACACTGTACATTTTGGATGAACTGTATGCTTTATTAGTATGTATCAATAAATTTGTTTTAAAAAAAAAAATCAGATGCTCAGACAAGAGCAAAAAATTACAGGCCTAAGAAACAGGAAGATATGGCTCAGTCAAGGGAACAAATTAAAACTTCAGAGGACACAAAGAACTTGGAAAACTAATCAAAGAAGTTCAAATGAACCTCCTAAATCAATTCAAGGAGATGAAAGAAAATATGGATATAGAGCTAAAGGATATTAAGACGACAATGTGTAAGCATAAAGAAGATTTTGATAGTTTAAAAAAAGAAACACAATAACACACAAAAAAAGAGAAAGACAACAGACATTATGGGGATGAAAGCCACAATAATGGAATTATAAATACACTAGAGGCATGCAACATTAGATTTGAACAGTTAGAAGATCGAATCCATAAACTAGAAGACAGGACAATCAAAAACACAGCAAGAAGCGACAATAGAGAAAAGAAAAGAAAAATTGAGCAGTGTCACAGGGATTTGAATGACACTGTGAAGCATAAAACATATGCATCATGGACATCCCAGAAGGAGACGAGAAGTGAAAGATTGTTGAGGAAATAATGGTCAAAAATTTCCCAACTCTTATGAAAGACATAAACATGTCCAAGAAGCGCAACGTACTCCAAACAGAACAAACCCTAATAAACCTAATTCGAGACACCTGCTAATCAGAATGTCAAATGCCAAAGCTAAAGAGAGAATTCTGAAAGCAGAAAGAGAAAACCAATTTATCACATACAAGGCATCCTCAATAAGACTAAGTGCCTGGGAATGGATGTGGCTCAACTGGTTGCATGACCGCCTCCCACATGGGAAGTCCCAGGTTTGGTTCCTGGTGCCTCCTGAATAAACAAACAGCCAGCATGGTAAATGAAAAAAACCAACTCAGGGAAGCCGATGTGGCTCAGTGGCTGAACGTCGGCTTCCCACATACGAGGTCCTGGGTTCAATCCCTGGACCCAGGTACCTAAAAAACAAAACAAAACAAAACTAAGTGCCAATTTCTCATCAGAAACCATGGAGGTGAGAAGGCAGTGGTATGATGTATTTAAGGCACTGTCAAAGAAAAGCTGCCAGCCAAAACCTCTTTTCCCAACAAAACTGTACTTCAAAAATGAGGGACAGTTTAAAATATTCACGGATACACAGAAACTGAGAGAGTTCATTGACAAAAGACCTGCCCTACAAGGATTACTAAAGGGAGCTCTGCAGGCTGAAAGGAAAAGAAAGGAAAGAGTGGCCTGGAGTAGTGTGAAGAAATGAAGATTATCAGTAAGGGTAACTAAAAGAGTAAATGCAAAACCCAACAGTACTGTTTCCTCAATATACAACTCTACTCTTCAATTCCTATAAGAGTAGAATACAGTTGAACAAGAGAAAGGCATAGTTCCTGATTATGGACATGCAAAATATAAAGAGGCAATGTGGGACAAAAACAACATAGAGAGGGAAAAGAGAGAGATATGGGAGCAGAGAACATGTACACTACTGAAGCTAAGTTGGTATCTTTCCAAATTAGTAGGTTATGAATATAGGTTGTGTAATACAAAACCCTATGGGAAACACACACAAAATTTTTTTAAAAATATACAGAGATGAGAAAGGCATCAGTCAGATATATCACAAAAGATCAACTAAACAGAAAAGGAGCTTGCAATAAAGGAAAAGAGACAAAAATAAAGATATGACATATAAAACCAAAGTACAACATGACTTAAATACGGTCTTTACAGTAATAACACCAAATGTTAATGGATTAAACTCCCCAATCAAAACACGCAAATAGGCAGAATGGGAAAAAAAGCATGACCCAAGTATATTGTTTAAAAGAGATTTACCATAGACACAAATATATTGAAAATGAAAGGATGGAAAAAGATATTACATTCAAATAATGAACAAAAAAGGGCTGGAGTAGCTATATTATATTGGACAAAATAGACTTTAAATCAAAAGCTGTTGCAGAGACTAGAAGGACATAATATATGAATAAAAGAGTCAATCCACCAAGAAGAAATAACGATCATAAATATTTATGCACCTAACCACTGTGCCACTATATGATACAAATATTATAAAATACAGAATAATGCACCCCCAAAATAGCAATATTATATACATTCTTCTCGAGTGCATGTGGAATGTTCTCCAGGACAAATCACACACTGAGTCACAAAACAATTCTCAATGAATTTATGAAGATTGTAACTATACAAAACATCTTCTCTGACCATAATGGAATGAAGCTGGAAATCAATAGCAGGCAGAGAACCGGGAAAATCCATAAACATAAGGACATTAGGCAACACACTCTTAAAAAAATCAGTGAGTCACAGAAGAAATTATAAGGCAAATCAGTAAATATCTTGAGATGAATAAAAAGGAGAACACAACATATCAAAACCTATGGCACACAGTGAAAGCAATCCTGAGAGGGAAATTTATAGCCCTATACGCTTACAATTAAAAAGAGCTAAAACCAAATACCTAACTGGACACCTGGAGGAACCAGAAAAGGAATAGCCAACAGTAAAGCAAGCAGAAAGAAAGAAAGAAAGACTAGAGCAGAAGAGGCATTTGACAAAATCAAGTATCCTTTCTTGACAAAAACACTTAGAAAAATAGGAATAGAAGGAAACTTTCTCACCATGATAAGGGGTATATATGAAAACACACAGCTAATATCATACTCAATGGTGATAGACTGAAAAGCTTTCCCTCTATGATGTGGAACAAGACAAGGATGCTCACTATCACCACTGTTATTTAACATTGTACTAGAAGTTGTAGCCAGAGCAGTTAGGCGAGAAGGAGAAATAAAAGGCATCCAAATTGGAGAGTAAGAAGGAAACCTTTCATTATTTGCAGATGACATGATCCTCTATAAAGAAAGTCCAAAAAAAAAATGTACCAAAAAGTGTGAATATTCTCACTGTCCTGATTTTGTGATAAGCAGGGTAGGCTAAACATTCACTATATTAGAAACCATGTATGTGTTCCCAGACCTAGTTTTTCTCCCTAGGTCTGGTTTTTGGAATGCTGGTGATAAACCAAGCCTAATTTATTATATGACCATTCTGTATGGGAAATGACTGTAACTCTAGGTATCTTTGGTCCACCTTAAGAGATATAACAGGGGGAGAGATGTGGCTCAAATGGTTGGGCATCTGTCTCCCATATGGAGGGATCTGGGTTCAATCCCTGGGACCTCCCGATAAAAAGAAAAAGAAAGAAAAATATAGAAGGCATGTGGGCTGCCAGGCCCCACGAGCAACACAGCAAGTAGATGATGTAACAGGAGAATGACACAAGGGAGAGCCAGGACGAGACGTGCCAAAAACCCAGGAACTAAGGTGGCGCAGGTGGTAGGACGCCTCCCTACCATGTTGGAGGTTCTGAGGATCAAATCCCAGTGAAGACAGGAGAAGGATGAGAAGAAAGGGCAGGAAACGGGCACAGTCACCAAGTGAATGGACACAGAAACAGCAAAAATAGGGAGGCGGGTGGGGTGGGGTGTGAAAATGGGTAAAAGTAAATATGTATAGGGGAAGAAGATATGGACTATAGTTAGTAGTGATACTGTGACGATGCTCTTTCATGATATGTTAACAAATGTTTCACAACAATGCAGGGTGTTTGTGGAGGCAGGGGGTGATGTGTGGGAGCCCTGTATGATGTTATGCATGTTCGTTTTGTAAGTCCACGATGTTTACTGAACACTAGTAATTTATGTATGTTCATATATGAATGAAATACTTCAATAAATTGTTTTTTTTAAAAAAATGTACCAAAAAGCTACTAGAGGTAATAACTTCAGGAAATGATGTGGTACAAGTTCAACATGTAAAAGTCAGTAGTGTTTCTATACTCTAGAAATGAGCAATCTGAGGAGGAAATCAAGAAAAAAATCTACATACAATAGCATCTAAAAGAATCAAATATCTAGGAATAAATTGAACCAAGGATGTTGTAGCAGTTTGGCATTATTTATGAATTCCAAAAACAGACATTGGATTATGTTTGTGAACTGGTCTTTTCCTCTGGGCATATTAAATTATATTGGACTCAGAGATTTACTTGATTAAATAATGATTAAGGCTATGATTGGGCCACATTAGTAGGACGTTGAGTCCCACCCCCCTTGGTAGGTGGGGACTCACAGAAAAACCGCACCACAGAAAACGGAGGTTGGAGTTTTGATGCTGGAGTTTTAATGCTGGAGCCCTCGGAAGTAAGCACACAGATGAGCAGAGCAGCTGAGCCCGGAGATAATCAAGCCCCAGGGAGAGAGACAGAGCAGGTCACCGGACAGTCTACGGCTGGCCTTGTGGAGAGAGTAGGGATGCTGAGCCTGGAGAGAAACAAGCCCCAGGAAGAGAGGAACCCAGGAAGCCTGAACTCTTGGCAGATATCAGCAGCCATCTTGCTCCAACACCTGGCAATAGACTTTGGTGAGGGAAGTAACTTATGCTTTATAGCCTGGTAACTGTAAGCTTCTAACCCAAATAAATACCCTTTATAAAAGCCAACAGATTTCTGGTACTTTGCATCAGCACCCCTTTGGCTGACTAATACAGATGTTAAGGAATTATACATGCAAAACTACAAAACTTTCCTAAAAGAAATCAAAGAAAAAGTAAATTAATGGAAGAACATTCTGTGTTTATGGATTAAAAGACTAAATATTATTAAGATGCCAATTCTGCTCAAAACCAAATACAGATTCAACCTAATCCTGAACAAAATTTCAGCAGTCTTCTTTGCAAAAATGAAAAAGATAATCAGTAAGTTTACATGGAATGTCAGGGGCCCCAAACAGACAAAGCCATCTTTAAAAAGAACAAAGTTGGGATATTTACACTTCCTGCTTTTTAAATTTATTATAAAGCTCCAGTAATCAATAGGACATAGTACTGGCATGAGGACACACATATATACCAATAGAATCAAATCCAAGACTTCAAAAATAAACCTTCTGTGGCCAACCAATTTTTGACAAGGGCGCCAAGTCCACCAGTGGGAAAAAAAACAGTCTTTTCAACAATTAGTGCTGGGAAAACTGGATATCCATATGTATGGGAATGAAGGTAGACCCTCTATCTCATGGCATATACAAAAATTAACTCAAAAATGGACCAAAGGTTTGTTGGTGCAAAAGGAATTGCGGCTTTGGACCGTGAACTTAAAATCATTATAACTAGGCTCAAACACATCTTTATTAATAAAAATAGGCACCATTACAATCAACACATTTTTACCAATGAGAAATAAGTTTGCTTATTCCTGTAGCATAAAAATCTGTGCTTTGGGATTTGAAGAACTCTTGGAAAGCATTTTCTATACCCTGCTGGTTGTGGAAGCATGTTCCCTGCAAAAAGTTGTTGAGATGCTTGAAGAAGTGGTAGTTGGTTGGCGAGAGGTCTGGTGAATACGGTGGATGAGGCAAAACTTCATAGCTCAATTCATTCAAGTTCTGAAGCGTTGGTTGTGTGACATGTGGTCAGGAGTTGTTGTGCAGAAGAAGTGGGCCCTTTCTATTGACCAATGCTGGCTGCAGGTATTGCAAATTTTGGTGCATCTCATTGATTTGCTGAGCATAATTCTCAGATGTGCAATGGTTTCGCCGGAATTCAGAAAGCTGTAGTGGATCAGACCAGCAACAGACCACCGAACAGTGACCATGACCTTTTTTGAGTGCAAGTTTGCCTTTGGGAAGTGCTTTGGAGCTTCTTCTCGGTGCAACCACTGAGCTGGTCGTCACCAGTTGTCATATAAAATCCACTTTTCGTCACACATCACAATCTGATTCTGAAATGGTTCATTGTTGATGTGTAAAATAAGAGAAAATGACACTTCAAAAAAATTTTTTTTGATTTTTGGTCAGCTCACGAGGCACCCACTTATCGAGCTTTTTCACCTTTCCAATTTGCTTCAACTGCTGAATGACTGTAGAATGGTTGACGTTGAGGTCGGCAACTTCTCGTGTAATTGTAAGAGGATCAGCTTTGATGACTGCTCTCAACTGGTCGTTGTCAACTTCCAATGGCCAGTCGTTAAGCTCCTCATCTTCAAGGCTTTCATCTCCTTTGCAAAACTTCTTGAACCACCACTGCACTGTATGTTCATTAGCAGTTCCTGGCCAAATGCATTGTTGATGTTGCAGTTGTCTCTGCTGCTTTACGACCCATTTTGAATTCAAATAAGAAAATCGCTGGAATTTGTTTTTTGTCTAACATCATTTCCATAGTCCAAAATAAATATAAAATAAACAGCAAGTAATAAGTCATTAGCAAAAAATATCTAAAGCTAGAAATGCACATTAAAATGATGTAAAACATAACCTCATTTATTTAAGAATGTATTCCAATACCAAACAGCAAATCTCAACGATGCAAAACCGCAATTACTTTTGTACTTAACCTAATACATATAAAAAACCAAAACTATAAAACTCCTAAGAAAACATAAGGAAGGCCTTCAGAACCTTGTGTTAGGACCTTTGGTGTAGACTTTACATGAAAACGATAGCAATAAAAATAGATGAATGGGAGTTCATCAAAATTAAAAACTTTTGTCAAAGGACTTCACCGAGAATTAAAAGAGACAACCTACAAAAATGGGAGAAAATATTTGGAAACCACATACCCCAAAAGGGTTTAATATCCAGAATATATAAAGAAAACCTACAACTTAACAAGAAGAATACAAACAACACAATTTAAAAATGGGCAAAAGATATGGCTGGATGTTTCTTTAAAAAAATATACAAATGGCCAATAAGCACATGAAAAGATGTTCAATATCATTAGCTATTAGGGAAATACAAATCAAAACCACAATGAGGGAAGCAGATGTGGCTCAAGCGATTGGGCTCCTGTTTACCATATAGGAGGCCCACGGTTCAATTCCCTGGGCCTCCTGGTGAAGGCAAGCTGGCCCGAGCAGAAAGCTAGCCGACGCGGCGTGCTGTCTCACATGGCATGCTGGCCCATGCAGGAGTGCTGGCCTGCGTGGAGAACTGGTGCAGCAAGATGATGCAACAAAGAGAGACACAGAGGAGAGACAGTAAAAGATGCAGCAGACCAGGGAGCTGAGGCGGCACAAGAGATTGAGCACCTCTCTCCCACTCTGGAAGGTACCAGAATTGATTCCCAGTGCCACCTAAAGGGAAGACAAGGAGACACAGAAGAACACACACCAAACAGAGAGAGAGAGCAGATAAGGGCGGCTGAGGGTGAGGGTGGGGTGGAATAAATAAATCTTAAAAAAAAAAAACAAAAACACCACAGTGAGACACCATTTCACACCCAGTAGAATAGCTACTATTAAAAAAAGCAGAAAATATGAAGTGCTGGAGAGAATGGTGGAGAAATAGGAAAACCAATTCATTGTTGGTGGCAATGTAAAATGGTGCAGCTGCTATGTAAAACATTTTGGTAGTTCCTCAGAAAATTAATACAGAATTACCATATGACCCAGCAATCCCACTTCTAGGTGTATATCCAAAAGAATCGAAAGCAGAGACTGGAACAGATATTTACACACCAATCTTCATAGTGGCATTATTCATCACTGCCAAAAGATGAAAGCAACTCAAATGTCCATCAACAATAGAATGGATAGACAAAATCTGGCATATACATACAATGAAATATTATTCAGTCATAAAAACAAATGCAGTTCTGATATACGTGACAGCATGGATGAATCCTGAAGACATCATGTTTAATGAAATAAGCCAGGCACAAAAGGACAAATATTGTATGATATCACTGATATGAAATAATTAGAATAAGCAAATTTAGAGTCAGAAACTTGAGTACAGGTTACCAGGGACCAGGGTGGGAATAGCAAATGGGGAGTTAATGCTTAAATGGTATAAAGTTTCTGTCGGGGTGACAGAAAAGTTTTAGTAATGGATGGTGGTGATTTTAGTACAACATTCTGAATGTAATTTACACCACTGAATTATATATTTGAACATGGTTAAAGGGGAAATTTCAGGTTGTTTCTATGTTATGAGAAAAAATTAAAAAACAAAACAAATCATAGGACTGCACAATATATTGAACCCTAATGTAAACTATGGACTACAGTTAATTGCGTAATTCACTGCTATGTCCCCAATAATAATGCCTGGCACAGAATAGGCACCCAATAAATATTTGTTGAATGATGGAACAATTGAATAATTTCATGAATTTTCCTCAAGGCCAAATGTTAGGTAGTAAGAGACAGGGCAAGAGGAAGGTAAATGCTTAGGAGAAAGCCAATATACAGATCCGTAGCAAGCCTGTGGCAATAAGTCAATGTGATAGAACTGACTCATACTCAAGTCTGTCACAATTTTTCGGTATTTTTTATTCTAAGTACAGAAAACGAAAAATTCGTAACAAAGGGGCTGTCGCAGAAACAACAACAACAAAAAAAAAACTAATCAATTGCTATTTCACTTCAAAAATTCAAAAAGGTTTCATGAATTCAGATTCATATCCCCTGACCATGAAAATAAAACAGATAGCAGATGGAGAGAGAAATAACTAAAGAATGCACTTTCCACAGAATTCAAAATATATAAATGTTCTAGAAAGCCCCTGAAAATATTTTCTTCCTTTGCTGATTTATCACACTGAACAGATACATGATAGCAATTTAAAATTTTATTCAAATAATGAATATTATTTTCTAACAGTAGAATATGCAATCGTTTAGTGTCAAAGGATTTAAAATATATAGATTTAATATTACAGGTTATTTTAAGCTCAAGAACTCTTCACATTAAGTTTTAAAATGCAGTTAAGAAAAAAAAAATGCAGTTTCTGGGATCCTGAAACAATTGTCTTTAAGATATAAAACGTCTCCTCTAATTTCACACTATTTGATATATATACATTTATATATATATATATTTATACATACACACACACATCAACCCAGAGAAATATTATTTTAAAATATCAAATAAAACTAGAAACTCTATTGATCTAAAATACTTATAATCTATTCCAAATACTGAGGCATTTTCCTAACATAATGGCATTCGATACATGTTTTTAAATCATGTTATGCACTTTAAAAATTTTCATTACTGAAGCCTTGTTATAGGGAAATAATCACAATATGTTATATGACAAGAGCAGAGTACATTACATACATATAATAGTTAAATAAAAATGTAAAAGTATAAAAGTATAGAGATTAAAAGAAAATATACCAAAACATTAAAGATGGTTATTTCTACATGGCATGTAATGGGTGATTTGTATTTCCTTCTTCATGTTCTAGGTAGTTTACCTATATTCTACATTACTGAATTCTGGAGACATTAAAAAACCAAGAGTTGTGGTTTCTTTTTTAATGTTTTCAGATTACTCACCACGTTATAATAACTTTTGTTAATTGCAGTTGTATCAAATCCTTTGGGAGGGCTCTTCAGTGCTCCTGATTTGGGAGAGACAGGCTTTTCTGAAAGAAAAATGTTATGTAATTTTACTGATCAACACTAGAGGTCAAGCAACTCAGGAGAACCTGATAAAATATACTGCCACTTCACATGTCCCAAGTCTACTCACCAGCAACCTCAACTGAAACAACAAACCAAAAAGTAAAGCCATTAAAAAGGCCTCTACACAGCTGAGAGAGATACTATAAAGCCTCACATCCCTTTCTCATTCTCAAATTACTAAGGTAAAGAGAGATGGTAGTTCACTCATAAATGCATCAATCACCCATTCTCCCAAATTTAGGGTTGAAAATGTCGGAGAGACATTATGCTCCATTAGTATCACCAAAAGAAAGGGCAGTTTAACTACACATATAGCTTAATAGCATAGTAAATATAAAATATTACTCAAATAGAATTAGAGAAAATGTTAGCATACATGTAACAATATTAAAATATCAAGACCCATAGTTTTGGGCTATGTTATAGGAATTCAAAATACTCAGAATGTCAAAGGCTTTCTAAAATTGGGCCTAGCTCAATGCTTAAAGTAATCATCATTCATAGGAGATAGATAGAAAGAAGGAAAGGCACCTCTCAAGCAGGAGCAAACACAAGAAAATCTTGCTACATGGAATTAGTATAGTATAAAAATTACTAGAGGTAGATAAATAAGCAGTGAGGTCAAAAGAAGGAAGCAGGTTATATATGGCTTTGTATATAGTCAAGGAAGTACCAGTTCACTAGAAGCCATCTATGCCTACTTATAAAGCACATCCCCCCCTTTAGAACCACCAAACGAGGCAAAATAATTAAAACCATAAAGATCACAACTACAAGGCTTCTAATATTTAAATATTATACTATTTTTATTCAATACCTATTCAACAAATATTTATTCAGCATAAGTACTGAAGAAATACTAACCAATAACATAGCTCTCTCATGTGTGTATTGTCATTGGTTCTCCAAGGCTACAAAGATGGGGTATCAAATTGGGGCTGGCAGGTTGGTGGCAAGAAGAGGCTTTTTCCACGTTCTTTCCTAAGAAGTACTGATAAGCATTTCCTAGAGGAATTAGCTCTTCCCACCACGAATACCACTACCACTCTGCATCATCCCCTACCCTCACCTCCCCACCCTCCACTGCTGGCAAGAATTCCTGCTATAGTGAATCACTGTTATTGAAAAGGAATGTATCATGTCCCTCTAGTATGCTAAGTGGAAAGAAGTTGAGAGGTACTTTGCAAACACCTATCAAGAATCTCTCTTTGGTCCTCCTCTCTTCTCTCTCCACACTTTCGCCATCAGCAATTTCATAGTCTAGGGGCTGTAAGTGGTACTTTCCAAAACAGTCTTTTCAATACCAACACTCTCAGGCTTCAGTTCTCTAATTCCAACTGCTTGTGCAATATCTCACTAGCCTCTCATCAAGAGAAATTAAAAATGCCCAAAGCAAACCTCAACATCTTTAACACTGGATCCTCCGCCTCCTATGTAGTTGAATATATTCCTTCAATGACTGACTGTAAAATTTCTCCAAATGGTAGAAAATAAACAATAAAACAGAAGATTTTATTTCTAATTGAAAGAATTCTCTCTGCCTACAGGATGGAAAAAATAACCTCATAGGAAATAAATTACTTCTAAACCATAAGAAACACATGGAGGAAAACCAATCTATTCTTTCTAACACACTTGCTTGCCTTCCCAATCTCTTATCTGCAGTTGAGAGTTTAACCATAGAAGAAAAGAGAAAACTATGCAATGTCATCATCGAAAGAAATAAGTGTTTTCATCTTTAAAAGCAGGAATTTGGGGGAAAGATAGGAAGTAACAGTAAAGGGTAGATGTTTTAAGCCTAAATTACAACTATCAAAATCATAAACAGCATAATGAAGACAGCACACGTAAGTAGCTTGCATGCAAGTGTAATCAACTTTTTAAAAATAACCTTGAATCTGCTTTAAATTACTTGAAAATTCATTTTCCAGTTGCGTTGTTTTACTTAAATTTAAGACACCTCACAAGTCAACATCATAGTTGATAAAATTTAATTTACTATGAGAATTACAAGGAAAAGTTTTATCAAAAGAAAAAATTTCAGAGTACTAACATATGAAAACAAAAGGGATGGGCAGAAGAAACCTAGACAAATAAGGGTTAAGTCCAAACAATTTGTCTTTACTCCATTAGAAAAAAGAGAGTTCATAATTTTGTCAGCTGTTAAATGGAAATTACAGATGGGAGGTCTCACGAATACGTCCTCCAACACACCTTGTATTTACCTCTGAACAGGAGGGGTCTAAGGTCATAAATCCCCTCCATTGAGCTGTGCCTGCTTGGAGTGCTACAAACTGCAACATCCCCTTAGCAAGAAAGTTTAACTTTCATTGACCATTTGAGGTAGATCCCTTGCCAAGAGATCTCTGGAAGAGGAGAATCAGGAAGCATTAAGAACAGGTAGGTGCACCAAAACTCTACACCTGACTGTAAGACCTTGAGCCAAGACCTTATTTAGGTAACACTGAGAGATTCCTAATGTAAAAAGCTACAGTGGTCTTTCAATAAATAGATCTTCGGATTTAAAACATTAGAAGGCTGTTCTGTCTCATTCATATCACTACAAAACAGTAGTGTCAGGAGTAATACATTATAAACAGACTGGATACAGCAGTGGCAGAGGTGTTTCCTTGGTTTACCAGCAGGAATGCCTATGCAGCATGCAGCCTTAGGGAGCCTTCTAATAGCTTTTGACCAAAAAGAAATACACTAAAATGTTAATATAACAGAGGAAAAGTATGGCCAATCATAGCAGAGGATAATTCACACAACTAGGAACTGCATTTAAAACTATTCAATCTTTCTAGCATCCTAAAAGCAAATTAAAATATGGAGATGCCATTTTTTTACCCATATGATAGCTAAAAATTAATAAAATTAATTTTTGTTGAGGTAGGGGGAAATAGTCAGAATGTAATTTAGTGCTATTTTTCTAGAGACAGATTGACTCAATGGGTCTTCCTTTTCTTGTGAAAAACTCAAAAAATGCTGAAAACAACAAAATGTAAGCATAAACATACTCAAAAGGAAAAAAAAAAGAAAGGGGAGAAGACTCTTAGGTACCAAAAATAAAGAGGGAATGCAAAAAGCTCCAAATAACTGGGATAGGATATGGGGATAGGAAATAGACTTGCATTCAGGCCATTGGGGTTGGGATTATAACCAACTCAGGGAGAAGGCATAGCCAAGTCTGACCCTGGCAAAATAAAACTGGGTTTCTTGGTGACCCACAAGGCTTTTTATCCACTGGTCTAGCAAGGAAATCTGCTATTTACTCAGGGATGTGGGTGAAAGAAAGTAGCCTATAAGAAATCAAAACCCTAAGCCTATACCTTGCATAAGTATATGATACAAATTTATACTATCCTCTTACAGAACCACCAAAATTTATCCAGGACAAGAAAAATCTCTTGGAGCCCCTGAGGAATCAAATGTTACTCCTTGTTATAGGAAAAATTCCACAACCAGGGTATAGGGATACCTCAGGGAATAACTATACCCATCAAAGATGAACCAATAATAAAAAGTCACATGAAGAAACTGAGAGAAGAGAATGTATGTAGATATAACATAAGGTAAACTAGTACTCAAGAACTAGAAATAAAATAATTTAAGCGATTATGTAATAAGTATGTTGAGACTGGACAAATAAGAAATTGGGATCATAATAAATTCAAAAGATACCATGAAAATGAAAAACATCTGAAAAAGAATGAAACAGGCCTAGAAATGAATCAATCTAAAATTTTATTTTTACTAAAATAAAAATCCCAATAGATCATAGGTGAGGAGGGAATTGGTGAAACGAAAGATAGATTTGAAAAACGTACTCAAGATGAATGTAGTCTAGTGATACAAAGAAATTTTAAAAAATATGAAAATAGGTTAAAAAAACAGAAGGCAAAAATAAGAAATCTAATAGGATTTTCAGAAGAAGAAAATAAAGGGAATGGGCAAGAACAATAAAGATATTTTCCAAAAATGAAGAAAACTTTAGTCTAAAGTACAAAAAGCCCTGAGCAAAATCCATAACTAGACAATGACTTGTTATAACCAAAGCTACATAAAGAATGATAGTATGAGGACTCCTGCTTGAGTCAAAATCAGCCAGATGTTGGCAATTCCATGTGGCTCATCTACCTTAAGTTTTTGTTTTTAACTTTGCCTTCTTGAAGGATAATAAGTTTTTGTTATTCCTTATTTTTCTCCTTCTAGTTGCTTCTAAGTTGAAAGTTATATATTCTACTTCTCTTTATTTTAGGAGTTACTTTTTCATTTGTGATATGTATAATTAACTTAATAAAACCTAGATTAAATCATTATTGCTTTCTTCCTTTTAAAAATTAATGGACCTGAGAACAACTCAACTCTAATCCCTCTTCCTATCTTCTATATTATTGTTGTCACCTTATATACGAATTCTCCACATTAGTCATTTCATTCATTCATTCATTTATACTGTCTATGGCTATATGGACTTATCTGTATGTTCTTATGGCAGTTTCTTTGTCTACCATAGTTTCTTGGAACTCATACTCCTTTCTATCGGGTTTCAATAGTCTTGTTACGTATGTTTTCCTAATTCTGTTTCCAGTGATTTCTTAACAGGAAACACTCTGATCTTTTTCTTAAAATGTCAAATTGTGCCACACTCTTTTTCCCCCAATTATTGTTGTCTTTAGTCTTGTATTCCATAAAAGTGCCCGCTCTTTTATTTTTTTAATAATGCCAACAGAGAATCACCTTCTCTATCATTTACTCTACCTAATTATCTATTCATGAAACTTCAGGTAAGCTCCATAAGAACAAAAACTTTTTTTTCCCCCCACTGCTCTATCCCAGTTTCCAAAACACTGGTCACTCCGTTTGTCAAATGGACGTTGGTTGTAGCTTTAGAACCAAATGTAATCGTTAACAACCTTGACAATGTAATATTAAAAATGTAGCTGATCAAAGGCAGAATGTGGAAAGGTAGAGAAAAGGGTCAAGGTAAGTCTTCATTTTACAAAGTGGAGTGTATCAAGAAATAACTGCCAAATGTCAATGAAATCAAAATAAATATTTAAGTAAATTATATAACATTATCAGTAAAGGGAACCAACTGAACAAAAAAATAATAGTGTGAAGAACAAACCTGGAATTCTCTTTTGTATAAGGAATAAAAAATAAAGTCTAAAGTGTATAAAGCAAAGCAAAGCAAAGCAATCTAAATATATTGTGAAAATTGTGGAGGTAGCTATTTAGAGAGAAGAAAATAGTTTAACAGAGAATATCTCTGGGGCTAGAACCTGGAGGTAGAGAAAGACCTCTGCTTTTCATTATATAAGCTCTCTGCCCCACTTGCTTCAACATCACATGCTTATATTACTTTAACATAAATAAAAGTAAAACCCTTTTTTAAAGAATGTCTCTAATACTGGAAGACTAACGGCCTTGACCACAATCTACTATTCATCAGGTAATCTATGGGATATATCCTTGAAATTGAGGGCATTTAATTACTATCACTGGGAAGCTGCCACACTCAAGAATATCTCCTACTGTGCACAGTAAGATAGGTATTTGGATGAGCTCAGAACCCTATGCTACCTACCCCACACATGCCTCAGAAGCTCACATCTTTCCTTTTATGCTAATACCTCTCCCCTAACATTTAAAAAAAAAATTAATTTTAACTGAAAGAGAGTTTTTGTACTGAAAGGCCCATCCTCCAATGCAGCTTTATTTCAGGTGCTTTCAGAAACACAAAACACGTGTGCACCCATATACCTTAAAACCAAAGTCACACCAAAACAAAATAAGGGCTAGGGCACAAGTTTACTTCCAATGATTCAAAGGAAAACATTCCATACTGTCTTTGTCCTTTTCCCTACACAGATTATATTTACCTCAAATGCTGTTCTTTCATAGTTAAATAACTGCACCCAAAATATAGCATGTATTATATATTGCTTTTTGATGTTGCAAACAAACAGAAAACACAAAAAAGTTACAAATGTAGGAAGGGGAAGTGTGAATGTGCTTTAAAGATCTGTGGATCAGCAAACGACAGTCACAGTCACATTTTAAGTTCTCACATCACTGCCAAGTAGATTATTACTCATCTTCTCAAGCTAACCAGCTCCTAAAATAAGATTTCAAAGAATTGCAACAGGCAATGAGCTATCTAGAAATGGAAGAAACTAAAGTCAATGCATTAGAAATAATCTTCTAAAAGAAACCTGGTGAATGAAAGCAGAAAACATTATTTCTGCTTTCATTCCATTCAGTTTAGCCTTTAATGGTATTCATTTCACTAACTACATGCACAAAATATCATGTTAACCACATACTATTTAGTACTTCCATTTTTATTTAATAATTAGCAATAGCCATCATCATTCCATTCCTCAAAATGGACTTGTTGCTTCTCTTTCCTTTCTTTCTCCCTTGAAATTAATAAGCAATCACTAAATCTTGGCTATTGCTGTTGATTTTATTATAATAAAATAGTGCTTCCTTACCATGTATTATTAACAACTACAAAATAGTAGCAGCGACTGTCATTTAACTTTGGGCCTGGAACTCTACCATATGCTTAATAAATCTTAATTCAATTTTATTTACACAAAACTTCTAAAAGTTAAGGCAATATTATACTCATTTTACAGGTGAAAAATCTGAGGTTCTGAAGTTAACTCACCCATGTCGCAAAGCAGAGCTATAAAATTTTACATTATGTTCATTCCACACATCCTGATTTATTATCTATTAACTATAAATCACTTTTCCCCCCAGCAGAATTAGAGAACCTATACTGTACAACAGTATTTTTAAATGAAGAAACAATAAGCAAATAAAGTCAAACAATGTGCTCAACAAATCTTACCATCACATCTCTCTCCTACCAACCATACTCTTTTCCCTTCAGAAACGGTTTTTGAAATCTCATCAGAGTAACTGTAACCTAGCTCAATATAAAACCAAATTACACACACACACACAAACACACACACACACAGGAATCCATTGTAAGTCCCTTTAAGGCAAGAACTGTTATCTTTTTATTCAAAAAACCTAGCAGTTTTTTTATACATATTTTTCAATAAATTGATGCCAATTGATTGAATTATAATGTATGACTGGGCAACACACTTGTTCAGGAAGACGTCACTATGTCACGTGCAATATCAAATAAGATTCTTTAAATAAAGAATGTATACTGGGAATTCAAACCTTTTACAATACAGAATTTCCACCACTGTAGCCTTGTGATATAAAAGCACTATATTCCCTTTTAAAATACTATAAACCTCTGGGTCCATAAAACAATGCTAAACAATTACAGAAAAAGAAAGTTATGCATTTAAAAATACAAAGACAAGGACAGAAATAACTTATCTCAATGAAACTGGCAAAATCATCCCTCGTTATAAAAATTAAATACAGCCTGCATGATACCTCAAACTCCAAGTGCTGCTGACACTAGCCCTAAAAAGGATAATAAATTTATCTTAATATAGAAGTGTAAATGTAACAATAAAAACAAACTTATTTTAGATAGTTACATGTGGAAAACAAATTAGAAAATACATATCTATTTTAAATTACTGATGTTATGACTGAATGAAATGCTAGTTTTTCTCAGCATTCCCAGCGTGGCAGTAAGGTAAAAATCAATTCCATTTAACAAAAAAAGAATAAACACTTTTTATATTAAGTACATTTCTTTCTTTCTGTTTTTTTTTCTTTTTTTTTTTCTTCCCTTATCTAAAAGAAAAGCATCAGTCAGTTCCACAAAAATGAAATTTGAACACTTACCACTTGATTTGATTTCTCGAACATAGTTGCTAGGGAACCAGCCAGTTCTGCCATTGTGAGTACCCTCCCACCAGCCCCCTTCTTCCACTCTTGTGACATGAATGATATCTCCTTTTATAAAAGAAAGCTCATCTTCATTTGTCTGCTGAAAATTAAACTTTGCTCTTACTACTAGTTGGTTGTTGATATTATCAGTCATGTCCTAAAGAGAAAAAGGAAAAGAAAAATATCAAGAAGGGTAGTCTACTTCATTATAAAATAATCAGAATACATTTTACTATTATAAATGTAGCATAACTGCAAAGGAAAAATTCAAAGAGCTGAGAAATGTTTAAAGTAAATAAATTTAAATTTCCTATCTCCCCTAGTACTACCTTACCACTTCAACCCCAATTCCACTCCCTAAGGCTTGCTAGGTCTCATTTCTGACATTTTTATGCCTTCATGTATATACATTTATATGGAATCATATGCATATTTCCCTACAATTTACTTTTTTCCATTAATATATTGTGGGTTTGTTTTTTCAATCAGTCCTTATAATCACTTCAGACTGAAATAAGTGCCTAATATTATACTGGATGACTATACCATAAATTATTTAACCAATTCGCCATTAATGATTTTTAGGTTATTTCCAGTATTTTTCTACTGCAAAACAATGCTGCATTAAAAAAAAAAATAACAAAAAACTGCACATCTATCACTGAATATACCTGTAAATAAGCCTACAGGTTTAACTCTGGTGAGATAATATAGAGGACACATTTTAAATTTTAATAGGGGGGAAAGGATGTGGCTCAAGCGGTTGAGCACCTGCTTCCCACATGGGAGGTCCCTGGTTTGCTTCCTGGTACCTCCCAAAAACACAAGCAAACAATCAAAATAACCAACTCAGGGGAGCCAATGAGGCTAAGTGGTTGAGCGCTGGCTTTCCACATATGCCTTTCCACATATGAGGTACAGGGTTCAATCCCCGGTCCAACCCAGTACCTCATCAAAAATAAAAAATAAGGGGAGCGGATGTAGCTCAAGTGGTTGAGTGCTGCCTTTCCATATATGAAGTCCCAGGTTCAATCCCCAGTACCTCCGAAAAAAACAAACAAATTAAAAATAAATAAATTTTAAAAAGTAATAATGCATATTTCCAAATGCTCTCCAAAAAGATTCTACAAACTAACACCAAGTTACCAACAGAATCTAAGAGTTCCTATTTCTTCAAACATTCACCATCCACTGCCAAACACAGGGGATGGATATTGCCAAACATTTTGCCATATTGATAGGGGAAAAAAAATTTTAATTTGCATTTCTGTCAAATAGTGAGCACATTTTCAGATCTATAAAAGACTTTTGATCAAGTTGAAACTTCATTTTTTAAGCCAATTCAAAGTAAACATGTTTACCAGCTCACAAAGCAGGAATTATTTTTCTGTACAGGGATTATGAATTTAAATGCTAAATCACAGTGACAATAACTGGCACACAAGCCACTACCACCCCTTTCCTAACGATTTAGGGACTCCCTGGTAATCAAACAAGATATTATTTCCCTGAGTTAGAACTTGGCCTCAGTATTTTTAACATACTGTGGTTTCCAGGCAATAAATCAGGAACAGATAAATCAAAGTTAAAACTTGGAAAATAAATATATTTACCATTCCTATCTGATCATATTTCATAAAATATATCAGTACCCATCCTTTACCAAAGGAGGTGAGGAGTGGGGGTCGGAATATGCAATGTGTCAATTACAAAGTCCACAGAAATCTCAGAGAACTTCTGGGAAAATTTTCCTCTTAAAAAATTTCTTGTCCATGTATCTTGTCCAAAGCTAAAGCTTTATTCATAAGGACACTTTTCTGATTTCTCTCACTTTTCTCCTCTACCACAAAATGAAAGTACTCAAGTGTTTTCCACTGACTAAACAAAGGACATAATCTTTCTAAATGTCCACAATATAAAAAGAAAAATCTTATGAGCTGAGGAAGATGATTTTCCATGAATTGGGAAGAAAGGGAATGTGGGAGCGAGCTGATAACATATTTTTAATTCACTACACCTTCCCAAACTCTGCCCAAATTAAAGAATAAAAATAAGTGGGATTTGCTGGAATGGGAAATGAGAAAGAATAATAAGCAAAAAGGGTAAACCAAAGGTTATATGCGAGAAAGGGAATCTAGTGCAAAGGAGAACAGATATCAGAAGAAAAAAGATTATCAGATATACTTGTAAAAGGAATATAAAGGGAAAAATATGAAATAAAAGGTTGAAAGTAGGAAAAGATGAAATACACTTTGAATTGAACACATGTATTCAAGTCCACTTGATCCTCAAACCCCACAAAGGAATTATTTAAATGGCAAAAAGCTCACAAGAACAAAAAAGAATGAGAGAGATTATAGAAATGGAATTTTGGAGGCTGGAAAGCAGATGAGGGAGTGTTCACTGATGGAGCAGGCCCAACCTGAAGTCTTCAACCAATTTAATACCTAAAAAAGGTCTAGAATAGACAGCACTTCTGGAAGTGGGAAGACTAAAGAGAGAATGAGGAGACTTCTGGGAAGACTGAGGACTAAAACAACACAGGGCTCTTCTCTCCTAGGAAAATAACCAAAGGACAGGCAGGAATGGCCTGGAAAAACATCTTCTAGGGTTCAGGACACCAGGGGAAGGCTGGATACCACCGAGAAGAGAAAGAGACAAAGGAAAAGAATTGTAATAGCAAAATTTTGAGTTAAAATCTGCGGCTGCTACTGCAGGCACTTTTGAACACTCAGAGGCCTCTGGGCCAGAGACTACAGACAAAGGAGGCTGTAGGGATCTACCTCCCCAGAAAAGGGGAGAGAGAGGGACACAGTCTAAGGTTGACTCAGCTTTTATTTCACAAATCTGGTCTTCTGTGTCCCATGAGCCCTTCCAAGCCACGAGGGGCTGTGCCATTGTTTGCCTTGGGAACCAGGCAAGGGACTAAAGAGATCCCGCCAGATCAATCTCCCTCTCTACAGACTGGGACTGGTTATTGAGGACACAGAGGGGAGTGGAATTATTTCCTACCCAGCAACAGGGAGGAGGCTGCCAACCAAGGTGGGAGAACTATCTCTAAGAAAGTTTGAATTACAAAGCTCTTCTACCACAATGATCCTGTCTGTGTTGCAGCAAATACACTCTGACCAGACATTGAACTGAGAGGGCTGCCAAAGCGCACCATCTGCTGACAGACATAGGAAGTGCATGTGAGGAAATTAAAAGTAAATAAGAGGGAAGCGGCTGTGGCTCAATCAGTAGGGCTCCCGTTTACCATATGGGAGGCCCTGGGTTCGGTTCCCAGGGCCTCCTGGTGAAGGCAAGTCCGCCCGCACGGCGTGGTTAGCTGACCCAGCGAGCACAAGCAGCAAGGGAGGGATAAATGAATAAATAAATAAAATCTTTAAAAAAAAAAAAAAAGTAAATAAGAGGCTTTTTCTGTCCTTTATAGCCTCCTTCCCCTAAGGCCCTAGAAATCGGGTCTGCAATCCATTACTGGGTCCAGGGCCCAGATTTGAGCAACTAACAGGGACAATCCAAAAGACCCTGAAACTAGAATCAAAGAACAGCAGTAACATATAGCCTCCTGTCACTAAGAAAATGGAAGACATGGGCCAAGAAAAGGAATATGTATCAAAGCCCCAGAAGAAATGTAGGATTTGAGACAACTAATTAAAAAGATGCACACAAATTTCCAAAATCAAATTGAGTTGAAAGACAGTATGGCTAAAGAGATAAATGACATCAAGAAGACATTAAGTGGGCACAAAGAAGAATCAGAAAACCTGAATAGAAAAGTAACAGAGCTCATGGGAGTGAAAGACACGATAGGTGGGAACAAAAACACTTTAAAGGTTTAAAAGGGCACTCACTATCTCTCTCGCAAGGGACGACTGAGTGGGGGTAAGATCCTACCCGAGTGGGCCGTTTTGGGAACCCACAAAGTGGGAGGCTTCGGGTCATCAGTCTGGAGGGAGCTGGACAGGGGGACAGGTTGCTCAAGGTAAAACCGTGAGTTTCTTGCCCGGGTTGGCTAAGCCCCACCCTCAAGACAGGAAGCTGCTGTGAGCTCTGACTCCTGCCCGCCACCCAGCAGGAGGGAGCATTCTCTGAGAGTGGGAGGGTTCTGGCGAGGGGTAGAGAGGAGTTTTCTTTCTGTGGGTTTGGTTGCCTGGACCCCATCTGAGCTTTGGGGTGCATACTGGCCGTTGTGAGGTGGCACCAGGAAGAGGGGAGAGGTGAATCTGCTGAGGAAGCCTAATTTATCTAACCGCCCTGGGATAGAGAAACTTGGCCTAAGAGGGGGCGGAGTCAGGCAACTGATTAGTCAAGTGCTGAAAACTTTCAAAATTTCAACTCCCCTAAGGGAGGCGGGCAGTAGGAAGTGCTTAATAAACTTCCAAGAACCTATTTAGGGTCCCCTGGGAGGAGGGGTTGCTCTGGAAGAGGGTTGAGTCATTTTTCTGTGGTGAGTTTAGTCGCCAGGGTCCCATCTGAATTTCCGAAGGGAACTCAACCTGACCAGGAAAGGTGAGGGGATTATCTGCTCACACAGGCTATTGCATCCTGTGGCCCTGGGAGAGAAAGCAATAAGAATAGAAAGGGGGCAGAGGCAGACAAGACTCCTAATCAGCAGGAATCTACCCAACTGCAAAGAGTCCAACCTGCCTGAGGGAAAGTGACTGGATAGCTTTCTGAAGCGCTAACAGACCCAACAAGATAGGTTAGCTCAGTGGAGGAGATTCCACTTTGAATATATGAGGTACCTAGTTCAATTTCTGGCTCCTCTTAGAGCAGTGATCCACCAGAATATCAAACATCCAACTGATACTTTAGGACAGGGAGAACAGACATTATTTTTGTATTACGTTCTCTTGGGTCTCTTATTTTTCCTAAAAAAAAAAGGTTACTTTAAAAAAAAAATTTAACTTGGTTTAATTGCTAAAACCCGCTTCAAAACCTGCAGAGTAGGGTAATTGACTGATGAACACGGGCAGCCTGAGAAGCTCCTCAGGGGCCTAAGAGGGAAGGCTGTTTTTCCTTAGTTTGTGTTTCACTGCTTGCTTGTGTGTTTATTTTTTTTGTGTTTTTGTTTTTCTTTCCTCTTTCTCACCCCCTGCCCCCCTGTTTTTTCCTTTCTGTTTTTCTTAATTAGGTTCTGCTGGTTTGTTTCTTGTTTGCTGTGTTTCCTCTTCCTGTTTCTGTGTATACCGATTTTGTGTATCAATGCTATCTTGTTTCCTTCCTTCATCATTCTATCTTCTGCTTTCTGTTGTTGTTCTTACATTCCGCCTCTTGTTTAGTCCTCAATTTTTCTGGTTTTTATTTCTATCTTGTCTATCTTGTTGTCTTTCTCTTATTAACTTTTTTTTTTTGTCTTTTCTTTTCTCTTTCTCTTATCTCCTCAGCATTCTGGCCTTTTAAATTCATTGTGTATTATTTTCTCTATTCAGTTTCCCATTTCATTGTTGGTACTCCACTTTTTTATTCCTATTACTCTACACTGCTTATATGAGTTAAATATTCATTTTCCAGGGTCTTATATGGTTCCTCTTCTAACTTCACTATTATTATTGCTATTATCCTTTTTCTTTTCTTACCTCTTTCGCTTTCTCTGGCCCTAATCTTTTTCCTTCAAGGGAACATAGACAACAACAAGGAAATAGAATAAGAAAAACAAAGTGTTAGAGAAAACTTAACACACACACAAAAACAGCAACTAAATAAAACCCTAGAGTAGAGAGAAAAGCTAAACTGAATAAACCCATCAAGATAAAAAGATAACCAGACAGCAGCAAAAAGTTACAAACCATACTAAGAAACAAGAAGGCATGGTCCAGTCCAATGAAAAAACTAAAAACCAGGAAAAGATGCAGAATATTGAACAACGAATCAAAGCCATCCAAACAAATATCATGGACCAACTTAATGAAGTGAAGGAAGAGATCAAGGATATTAAGAAGACACTGGGAGAACATACTGAAGAAACTGTAAACATACATAAAGAGATAACAGATATGACGGTGATGAGTGGCACAATCCAAGAAATCAAAAATACACTAGAAGCACCTAACAGCAGATTTGAACAAGAAGAGGAAAGAATTAGTGATGTGGAAGACAGTACATCTGAAATCAAACAGATAATAGAACAGATAAGATAAAAAGATAGAAAAAACCCAGCAGGGAATTAGGGATTTGAACGATAATACAAAACGCACAAATATACACATTATAGTCATCCCAGAGGGAGAAGAAAAGGGAAAGGGGACAGGAGTGTTGGAGGAAATAATGGCTGAAAACGTCCCAACTCTATTCAGTGAGATGGATGTACATGCCCAGGAAGTGCAGTGTACTCCAAACAGTATAAATCCCAACAGGTCTACTCCAAGACATATACTCGTCAAACTGTCCAATGCTCAAGACAAAGAGAAAATACTGAATGCAGCAAGAGAAAAGAGAACCATCACATACAAGGGAAGCTCAATAAGATTAAGTGCTGATTTCTCATCTGAAACCATGGAGGCAAGAAGACAGAGAACGGTATGACATAGTTAAGGTACTAAAAGAAAAAAACTTCCAGCCAAGAATTCTCTATCCAGCAAAGCTGGCATTCAAAACTAATGGAGAGTTCAAAATATTCACAGATAAAAAGAAATTAAGAGAATATGCCAATAAGAAACATGCCATTCAAGAAAAACTAAAGGGAGTTCTGCAGGTTGAAATGAGAAAACATGAGAGAGTTGGAGGAGAGTGTAAGAATAAAAAGACAAAAAGAGAAATAAAAACAACATATGACATACATAAACCCCAAGAAAATATGGCTAATGTAAGTAATTCCTTAAGAGTAATAACACTAAATTTTAATGGATTAAACTCACCAGTCAAGAGACAAAGACAGGTAGAATGGATAAGGACATATGACCCATATATACGGTGTCTACAAGAAACCCAGCTTAGACCCAGCAACACAAGGAGGCTGAAAGTTAATGGCTGGAAAACAATCTTACAAGCAAACAATAATCAAAAAAAGGGCGGGAGTAGCTATCTAATATCGGACAAAATAGACTTTAAATGCAAAACCACTGTAAGAGACAAAGATGGACACTATATAATAGGAAAAAGGATCATTTTTCAAGAAGAAAGAGCAATCATAAACATGTATGCACCTAACTGAGGTGCCTCAAAATTCATAAGGCAAACACTGGAAAAACTAAGTGGAGCAACAGATGCCTCTACAATTATAATGGGGGACTTTAATACACCATTATCACCATTAGATAGAACATCTCGACAGAGAATCAATAAAGAAACAAAGACTTTGAATAATACATTAGAAGACATGAACCAAATAGACATATACAGAACACCACACCCAAATACAGCAGAATATACATTCTTATGAAATGCACATGCGTCATACTCCAAAAGAAACCACATACTAGGCCACAGAAAAATGCTCAATGAATTCAGAGAGACTGAACTTATATAAGGTAATTTCTCTGACCACAATAGAATGAAGCTGGAAATCAGATTAGGCACAAAGATATGGAAGTTAAACAACACACTCTTAGACAAACAGTGAGTCAATGAGGAAATCTCAAAAGAAATCAGTAACTACCTTGAAACGAATGAAAATGACAACACAACATATTAAAACCTATGGGATACAGCAAAAGCTGTACTGAGAGGGAAATTCATAGCCATAAATGCTTATTATCAAAAAAGAAGAAAAAGTTAAAATTGAAGACCTAACTGCACACTTGGAGGAATTAGAAAAAGAACAACAAACTAACACCAAAAAAGTAAAAAGAAGGAAATAACAAAGATTAGAGCACAACTAAATGAAATAGAAAATAAGAAAGCACTAGAAAAAAATAAAAGCAAAAGCTGGTTCTTTGAGAAGTTCAATAAAATTGACAAACCCTTAGCTAGACTAACAAAGAAAAAAAGAGAAGATGCAAATACACAAAATAAGAAAAGAGGAAAGGGATATCACTACTGACCCCACAGAAATAAAAAGTATCATAAGAAGATACTTTGAAAAATTATATGCCAACAAGAAGGATAATTTAGAGGAAATGGACAAATTCCTAGAAACCCACAAGCAGCCTACATTGACGAAAGAAGAAATTGATGAACTCAACAGACCAATCACAAGTAGAGAGATAGAATCAGTCATCAAGAACCTCCCAACTAAGAAGAGCCCAGGACCAGACGGCTTCACAGCTGAATTCTACCAAACATTCCGGAAAGAACTAACACCAATCCTGCTTAAACTCTTCCAAAAAATAGAAGTAGAAGGAATATTGCCTAACTCATTCTATGATGCCAACATTACCCTAATACCAAAGCCAAACAAAGATGCCACAAGAAAGGAAAATTACAGATCAATCTCTCTAATGAACCTAGATGTTAAAATCCTCAATAAAATAGTTGCTAATCGTATTCAACAACGCATCAAACGAATTACACACTATGACCAAGTGGGTTTCATCCCGGGTATGCAAGGATGGTTCAACATAAGAAAATCAATCAATGTAATACACCACATAAACAGATTTAAAGAAAAAAATCACATGATCATCTCTATAGATGCAGAAAAAGCATTTGACAAAATACCGCACACTTTCCTGATAAAAACACTGCAAAAGATAGGAATAGAAGGAATCTTTCTGAAGATGACAAAGGGTATATATGAAAAAGCCACAGCTAACATCATATTCAATGGTGAAATCCTAAAAACTTTCCCTCTAAGATCGGGAACAAGAAAAGGATGTCCATTGTCACCGCTCCTATTTAACATTGTGTGAGAAGTACTTGCATGAACACTGAGGCAAGAAAAATATATAAAAGGCATCCAAATTGGAAAGGAAGGAGTAAAAATTTCACAATTTGCAGATGACACGATCCTATACCTCGAAAGCCACGAGAAATCTACAACAAAGCTTCCAGAACTTATGAGTTCAGTAAAGTCACAGGTTATAAGACCAATGTGCAAAACTCAGTAGCATTTCTGTACACCAATAATGAGCAATCTGAGGAGGAAATCAAGAAAAAAATGCCATTTACAATATTAACTAAAACAACCAAATATCTAGGAATAAATTTAACTAAATATGTAAATGACTGATAAACAGAAAACTAAACAATGCTGTTAAAGGAAATCAAAGACGACTTAAACAAATAGAAGAATATCGCCTGTCCACGGATAGGAAAACTAAACATCATTAAGATGTCTATCCCTATGCAAACTAATCTACAGATTTAATGCAATCCTTATAAAAAGCAACACTGCATTTTTTACTGAATTGGAAAAAATATGAAATTTATGTGGAAAGGCAAGAGGCCCCGAATACCCAAAGATATATTGAAAAAGAAAAATGAAATTGGAGGAATCACACTCTGACTTTAAAACATACTACAATACGAATATTCTCGCTGTCCTGATTTTGTGATAATCAGGGTAGGCTAAACATTCGCTATATTAGAAACCATGTGTGTGTCCCCAGACCTAGCTTTTCTCCCTAGGTCTGGTTTTAGAATGCTGGTGATAAACTAAGCATGATTTATTATATGACCATCCTGTATGGGAAAAAACTTTAGGTATCTTTGGCCAACTTTAAGAGATACAGAAGTTGGACCAATGTGGCTTGGGTGGTTGGGCGTCTATCTCCCATATGGAGGGACCTGGGTTCAAGGCCCGGGACCTCCCAGTAAATATTTTTAAAAAAGAAAAATATAGAAGGTGCGTGGGCCATTGGGCCCTGCGTGGGTGCGCCACTGGGCCCCGCGAGCCACGCAGCAAAGTGGTGACATAACAGGAGAGTGACACAAGGAAGAGCCAAGACAAGACAGTCTGAAAATCCAGGAACTAGATGGCGCAGGTGGTAGGACACCTCTCTCCAGCATCAGAGATTCCGAGGATTGAGTCCCAGTGAAGACGGGAGGAAAAGGATGAGAAGAGAGGGCAGGGAATGGACACAGAGAGTTGCCCAGCGAATGGACACAGAAACAGCAAAAATGGGGATGGGGGGCTGGTAAAAAATGGTAAAGTAAATAAATAAATAAATAAATCCTTAAAAAAATGTATAGGGGAAGAAGATATGGATTATAGTTAGTAGTAATACTTTGACAATGCTCTTTCTTGATTTGTTAACAAATGTTTCACAACAATGCAGGGTGTTTGTGGTGGGGTGGTGTATGGGAGCCCTCTATGATGTTACACGTGTTTGTTTTTTAAGTTCATGATGTTTACTGAACACTTACAGTTTATGTATGTTCATGTATGAATGATATACTTCAATAAATTGTTAAAAAAAAAACAAAACAAAACATACTGCAAAGCTATACCGGTCAAAACTGCATGGTTTTGGCACAAGGATAGACATACTGACCAATGGAACCAAATTGAGAATTCTGATATAGATCCTCACATATACAGTCATCTGATATTTGACAGGGTCACCGAGCCCACTCAACTGGAAGAGAATGGCCTCTTCAACAAATGGTGCTTGGAGAACTGGATATCCATATCCAAAAGAATGAGAGAGGAACATCGTCTTACACCTTATACAAAAATTAACTCAAGATGGATCAAAGATCTAAATATAAGAGCCAAGACCATAAAGACTTTGGAAGATAGTGGAGGGAAACATCTACAGGACCTTGTAATAGGAAATGGTTTCATGAACTTCACATACAAAGCACAAGCAGTGAAAAGAAAAAATAGATAAAAACTTTTTTTTTTTAATTAAAAACTCTTGCACCTTAAAGGAGGTTATCAAGAAAGTAAAAAGACAGCCGACCCCATGGGAGAAAATATTTGGCAACCATATATCTGGTAGGAGCCTAATTTCCAGCATATATAAAGAAACCCTACACCTCGAAAATAAAAAGACAAACAAACTATTTAAAAAATGGGCAAGCGACTTGAAAAGACACTTCTCCAAGGAAGAAATATAAATGGCTAAAAAGCACATAAAAACATGCTCAACATTACTAGTTATTAGGGATGTGCAAATCAAAACTACAATGAGATATCATCTTACACCAATTAAACTGGCAGCTATTAAAAAAAAAAAAAGAGGACTACAAGTGTTGGAGAGGATGTGGAGGAATGAGAACCCTCATCTACTGCTGGTGGAAATGTACAATGGTCCAGCCATTGTGGAGGACAGTTTGGCGGTTCCTCAAAAAACTTACTATAGAACTGCCATATGATCCAGCAATTCCACTGCTGGGTATATACCCCAAAAAATGGAAAGCAAGGACACAAACAGATATATGCACACCACTATGTTCATAGCGGCATTATTTACAATTGTCAAAAGGTGGAATCAACCCAAATGCCCATCAACAGATGAATGAATAAACAAAATGTGGTACGTACATACAATGGAAAGAAAGAAATACATTGCTAACACACGGGATAACATGGATGAACCTTGAGGACCTTATGTTGAGTGAAGCAAGCCAGGTATTGAAGGACAATTATTACATGACCTCACTGATATGAATTAAGCAAATCGAGCAGACTTAGAGAGCTATTGTCTGGAAGCCAGATTTACAGGAAATAGAAAGGGAGAAGAAGGATTGTGAGCCAGTGCCATATGCGCGTAAACTACATTAAGGTAGAAGTATGTAGTTGGGCATTGAAGCGATATGATAGGAAGGTAGTGATACTATTGGGTTGGGTGGTGCAGGTTTGACAGGTGAGTTGAGCACGGAGGGTAGTTTGGATGGTCCATGGTAATGGGGGGAGGGTTGGGGGAGGGACCAGGTGAACACTGGGGATTGGCGGGTATATGGTTGAAAGTACAGAACTGGGAACACTCTTACGGCAATATAATAAGGAAGGGTTACTGGTTTAGGGTGTAAGGTGGAGGGATATTCGGGACAGGGCACACCTGGGGCAGGCTTATAGGGAGTGTGCAAGTGATCATTTAGTCATAATGTGTTGTATCAGTGGGTGGAGATCCACAAAATGAGTTGGAAGGAGCTGGACTCCCTTCCTGTGGAGGACCGATATGTTCTCAGAGGGGCAGGAGTCTCTCTAGAGCATGGGCAGTTCCTAATAAGGGAGGACAAACCAGTGTGTCAAGACCTTAGCCTTGTTGCAAGTAACCGTGAATCTTGTCTACCAAGGAGTGAAGCTGGGTGGTCGCTGTGGGCCCCAAGGGGAGTGGAAGGGAGGAACAGAATACATGGAACAGGAGGTATTTAGTGGGCAATGGAAGTATTCTACATGATCTTGCAATGATAGACACAGGCCATGTTAAATATCATCAAAATTTATAAAAGTGTATGGTCTAAAATGTAAACCATAATGTAAACCACTGACCATGGTTAGTAGCTAACTTTCACTATTTGTGTATCAGTTGTAACAAATGTACTATCCACATATAAAAAGATGTTAATACAGGAAGAGGGAAAAGGGGGAGGGTGTTGGGCATATGGGAGTCCCCTGCATTCTGTTTGTGACTTTACTGTGGTGTAAAACTTCTTTGAAAACAAAATGAAAAAAAGTAAGACACTGGAGAATAAATGGAAGAAAATGTCACTGTACATAAAAGATAACAGATATTACAGTGATGAAAGGCAAAATGTCAAAACAAATTTTTAAATTGTTTTCATTATTTTTTAATGTCCCAATTTTAAAATTTTATTTTTAGTTTTCTTTAAATTTTTATGTATTTTATTTCTTATATTTAAACCTACAATTATTACTTCATTTTCCTATTAATTGTATTTGGCTATTTTATAGGCTTCATTTTTGAAGAAGCTTTAGATCAAGGAAGGGTTACAACTGGGGCAGGAGAGGATCAGTGTGGTGGGATATCAGTGATGGGGGATACACGGGAGGAAGTTCACCTGGACATACTTATAAGGTATATAAATGTGTTCAAATGTTCATGGGGCATTGTCATAGTGGGTGGAGATTCATACAATAACTGAGAGAATATTGAATTCCCATCCTGGAGAGCTCTGCCACGTTCTCTAAGGTGGCAGCAACTGAACCCCAAGTGCAGGGGCAATGACTGGCGAAGGAAGATGGCCCATTGATAGGCCCTTGATATTGATGACTATGCTTGTGAGCCTTTGCTCTTGAAATTGAAACTTAGCCTAGTGTTGTGGGGTGCCTAAGAGCTGACTCCTGAGAGTCTCCTTGTTGCTCAAATGTGGCCTCTCTCTAAGCCAAACTGAGCATATAAATGCATTACCTTCCTCCCAGCTTGGGACATGACTGCTGAGGATGAGTCTCCCTGACATCGTGGGATTACTATCAACACCAATTAGCAATGCAACAGAAAAAGACCTCAAATAAAAGGGGGAAAAGGCAAAGACAAATGAGTTTATATAGCTAAGAGACTTCAAAATGAGTCAGGAGGTCATCCAAGAGGTAACGCTTATGCACGCCTCAGCATGATCTCATAGACTGCCAAAGTGGACGCTACCTCAAATAGTGGGGCTCTTGAGGGCTCTGGAGACACCCGGGTCCTATGGTTAGGACAGAAAGCTCTGGAGTTTGGTGCCTTGCCAATGGGCCCTATTTTGGAGTTTGTGCTCCTGAGAGTGACAGAGGTGGACTCAGTTATGGCTTTCCTACACATGGCTCATCTATCCCTTCTATTTGAACCTATACTTAGTGCTGGAGTTGGTAGATGTACATCCAAGAGACTTAAATCTTTGGGCTGTCCATGTGCCAGCTGGGCCCTGAGCTTCAGCAGAGTTGCAACACCTACTCTCCAGTTCATTGGACTCACCCAGGACAACTAACAAGGAGGTCACGATTGACAACCACCATACCAAGGAAACAAGAGCCTACAACTGCAAGCAAGAGAGTCCCACCCATTGGCTGTATGGGATTGAAGCCCCCTCTCAACTAGTGGTGGAGTGGACATCACCATCCCAGAATCTTCAGGATTGGGGAATGAACTATGGACTAGACTGGACTTACTGATACACTACAGTAGACTTGTGATTCTAGCAATGGAAGAAATTACAGAATTGATGTGGAGGCAGTGGCCACTGGAGGCTCTGGGGGCAGGGGGAGGGAAAGACAAGTGTAAGGCGGGTTTCTTTTCAGGACTTGGGAATCGTCCTGAATGGCACTGCAATGACAGATATATGCCATTATATATCTTCCCAAAGCCTGCAGAATTGTGTGGGAGAGAGTATAAACTACAATGTACATATGGTCTAAGTTCAATGGCAATGCCCCAGGATGCGTTTATCAATTACAATGAATGTGCCACATTAATGAAGGATGTTGTTTATGTGGGAGGGTGTGGGAGGTGTGGGGAGCAGGGCATATGGGAATCCCTGTATTTTTTGTGTAACATTTCTGTAATCTAAGTATATTATACACACACACACACTAAAAAAACAAAAAACAAAAGCACATTAGAAGCATACAATGGCACATTTGAAATGACAGAAGAAAGAATCAATGATACCAAAGACAGAAGAGTTGAAACTGAAGAGCGAAAAGATTGGAGAACATTGAGCAGGTGCTTGGGAAGTTGAATGACAACACAAAACAACATACGTGTCATGGGAGTTCTAGGAGGAAAAGAAAAAGGGAAAAGGGGCAGAAAGAGTATTTGAGGAAATAACAGCAGAAAATTTCCCAACTCTCACAAAAGAAACGAACATACATGTCCAAGAAGCACAGCGTAATCCAATCAGAAAAAAGTCCTAATAGACCTAATCCAAGACACATACTACTCAGAATATCAAACATGAAAGATAAAGAGAAACTTCTGAGTGCAGCAAGGGAGAAGCAAACCAATACATAAAAGGGACACCCAGTAAGACTTAGGGAGGAGTTCTCATCAGAAACCTTAGAGGTGAGAAGACAATGGAATGATACAACTAGGATACTTAAAGAGAAAAACTGCCAGCCAAGAATTCTTTACCCAGCAAAATTGTCCTTCAAATATGAAGGTGAGTATAAAATATTCACAAATAAACAGAAACTAAGAGAGTTCATAAAAAAGAATCCACTTTTGCAGGAATTATTAAAGGAAGCCTTAGAGCCTGAAAGAAAAGGACAAGAGAGAGAAGTTTGGAGAAGCTTATAGAAGAAAGAATAGCACAAAGGATAACCAAAAGAATAAAAAGACAAAAATATGATATGACACATGAAAACCAAATAACAAAATGGTGGAAGTAAATAATGCATTTACAGTACTATCATTGAATGTGAGTAGATTAAACTCCTTAGTCAAAAGATATAGGCTGACAGACTAGACAAAGAAACATGAGCCATCTATTCGCTGCTTACAAGAGACTCACCTTAGACCCTGGGATAAAAACCAGCTCAAAGTGAAAGGTTGGGAAAAGATACTCCACCCAAATAGTAATCAAAAAAGCACAGGGGTAGATATACTAATATCAGACAAAACAGACTATAAATGCAAAATGGTTGTAAGAGATACAGAAGGCTATTATATACTAACAAAAGGGATAAACCACCATGAAGATATAACAGTCATAAACATCTATGCACCCTAACCAGGGTGCCCCAAAATACATGAGGCAAACTCTGGCAAAATTGAAGGGAGAAATAGACGTCTTTACAATAGCTGTTGGAGACGTCAACACACCATTCACATCATTACATAGAACAATTAGAAAGAAGATCAACAAGGACACAGAGAACTTGAACAATATGATAAACAACTTAGACCTAACAGACATATACAGAACGATGCACCCAAACTCAGCAGGTTATACATTCTTCTCAAATGCCCATGGATCTTTCTCCAGGATAGACCACATGTTAAGGCATAGTACACTCTCAATAAATATAAAAAGACTGAAATTATACAAAGCACCTTCTCAGATCATAATGGAATGAAAATGGAAATCAATAATAGACAGGAAAGAGGTAAATTCGTAAATATGTGGAGGCTAAACAACACACTCCTTAATAATCAGTGGGTCAGAGAAGAAATTGAAAATGAAAGCAGTAAATAAATTGAGACAATTAATGAAAATAAGAATGCAACTTATCAAAACTTACGGGATACTGTGAAAGCAGTCTTTAGAGGGAAATTTATGGCTCTAAACACCTATATTAAAAAAGAAAGAGCCAAAATCAAAGATCTAACTGAACAACTGGAGAAACTAGAAAAAGAACAGCAAAGCAATCCCAAAGTAAGCAGAAGGAAAGGAATAATAAATATTAGAGCAGAAATAAATGAAATTGAGAAAATGAATAGAGAAAATCAACAAAAACAAAAGTTGGTTCTTTGAGAAGATCAATAAAATTGACAAACTCCTAAGCTAGACTAAACAGAGAAAAAAAGTGAAAAGATGCAAATAAATACAATCAGAAATGAAAGGCGGAAATTTATGACTGGCCCTACAGAAATAAAAAGGATTGTATGAGGATATTATAAGAAACTGTGTGCCAACAAACTAGACAACCTAGATGAAATGGATAAATTCCTAGAAATGCACAAACAACCTACAATGACACTACAAGAAATACAAGAACTTAACAAACCAATCACATTAAAAGAGATTGAATCCGTCATCAAAAATCTCCCAACAAAGTCCGGGACCAGAAGGCTTCACAGGTGAATTCTACCAAGCATTTTGAAAAGAATTAACACCAATCCTGTTTAAATTCTTCCAAATAATTGAAGAGGAGGGGAAATTACCCAACACATTTTATGAAGCCAACATCACCCTAATACCAAAGCCAGATAAAGACACTACAAGGAAAGAAAATTACAGACCAATCTCTCCAATGAACATAGATGTTAAATTCTCCATAAAATACTTGCAAATCAAATCCAACAGCATATCAAAGGACATAAATCACAGCCAAGTGGGATTTATTCCTGGTATGCAAGGTTGATTCAACATAAGAAAATCAATCAACGTAATACACTCCATTAAGAAATTGAAGGGAAAAAAACCACATGATCATTTCAACCGATGCAGAAAAGGCATTCAACAAAATCCAGCATACTTTCTTGATAGAAACGCTTCAAAAGATAGGAATAGAAGGAAAATTCCTCAATCTGATAAAAGGCATATACGAAAAACCCACAGCCAACAGATTCTGTATGACTGTGCTACTATGAACGAAGTATATTGCGTAACATATTGTATAATTCCATTTATATAAAATGTAACAATAAATCATTTATAAAGATGAAATTAGATCAGTTGTTATTTAGGGCTAGGGAAGGCACACTAAGTGGTGTGGAGTTTTTCGTTTTGGAATAACGAAATGGTTCTAAAATTTTTTGTAGTGATGAATGCACAACATTGTGATTATACTAAAAGCCATTGATTATATACTTTGGATAGATCTATGGTATGTGAATATATCTCAGTAAAACTGTTAAATAAATAAATAAATAAATGTGTAAAAATACCAGAAATAGCAGCTATGTATAGCAGGGGAAATAGATTAAGAGGGAAAGAATTTTCTTGTTGGGAAGCAGATGTGGCTCAGACGACTGGGCTCCGGTCTACTATATCAGAGGTCCAGGGTTCGCTTCCCAGGGCCTCCTGGTGGAAGGCAAGCTGGCCCACGCAGAGAGCTGGCCTGCATGGAGTTGTGGCCCGCACAGGAGTGCTGGCCCACACAGAGAGCTGGTGCGGCTAGATGACGCAACAAAAAGAGACACAGAGGAGAGACAATAAGAGACACGGCAGACCAGGGAGGTGAGGTGGCACAAGAGATTAAGCGCCTCTCTCCTACTCCAGAAGGTCCCAGGATCAGTTCCCAGTGCTCCCCAAAGAGAAGACAAGCAGACACAGAAGAACACACAGGAAATGGACACAGCAAACAGTGAGTGCAAAAACAATAGCGGGGGGTGGAGGTGGGGGTGGGGAGGAAGATTAAATAAATCATCTTTAAAAAAAAAAAAAGAATTTTGTTTACTTGTTTTTTGTTTATTATTATTATTGAAATAATGGAAATGTTCTAATAATCATTGAAGTAATGAATGCACAACTATGTGATTATACCAAATACCGTTGATTGTACACTTTGGGTGAATTGTATGCTTTATTAATATGCACCAATAAAATTGATTTGTTTAAAAAAGAAAGAGCGAGAGAAAGACATCCCTTTCCCATTTTATACAGCTAACCTCTTCTTGTGCCACTCCAGCAGAAGACTAGAGTTTTATTCTCTGGATTAGAGAAGTACAGACACAATTGAGGACAATAAGACTAGGGAACATTTACATTTTGAATGCTGAGCTTCTGCATTCTTCTCCTCCTTGATTCTCTGTGTTATATACTCCAAGGAAGAGACTGGAACTCTTTCACTGCTTTTTTTTCTTTTAATAAGGCTACAATAATTTTATCTAATTATAATTTAGCCGATATCTTTATTCATCCTTTTATTTTCAACCATTCTGTCTTTTGTATAGGTTTGAATTATATGTTTTAAATTCAGTCTAATCCATTTTAGTAAATGAGTTTAATCCATTTACGTTAACTGCGATTACTTGTGACATTTACTTTTTTTTTGTTTCCTACTGTGAAAGGAACTTTAATTGACCTTTATGCCCTGGGTTACAAAATGGTTCCCAGCAAAGGAAGTATACAAGATGGACACCCTGTGCTGACGCACTCAGACTTCAGGCATTTGCAGCTTGGTAAACAAGACTTAAAGCTTCCAACAAATAGGACAGGAAAAAGAACCTAAACTCTGATCAATCAGCTTCGGACAAGTTTCCTTCTGCCTCATTCCAATAAGCTGCTAAAATAAAAGTGGCCTGACAACTGCAATTTCTCCTCTTTTTAGACTATAAATTCCCAATGCTCCCTGAATGTTTTGGAACACCTGCTTTTGTGTTGCCTAATTTGCCAATGTTATACTGTTAATAAAGCTCTCTTCTTTATATTTGCAGTAACAAATATAAAGAAGAAAAGGGGACAGAAAATGGGAAAAAATTACAGTAGTACATCAGGAATTCTCCAAGAAAATGGCCCAAACTACATCTAATACACATGAATTGCCTATAATATAAGAAAAACATCAAATGAGTGGCAGAGAGCAAAATAAAACAGAAAGAAAACAACGGGGAAGAAAAAATTCTGGGAAAAAAACCCTGGACTCTATATTTATGAAACAAATAAAAGTACATTATTAAAACACATCTCCATAATGAAAGCTGGGGGGGGGGGGGGTTCCAAGAAAATAAAAACATTATGGAAAAAATTAAAAATTCCAAAGGATTGGAAGGCAAAAATAGAGAAAATCTCCCAGCAATTACAAAAAGTCAGATTGGTAATAGAGGAAAAGAAAAAAAATTACAGTCAGTCCACAAGGTCCAAAAAATTTTTGAGGAAGAAAGAATAGGAAGGAAAGAAATCAAGAAATGATTTCTTTTCCCCACAAATGAAGGAAACGAAGGTGCAAATTGAAAAGGACCAAAGTGAATAATAACAGACCCACACCAAAACATAACATCACAAAATTTCAGAACGCTGGAGATAAAGAAAAAAATCCCACAAGTTTTCAAGAAAGATAAAAACAGGTTATGTAACAAGCGGCCACAAATCAGAAGCACATTTGGCATCAGCAATGCTGGAAGTTTTAGTTACAAACAACCATGAAAACCAGAGAAAATATTTCAGGCAATTATTTCCAGGCACTGGACAACAGAGGCTGGTAGAATCTGCACATCAGGATAGTAGAGAGGAGGAATCATCTGGAGAGAGAGAGCAAAAGTACTAGTAGGTTCCTCACAGATACCTGGCCATGAGCTAGGGAAACACAAACAAGCTAAAACTCTCTGAGGACTTGTAGAAAGCAGCTACCGTGAGGCTGAAAGCTAAATGCAGATATCAGAGATGGCAGAATGCTGAGAGTCAATGAAAGTGGAGAGTTCTCCAAGTCAAAGTGGAAAGTTCTCACTGAGTTCTGCAGACACTTCTTTGAGCCCTCAGACTTTAGAGGTAAAGGCTATGCCCTGTAAGGACCAGCATCCCAGGATTAAGGGCCACATCTTAACAAAGAATAAAATCTACCCTGACAGGATCCAGAAGATCTGCTTGTAATTTAACTTACTGGCAGAATAATTCAGCATTCTTGAACGAAAGACAGTCTAGATTACATACAGTGTATCATTCAAATTACCTAGAATATAATAAAAAATTACTTCTAACCACGATAGTAAGTATGTAACGGTTACCTACATTCAGGGGCAGGTGGGGGGGAGGGGGTGGAGATATTGTCAGATGTTGGAATTAGCAAACAAAGACCTTAAAACAGCTATTATAAATATGTTGCAGGACTTGGAAAAGTTGGACATAATGAGTGAAAAGGGAATATTTGAGCATAAAAATGAAAACCGTAAAAAAAATCAAATGGAAATTCTAGAAATGAAATGCTCAATACCTGAAAGGAAAAAAATTCACTAGATGGACTTAATAGCCACTGATTTGAAGGAGATAAATAGAAATTATCCAATTTGAAGAACACAGGAAAAAGAATTTAAAGAAAATGAAGAGAACCTAGTGACTTATGGGGCATGTCAAGCAGTCTAATATACATGCAACTGAGCCCCCGAGCTTCATTAATACATGAAGTAGACTTCCAGTCCCAGACAAGATGGAACAGACTCACTTTTCCATGAAGCTCCTTCTACATACAACTAAAAATCCCAGAAATAATTCAAGAGATAACTGGGAAGAACTCTGAAACGTAGAAATAGGAGGGCAGACTGGCTAGGGTTTTCTTTTCATCTCCATATATCCCAGACTGGATATATGGAGAGGCTTGCAACCCAGAACTGCCAAAAAGTGACAACAACAACAAAAAAATCCCCAAGAAAAGAAAGGAATAGTCCAGCACAGACCTAGCAGGGAGCCCCACGAGCAGGCAGCCCCACTATACTCTCATTAGTGACTCCAGTGAAGACCAGGCAGAGAGTCTCATCCCTAGTCTTCCAACAAATGACAGCAGATGAGCCTATGCCACCTGTACCACAGTGATGAGGATGAGTTACCAGGTGGTGGCTATAGGTGGGCCCGCTCTGCCCATACCGGTATCTTCTCAGCCCTCCAAATGGCAGGTGGCAATCCAGGCCCAGCATTTCTTTATCCACATACCCTCACCACTCCCTGGGCAAGCAAGAGGCAGCCCAGGTAGGCAATTCCCTCCCCATGGGCAGTGTCACTGGGGACAGAGCAGGAGCCCCAGCAATGCTATGGCAATGAAGCAAACCAGAGTAACACCAAAAGGAACAAAACTGAAGGCCAGGATCTATGCTAAAGCTAATCAGGGCCAATGTCAGCTAAAATGGAAGATTTAAATAGGATTCAGTATCTTCTAACATATCTCTGAAATGTCTAGGGTAATCAGAAAATCACCTATCATTCCAAGAACTAGGAAAACCGTAACTTGAATAAAGATAATCAACTGATGCCAATACCTAAATGAAATAGATGCTGGAATCCTCTGACAAGGATTTTAAACAGCCATCATAAAAAGTCTTCAAAAAATGGAATTACAAATTCTCTCAAATGAAGAAACTTATAAATTATAGAAAAGAAATAGAACTTATAAAATTTACTCTATCTGAAGAGAGACAAAACACACTGGAAAAAAAATGAACCTAGTCTCAGGGACTGGTAAGAAATAACAAAAGAGCGAACATTTCAATCAGAGTCTCAGAAGGATAGCAGAAAGAGTATGAGGTTAAAAAAGTGCTAGGAAAAAAAAGTACTAGAAGAAATATGGCTGAAAACGTCCCTAATTTGATGAATGACATAAATATACAGATTCAAGACACTAAGTGAACCTCAAATAGGATAACTTAAAAGAAACCCAGACCAAGACACATCATAATCAAACTTCTGAAAACTAAAGACAAAGAAAAAAAAAACTACATTAGTGTATTAGTCACCCAAAGGGGTGCTGATGCAAAATACCAGAAATCTGTTGCATTTATAAAGGCTATTTATTTGGGGTAGAAGCTGACAGTTACCAGGACATAAAGCTTAAGCTACTTTCCTCACCCAACTCTGTGAGGGTTCCGGCTTCCTGGGTTCCTCTCTTCCCAGGTCTTGATTCTCTCCAGGTTCAGCTGCTTGTTCTCTCCACAAATCCAGCTGTAGACCATCAGGCGAATGGCTCGTCGGTGTACTTACTTCCCAGGGCTCCAGCTCAAGACTCCAACATCAAAACTCCAACTCTGTCCTTTGCCATGTCTTTTATCTTTGATTACCCACCCACCAAGGGGCAGGGCTCAACATCCTACTGATGTGGCCTAATCAAAGCCCTAATCATAACTTTTTTTTTTTTTTTTTTTTTTTAACCAGGAGGTACCGGGGATCGAACCCTGGTCTCTCCATATGGTAGACGGACACCGAACCTTTGAGCCACGTCCGTTTCCCGTCCTAATCATAACTTAATCATGCCCAGATGACAGACCAATTTACAAGCATAATCCAATATCTATTTTTGGAATTCATAAATAATGTCAAACTGGCACAATTAGGATAAAAAAAAAAAGACATGCAGATATGCAAGATCTCAAAAAAATTTACCTCCCGTGAGTCCTTTCTCAAGAAGTTAACGAAAAGATGTGCTCCTCTAAAACAGGAGGTGTTTTTTGTTTAAAAAAAAAAAAAATAAAAAATAACAACAACAGAGAAAGATGTAAAGGAGATCTATACAAGTCAAAGGGAATCTAAAATCATGACGATAAGGTCACCTCAGAGATAACAGTTGTGAAACAAGCCTGGATAACAACCAGTAGAGATCAAAGTAGGTCAGAAGGCTTCAAAAGACCTCTTAAGGAAGATGAAAGTGAAAAAAAATATCTAACATGTTTGAATGTATAAGACATTCTCAAAAAAAGGCAAAGGACTGGACAGCAATCTATAAAAAGTACAAGAAAACTAAACAAAGGGAAATTATTAATTTCACAAAACAAGATATTAGGAAGAATAATCAGAGTATACAATGTCTTAGCTGTGAATATTATTTACACTGGCATAATAGTAGTATACGTAATAGTGATCTAACCAAAATCATGATATAACTCTGTTATGAGAAAGATGGGTTGTGCGTGCAAGTAAAAGAGTTGGGTGGGAAATTAAAGAGCGCTATCTTCCTTTTCCCGTATTGGCAGTCCATATTGATAGTATCTCAAATTTTTTAAAAAAAGGCAAAAAGTTTAATACACTTTATTTAGAAACATGTAGGCAAACACCTAAAGAATCAACTAAGAGAACTGAAAGTGCTTGTCCCTCAAGAATGGGAAAGGAGCTTGTTACAGAGATGCAGCAAAGGCTCTCCCTCCCACTCCCACCTGCCCCCATCAGTAAGTCTTGGAGAACTATCTGACTCTTTAAACAAGGTACATATATAAATCACTAAAATAAAAAACTAGAAAATAAACACTGAAATGAGTAATCTGAGAAGAAATTAAAGGGGAAAAAAGAAAAGGATGAAAATTTTTTTCTAAACAAAAGAAATTTTATTATTTTATATGCTATATAGAATAAAATTCACTTTCTATAAAACAACAAAAAATATGATCTTCTACAGTTATACAGTTCACTTGTTCCCTTAGGCTTAGAATGTTTAAAATTTGATCTAGAAGAAATATAGGAGTATGAGGACACTGAGATAAAGTTTCCAGCAGTCACGGTGTTAAGTTGATGACAAAATGAAAATACTTATCTATTTAAATATGCTCATAAATTAACTGTTAATAATAAATTATACACACTAAAATTAATAAATTCAATAAATATTTAATAAATTAAAATAGACATATTTTATATATTTAAAATACAGAATAAAGAAACAGCCCAATGTTTGGAGATGAGAGCTTCAGCTGACAGCATCTCAAACACACTGGCATCTTTTGAATGACAAGGATTAGGATAAAGTTCACCTTTACAACAAGTGAAGTTCCCACCTAGAAAAATGTCACAGTTTCCTTATACTTGTTAGGTGAAACATTATTCCCACTATCAAGTTTTCTCTTTTTGCAAACTATTATCATCATTTATCAGTTGTCTACTATGATCTTCATTACATTCTCCTTTCTGTAACTTTTCCAAAGTAACCTGGGCAAGTCTGCTTTGTATGCAACATGCACATATACAATCCTGGTGATAAACTGCAACAACTGAATAAAACATGTATCAGCCCCTAAAAATGGTCAAACTGCCTACAGGAATAACCTTGTTCTCTGCAATTTTACAGCTAAAGCTCAGCGGTAGAGTACTGAGGCAACTTCCCATATATACAATACCGGCCTGAATTTAAGAAGAGGTAGTAATGTTATCTTGTTAGGAAATCATGATCATAAACTACATTCTACCTTACAGTCGTAAATGTGAAAAATACAGGAGGTTCTCTGAAAGCAAGGCACAAGGTAGGGAAAATACCACTAATAAATTCTATCTTCATAAATTAAATACCCCAGAAAGAAAGGATAGAGAAATGTTTGAGAAGGGAGGTGAGAAGACAAGTCTAGAAGGGATAGGTTATCAATTTAGATTTGTTTGAAATTTTCCAATTCAACAAATTTTCATTTGTTTAGCACTTATTATACTGAAGGATATATAGATTTTATATAAAAGGAGATCTATATACAGATATATATATATAGATATCCTTTTAAGGTTTTGCTCTAAACATAGACTCTTTAGAGAACAAGTACCAAGGGCACTATCAGAAGGCAAGATAAAAAACACAGGCTGAAAGGAGGATACTCTAGAAAAAACTATATTTCAATTACACACTCTAAAAAACACCAACTTCAGCCTAAAATCACAATGGTTGAGTAAGGAAGGTTTCCATTTCACTATCTCTAGTGTCACTGGAAGCTGGAAAAGATCTATTAAATTACTATTTGAGCACTGTGGATTTCCGCCCCCTTCCTTTTTAAAAAAGCTCTCTTGAAACTGTAGCTTGCACATATAGGATCAACATGAGACCCCAGAACAGTCTAAAACATATTGGGTTGATCAAAAGAAGCCAGTTATAAAAAGAATATATACTGTATAATTCTATTTATAAAATACAAAAGCAGGTAAAACTAATATTTCCTATTAGAAGTCAAATCCTTCCATGGTACCAGTCATGTTTTGTTTCTTATCTTGGTTCTGGTTAGACAGGAATGTTCAATTCCTGTCTAACCAGACAGGAATAATCTTTCCAATTATTATAATCAAAGCACAACATACCAACATCTTGCACATATAACACTCAAGTGTTTTATTTGATCCAACGTTCTGAAAATTATCCTAATAATTTTTTAATTTCTGCCTTCACAAACTCTCATTCTCTCTTCCGTTTCCTGAAAGCACCTATAATTTCATTTATAGAGAAGATAAAAGGTTGTCAAGGGGGGGAAGACCCAATTTCTACACCAAAGGTTACTATTTCCCAGCCCTGTGATCTTGTGTAAATATCTTAGTATCTCTAAGCTTCTGTTTCCTCATAGTGTATTCTGATATAGGATACCAGATTATTTTATACACCACCAGATATTGCCAATTAAATTATGACATAACATCAAATGTAAGACATATGCTAGTTTCAGATGTTTTAAAATATTTAAAAAGAAAAAGGACTTATAATTGATGACATATGGTATTTAAAGAAGCACAATATTTTCTATGTTTATTGTTCAAGGGAATTGAAAAGATTTCAATATAATTTCTTGCATGCCTTAAAACTATATTTTGGGAGAAATTGATCCAAGATCACATCGGAGAAGAACAGGCAGGGAGTAACCTTCATGTAAAATAGGGGAGAAGTTGTAGAAGTCCTCCCAGGGAGTCACTCTGGGGACCTGCAGACCAGGAGAGTGCCACATGTATTATCAGGGAGGGACTGAGAGATGGAGAGGCCAAAGGGAAAACCATGAAGTTTATACCCCCTGGAACGCCCAACTGCCATCCCTCAGGCAAAGAGCCTTGGTAAAATCTGTAGCTGAGCAGACAATGGAGAGGGGAAAGGTCAGATTCCACCCTAGGAAGATGGAGGTTGCAGCCGAAAGCAGAGTGAGGTTTCTCTTCAGTGAATGTTAACTACCATAACTTGCTGGTTCAGAAGAGCTAGTGGAAATTGAAGGACTCGTCTCTGTGGAAAGGTTTGCCAAGGAGCACCATTTGCTGGCCAACCAGGAAAGTGAAGGAAGATAGGCTTGTCTCTCCCAATTTTTTCTCAGGCATGGTAGATCTGGTTGGACCCCATTAGCAGCTCCCTGCCCCAGTTTTGACTACTTAAGCAGGGCAACATTAAAGACTTCGAAAAAGTAAACTAACAATCAAAGAACTGTGAAATAAAACCACTAGGCAAAAGAGAGAAATTATCAATAGCAAAATCACCAACATAATCAGATGCCTATATAAACAAAAGATAACAACTTATACTAAGCCAGACTGCTTGAGATTATTTATGAACCCCAAAAAGAGAAAGATTAGGTTTGTAAACTGGTCTGTTGCTCTGGGTGCGATATCCTTTGATTGTATTAAATTCAAACGTTTTAACTTTACTTATTAAATCAATTTAGAGACTTTGATTTAGCCACATCAGTAAGGTGTGACTCAGGTTAAGTCCCTGCCCCCTTGGTGGGCTGATATAAACGGGCACTCACTCAAGAAGATACAAGGAGAAGAGAGAGAGAACTTTGTCAGTTTTGATCCTGGAGCCCAAGGGAGAGATGAGCCATTCCCTGAGAGTTTGCAGCTGAGCAGCTGAGAAAGTATGGAAAGAAACGAGCCTTATGCCAGACTTATAGGAAGCCGTGAGAGACTAGCTCTATGCCAACCTACAACTGAGATCAGGAAGAAGCTGGGCCCACGGAGCCTTAAGAGGAAGCAGGAAGGAGAGACAAAGCAGACAATGCCCACCATCTTGATTTAACATGTGGCAGCTGACTTTGGTGAGAAAGTACATCTTAGATACCTTGAGTTGGACTCTTTAGGACCTTGTAACTGTAAGCTTTTACCCAAAATAAATACTCCTTATAAAAGCCAAGAGATTTTTGGTACTTTCCATCAGCACCCCTTTAACTGACTAATATACTAAGAAAGAGGAAGATATGGCTCAGCTAAAGAAACAAACCAAGAATCCAGATGAGACACAGGATTTAAGACAACTAATAAATGATGTCCACACAAACCTCCTTAATCAATTTAAGGAGATGAAGGAAAATACGACTAAAGAAATGAAAGATATTAAAATGATACTGTGTGAGGATAAAGAACAATTTGAAAGCCTGCCCCCCCCCCCCCAAAAAAGTAGCAGAGCTTATGGGAATAAGACACAACAAATGAGATTAAAAATACATTAGAAGCATATAACAGCATATTTGAGATGTTAGAAGAACAAATAAAAGAATTTGAAGATAGAACATTTGAACTTAAAAAGATAGGACAGAGAAAAGAATGCAAAACTTTGAACAGGGTCTCAGGGAACTTAATGTCCATGCAAAACACACATATGTATGCCTTACAGGTGCCCCAAAATGGGAAGAGAAGAGAAAGGAGATAGAAAGAATATTTGAGGAATTACTAACTGAAATTTTTCCAATGTTTATGAAAGACATGAATATCAATACTCAAGAAGGACAACGAACCTGCAACAAAATAAATCCAAATAGACCTACTCTGAGATATCTACTGTTCAGAATGTCAAAGAACAAAGATAAAGAGAGGACTTTGAGAGCAGAAAGAGAAAAGCAATTTATTTCCTACAAGGGAGCCTCAAAGGCAAGAGGACAGTGGTACTATATATTTAAGGTACTGAAAGAAATAAAAAAAAAACTGCCAGCCAAGAAAATTCCAATTTCAGAGATGAAGGCGAGTTTAAAGTTTTTACAAACAAAAACTGAGAAAGTATGTTACCAAGAAACCAAATCTACTAGAGATATTAAAGGATGTATTACAGCCTGAAAGGAAAAGATAAGGTAGAGAGCCCTGGAGGAGAGTATAGAAATGAAGAATATAAGAATGAGAAACTGAAAGGGTTAAAAGACAGATAGCAGTAAGATATGACAACAGAAAGTCAAGGGATAAAATGGACGAAGTACGAAACACCTTTAAAATAGTCACACTGAATGTTAATGGATTCAACTTCCCAATTAAAAGAAATATAGACTGGTAGAATGGATAAAAAAATGTGAACCATCTATTTTCTACAAGAGACCACCTTAGATGCAAGGATACAATCAGGCTGAAAGTGAAAGGTTGGAAAAATATATTCCGTACTAATAGCAATAAAAAAAGAATGGGTGCAACAATACTAATATCAGATAAAATAGATTTTAAATGCAACTGTTATAAGAGATGAAAATGGTTAGTATATGTTAATAAAAGGGACAATTCACCCAGAAGAAATAACAATAGTAACTATTTATGCACCAAACATAGGTGCCTAAAAATACATGATACACACACTGGCCAAACTGAAGGGAGAAACATACTTCTATACAATAATAGTTGGAGACAGCAACACTCCACACTCAACATTAGGTATAACTTCTGAACAGAGGGTAAATGAGGAAACGGAGGGTTTAAATATTATGATAAATAACTAGACCTAATAGACATATATGGAGCATTATGTCCCCAAACAGCAGGATAAACATTCTTTTTAAGTGCTCATGGATCTTTCTCCAGGGCAGACCATATGCTGGAACGTAAGTCAGATCTCAATAAATGTAAAAACACTGAATACAAAACACTTTCTCTGCTCATAATGTAATATTTTGGAAATTAATGACAGGTGGAAAAAGGGAAAATTCACAAATACATGGATTTTTTTGTTATGGGATATATATATATTTTTTACAAATCAATTTTATTGACACATATTAATAAAGCACACAATTCATCCAAAGTGTACAATCAATAGTACTTGGTATAAACGCATAGTTGTGCATTCATCACTTCAATCATTACTAGAGCATCTTCATTATTTCAATACTAATAACAAAAAACAAACAATGGGGAAGCGGCTGTGGCTCAATCAGTAGGGCTCCCGTTTACCATATGGGTAGGCCCTGGGTTCGGTTCCCAGGGCCTCCTGGTGAAGGCAAGCCCGCCCGCACAGCGTGGTTAGCTGACCCAGTGAGCACAAGCAGCAAGGAGGGGATAAATAAATAAAATCTTAAAAAAAATAAAATAAAAATATATTAAAAAAACAAACAAACAAAAAATTCTTCACTGCTCAATTTCTCTATGCTTCCCCTGCTGTACATAGTTGTTATTTCTGGTTATTCTTGCACAATTATTCATTTATTCATTAAGCAGTTTTATTGAGATATATTCACATACCATATGATCTACCCAAAGTATATAAACAATGGCTTTTGGTATAGTCACAATGCGTGCGTTCATAACCACAAAAAAATTTTAGAACAATTTCAGTACTCCAAAAAAGAAAAACTCCACACCCTATAGCAATCCTTCCCAACCCTATATAGACACTAATCTAATTTATTCTTTATGAATTGATTTATATTTACATTTTATATAAATGGAAACATACAATATATGTACTTTGTGTCTGCTTTCCTTCACTTAGCATAATGTTTATTTTTTGTCTGATATTAACATCTTGTAGTATTAACATACATTTGTTCACTTTCAAAGAAAAACAGTCATATAAGCAATTTTACCTAATTTCATATTTCACATGTAGTTTTAATATGCTATACAGTCCCATGTTACATTTTTTAGCTCTCCTTTTAGTAAAATATACATGATCTTAGACTTTTCGTTTAAACCACTTATGTACCCACATAATACTACTGCTAATTACAAATATTATGATGAGCTTTCAACTTTTCTAACCATTTCATAAGATTAACACACATCTTTCTTACCAATATTGCATAAGTTAACCCTCAGCTTTCCATTCTCCAAACTCTTTCTATTTTCTGGTGACCCATATTCAACCTATTAACTCCATGAGATTACACAATATATTTAGTGCACAGTAGCGCAATCACAGTATGTGTCCTTTTGCGTCTGGCTTGCTTGACTCAACATAATTTCCTCCAGGTGCATCCATTTTGTCGTATGTTTTACAACTTCATTTCTTCTTACAGCTGCATAACATTCCATCGTGTGTATACACCACAGTTTGTTTATCCATTCATCGGTTGATAGACACCTGGGTTGTTTCCATCTTTTGGCAATGATGAATAATGCTGCTATGAACATCGGTGTGCAGATGTTCATGTCATTGCTCTCAGTTCTTCTGGGTATATACCAACTAGTGGTATTGCCAGGTCATGTAGCAATTCTATATTCAGCTTCCACAGCAGCTGTACATTCTACATTCCCACCAACAGTGAATAAGTGTTCCTATCTCTCCACATCCTCTCCAACACCTGTAGTTCTATGTCTTTTTAATAGTGGCCATTCTAATAGGTATGACTTGATATCTCATTGTAGCTTTGATTTCCATTTCCCTAATCACTAGTGATGTTGAATATTTTTTCATGTGTTCTTTCACCATTTGCATTTCTTCTTTGGACAAATGCATATTCAAGCCTTTTGCCCATTTTTTAATTGGGTGGTATTTTTATTGTATTGAGTTGCAGCATCTCTTTATATATCATGGCTATTAAACCCTTATCAGATATGTCATTTACAAATATTTTCTACCATTGAGTCAGCTGCTTTTTCACCCTTTTTACAAAGTCCTGTGAGGTGCAAAAGTGTTTAATTTTGAGAAGGTCCCATTTATCTAATTTTTCTTTTGATGCACATGCTTTGGGTTTAAGTCCAAGAAACCACCACTTACCACAAGGTCTTTAAGATGTTTCCCAATGTTTTCTTCTGGTAATTTTATGGTCCCAGCTTTTATATTTAGGTCTTTAATCCATTCTGAGTTGATTCTCGTATAGTGAGTAAGACAGGGGTCTTCTTTCATTCATTTGGTTATTTGGTTGGTTCTCCCAGCACCATTTGACAAAGAAACAGTTTTATCTGGTTAACATGGCTTTGGTAGTTTTGTTGAAAACAAGTTGGCTGTGGAGGTGAGGGTTTATTTCTGGATTCTCAATTCTATTCCACTGATCAATGTGTCTATCTTTATGCTAATACCATGCTGTTTTGACCATTGTACCTTTTAATATGTTTCAAGGTCAGGCAATGAAATTCCTCCCACATCGCTCTTCTTTTTTAGAATGCTTTTGGCTATTCAGGTGTATTGCCCTTCCAAATGAATTTGGTAACTGCCTCTTCTGTTTCTGTAAAGTAGGCTGTTGGAATTTTGATTGGTATTGCATTGAATCTATAAATCAGTTTGGGTAGGATTGACATCTTTACAATATTTAGTCTTCCAATCCATGAACTTGTAATGTTTTTCCATTTGTTTAGGTCTTCACTGATATATTTTATTATTGTTTTGTAGTTTTCTGCATATAGGTCCTGTACTTCTTTGGTTAAATTGATTCCTAGGTATTTGAGCCTTTTGCTGCTACTGTAAATGGAATTTTCCCCTAACATCCTCCTCAGACTGTTCAATACTATTGTATAGAAACATTACTGATTTTTGCATGTTGTTCTTGTATTCTGCCACTCGTTTATTAGCTCAAGTAGCTTTGTTGTAGACATCTCAGTTTTCTAAATATAGAATCATGTCATCTACAAATAATGAGAGTTTTACTTCCCCTTTTCCTATTTGGATGCCTCCCCCCCCCCCCAATCGCTCTAGTTAGAACTTCAATATATGGATATTAAACAATATACTCAAATAATCACTTAGTCAAAGAAGAAGTTGCAAGAGAAATCAGTAAATAACTCAAGACAAATGAAAATGAGAATACAATATACCAAAACTCATGGGATACAGTAAAGGTAGTGCTGAGAAGGGAATTTATAGCCCTCAATGCTTATATTAAAAAAGAAGAAAGAGCTAAAATAAAATAATTAACTGCACACCTGGAGGAATTAGAAAAAGAACAGCAAACCAATCCCAAAGCACAGAAAAGGAAAGAAAGAAATATTAGAGCAGAAATAAATGAAATGGAGAATAAAAGAAAAAATAGAGAAATTCAACAGAACTAAAAAAAGTTGGTTCTTTGAGAAGATCAATAAACTCGATAAAGCCTTGGCTAGGTTAACAAAGAAAAAAAGAGAATATGCAAATAAATAAAATCAGAAATGAGAAGGGTGACACTACCACTGATTCAGTAGAAACAGAAGAGATCATAAGAGGATAATATGAACAACTGTATGCCAACTAACTAGACATTGATGAAGTAGAAAAATTTCTTGAAACACACAAACCACACTGACCACAGAAGAAATAGAAACAAACCAATCACAAGTGAAAAATTAAGAGTCATCAAAAAGCTCCCCAAAATGAAAAGTCCAGGGTCAGATGACTTCACAGGTGAATTCTATCCATCATTTAAAGATCTAATATCAATATTGGTCAAACTCTTCCAAAAATGTGAACAGAAAGGAACACTACCAAACTCATTCTATGAAGCTAACATCACCCTAATACCAAAGCCAAATAAAGACATTACGAAAAAGAAAATTACAGACCAATTTCTTTAATGAATATAAATGTAAAAATCACCAACAAAATACTAGCTAACTGAATCCAAAAACACATCAAAAAATTATACAACATGAGCAAGTGGGCTTTATACTAGGTATGCAAAAGTGGTTCAACATAAGAAAATCAATCAGTGTAATACACGACATTAATAAATTGAAGAAGAAAAATCACATGATCATTACAATAGGTGCAGAAAAGGGATCTGACAAAATAAAACATCCTTTCTTAATAAAACCACATCGAAAGATAGGAATACAAAGAAACTTTCTCAATATGGTAAAGTGCATATATGAAAAACCCACAGCTAACATTGTGTTGAGTGGAGAAAAACTGAAAGCTTTTCCAGTGAGGTCAGGAACAAGACAAGGATGCCCATTCTCCCCACTGTTATTCATTATGGTGCTAGAAGTTCTAGCTAGAGCACTAAGGCAAGAAAAAGAAATAAAAGGCACCCAAATAGGAGAGGAAGAAGTAAAACTTTCGCTATTCACTGATAAGATCCTATACTTAGAAAAATCCCCAAATATCTACAACAAAACTACAAGAACTTATAAATTAGTTCAGCAAAGTGGCAGGATACAAAATTAATATGCAAAACTCAGTAGTGTTTCTATACACTACTAATGAGCAATCGGAGGAGGAAGTCGGGGGAAAAATCCCATTTACAATAGCAACTAAAAGAATCAAATTTTTAAGAATAAACTTGACAAAGGGCATAAAGGGACTGTATTCAGAAAACTATAAAAACCTGCTAAAAGAAACCAAAGATGATCTAAATAAATGGAAGGCCATTCCATGCTCATGGTTGGAAGACCAAATCATTAAGATGTCAATTCTACCCAAACTGATCTACAGATTTAATGCAATCCCAATAAAAATTCTAATATCCTTCTTTGCAGAATTGGAAAAGCCAATTATCAAATTTATCTGGAAGGGTAAGGGTCCCCAATAGCCAAAAATATTTTTTAAAAAGAGGATGTTGGAGGACTCTCACTTCCAGACTTTAAAGCATATTATCTAGCCACAGTGGTAAAAACAGCATGTTACAGGCATAAAGATAAGACAGATTGACCACTGGAATCAAATCAAGAGTTTACAAATAGAAACTCACATCTATGGTCAAGTGATTTTGACAAAGCTGTCAAACCCACTCAGCTGGTTCAGAATAGCCTATTCAACAAATGGTGCTTGGAAGGAAAACTGGATATCCATATCTAAAAGAAAAGAGGACCCTTATATCTCACACCTTATGCAAAAATTCAAAATGGATTAAGGAACTAAAAATAAAAACTAGAATCATGAAACTCCTGAAAGAAAATATAGGGAAACATCTTCAAGACCTTGTGGTTGTTGGTGGTTTCTTGGACCTTACAACCAAAGTACAACTAACAACAACAACAGCAACAGCAATAGATAAATGGGACCTCCTCAAAAGGAAACATTTGTATTTTTAATGATTTTGTTAAGAAAGGAGACAGCCTACGCAATGGGAAAAAAACTTCGGAAACCACATATCTGATAAGGGATTGATCTCCATGTTAGATAAAGAACTCACACAACTTAACAACAAAATGACAAGTAACCCAATTAAAAAATGGGCAAAAGAATTGAATAGACATTTTTTCCAAAGTAGAAATACAAATGGCCAAAAGACACATGAAAAGATGTTCAACATCACAAGCTATTAGGGAAATGCAGTTCAAAACTACAATCTTCTCACACCATACAGAATGGCCGTTATTTAAAAAAAACAAAAATCAAAAAAACAGAAAACAACAGGTACTGGAGAGAATATGGAGAAATAGGAACACTCCTTCCCTGTTGTTGGGAGTGTAAAATGGTGCATCCTCTGTGGAAGATGATCTGGCAGTTCCTCAGGAAACTAAATATAGAACTGCCATATGATCTGGCAATCCCACTACTAGGAATATATTCAGAAGGACTGAAAGCAAGGACGTGAACATCAGATATTTGTACACCGATGTTCATAGTGGCATTATTCACAATTGCTAAAAGATGGAAACAACCTAGTGTCCATCAACCAATGAATGGATAAACAAGATGTAGTACATTCATACGATAGATTATTATTAAGCTGTAAAAAGAAATCAATTGGGGAAGCACATGACAACATGGAGGAACCTTGAACATATTATGTTGAGTGAAACAAGTCAGACACAAAAGGACAAATAATGTATGGCCTCACTGATATGAACTGAATTCAATGAGTAGACTTACAGAGTTGGACTACAAAGTGTAGGCTGGTGGGAGATGGTATGTAGGATGAGAAGGGGGAGATGATGTTGGATTCATATAGAATGT
>JAKSZT010054335.1:30418510-30548735 GCA_026826555.1 Tolypeutes matacus
TATAGGGAATGTATAACTGATTTTAGGGGTAATGAGGATTGTGGGTAATAACATAAATACAGGAATGTTTTACTACAAGATGTTAAGAATGTGGTGATACACGGGAAAAATATAACTAATGTAATTTATAGACTACTTTTAACAACATTATAATGTTTTTGTCACAAATGCAAAAAAGGTACTAAATTAATGCCAAAGGTCAAAAGAAAAGAATACGGGATTTGATTGTATGAGATATGAATATTATTAAGTATTTTTTTTCTCTTCATCTTTTTCACTAATAAGGAGACCTAAACTATGTTGTTTAACTAATCTGTGTTCATCTGTGTGTATCTTTCTGAACCCTAGAGGTGTACAATTTAGTTAGTAGTTGGAATTAGATGAGATAAAAGTACCTGGACTTTTTAGAAATAATGCTTCCATAACTTGCTGAACTGTCTTTTTTCAATTTATTCTTTTGAATTTGAAATAAAGTTGAATTTAAGGGGGAAAAAAGGAAATAAATTTTGTGAAATAGGTGATTAATGCTAAAGCAAGGTTATTTGACAAAATTAGGATGGCAATCAAGAAAAGTCTGGAGTCCCTGATTAAAAGATGCTAGTAGAACTGCACCTGGGTGGGGTAGGCTAGGGTGGAGAAAGCATAGTGGAAGAGACTGTCTTGAAAGGACTAACACTTTAAAGGGATCACAGGTAAAAGAAATGCTTCAAGAGATCAAGTCATTTCTCACAGAAATAATGGATGATAATGCGAATATTCTCGCTGTCCTAATTTTGTGATAATCAGGGTAGGCTAAACCTTCGCTATATTAGAAACCATGCATGTGTCCCCAGACCTAGTTTTTCTCCCTAGGTCTGGTTTTTAGAATACTGGTGATAAACTAAGCCTGATTTATTATATGCCATCCTGTATGGGAAAAGACTGTAACTCTAGGTATCTTTGGTCAACCTTAAGAGATATAGCAGGGGGACGGATGTGGCTCGGGTGGTTGGGTGTCTGTTTTCTCATACGGAGGGACCTGGGTTCGACCCAAGGGACCTCCCGGTAAAAATTAAAAAAAAAAAAAAAGAAAAATATAGAAGGCATGTGGGCTACCAGGCCCTGTGCGCGGGTGCACCGCCAGGCCCCACAAGCCACGCAGGCCCCACAATCCACTCTCCTGACGTAACAGGAGACTGACACAAGGGAGAGCCAAGATGAGACGCACAGAAAAACCAGGAACTACGGTGACGCGGGAGGTAGTAGGACGCCTCTCTCTCACATCGGAGGTTCTGAGTATCGAATCCCAGTGAAGACAGGAGAAGAATGAGAAGAGAGGGCAGGAAATGGACACAGAGAGTTGCCCAGCGAATGGACACAAAAACAGCAAAAACGGGGGGATGGGGGGTGGGGTGGATAAAAGTAAGTAAGTAAGTAAGTAAATAAGTAAATGAATAAATAAATAAATCTTTAAGAAAATGTATAGGGGAGGAAGATTCAGACTATAGTTAGTAGTAACTATAAGTAAACTATGCTCTTTCATGATTTGTTAACAAATGTTTCACAATAATGCAGGATGTTTGTGGGAGCCCTGTATGATGTTATGCATGTTTGTTTTGTAAGATCACGATGTTTCTGAACACTTAATAGTTTATGTATGTTCATGTATGAATGATATACCTCAATAAATTGTTTAAAAAAAAAAAAGAAATAAAGGATGAAAGAAGGGAAACCTCACAGATATTCTTCCTGGACTTGAGAACAATGCTCAAAATCATATTTATGATAAGCACTAATTAGCTAATGAGCACTAATTAGCTAATGAGATGACATCTCTTTTATGCAATATGGTAACCATTTCTTTGCCCTTAGATTTTGCTGTATGTAGTTTATTAGTAGCTTTTTGCGGCAATTTTCTTAGATTAAAAATAATCCGTAATGAAAAAAGAATGGCAAATTGTTTATTTAAACCTGGGTTAATAAAGTGTTAAAGCTAAAAAAAAAAAAACAACTTGTCAAATATATATATACAGTGGAATATTAGCCACAAAAAGGAATGAAGTTCTAATACATGCTACAATGTGGATGAACCCTGAATTATCATGCTGAGTGAAGTAAGCCAGACACAAAAAGACAAATATTGTATGATATAATTGATTTTAAACAATTAGAATAAGCAAACAATTAGAATAAGCAAACCTGCAGAGTCAGAATCTAGACTATAGGTTACCAGGGGACAGGGTAGAGATAGGGAATGGGAAGTTAAGACTTAAAATGCACGGCGTTCCTATTTGGAATGAGGGAAATGTTTTGGTAATGGATGGTGGTGATGTGAATGCAATTAATGACACTGAAATATACATATCTGAATATGATTAAATGGGAACATATTATATTACATACCTAGTAACAGAATTAAAAAAATAATTTTTTTAATCCATGGAACTACACTACTCAAACAGGGAACCCTAAGTTAAACCATAGACTTTAATTAAAAGTATAATTACAAAAAGTGTGCTATCATCAATTATAACAAATGTTCCACACCAATGCAAAGTGTGGGTGGTGGGGTGGTATATGGGAATCCTGTATTTTTGCATGATTGTTCTCTAATGTTATGAAATGTAATGGGAAAAAAAAGGCAACTTGTCATTTCCTGAACATCAATTTTATGACCTCATTAAAATAAAGCTTAATTTTGAAACTGCATAATATACTACTAGCCCCCCAAAAAGGATCAGTATTTTAAAGATGCTGTTTTAAATTCCTTTGCTCTCAAACTTTACTTACTCATTGCTTACATCTTTTTCAGCTTAAGAATGTCTCACGTAATTACCATCTCAGTTACTAGTTGTCCTCATCATCTTATTTTGTGTCTGTCAAACAGTCATCTGTTCTAGTGGGGCAAGCAGTAGTACCTACACTTCATAGGCCTGCTTTGAGGAACTACTCAATACGTGTTATACTGTATACAAAATCAGAAACAAGGTAACAGAACTTCTCAAAGAAGAAAAACAATCACAGATAAATAGTAATGACAACTGGCATAAGTTCAAAAAGTTAAGGAACATGTTAAATTTATATTCCTTCTGCACCTTTCAGTTTTTATCACTGCTTCATGAACTAAACTCAAATTTATTTCACTCTACAAAATATAACTCTAGCCAAATTAACTTTTATTTCCTGAGAATCACCATGAGCTTACTTAGCAATATTTCCTTGTGTTAAAGCAGACAGAAATCCACAATCCCTTAAAAACTCTGCAAGAATCAAGTTCTCTTTAGATTTACCTTTTATAAAAGTTCCACTTAAAAGATCACTTTATGTTTTGACATAAAATAGTTTATTAAAATGGTATATGAAAGAGAAGTCAGTCACTAGCAGTTAAGAAAGTACTAATCACCCATTAGCTCAAAAGAGAGCATGTGTTTTCATAATGGTAAAATAGCTGTCTCAGTCCATGTTAACTACTGTGATGGCTTCTTTCCATACTTTCTCCTTTCAGTATTAAATACTATGTTCTTTATTCATAGTATGTATTCTCTCTGAGGATTTACAAATGGATTTTTCTTCACTTCCCAGGATGACTGTTAATTTCTTTCCCTACTTCATTATTGGCCATTATAAAGGATTCCTTCTTTTATAAACTATATCCTAACTCAATAAAGCATACCAGGTCATGCTTTTATGAAGTGAAAAACCAACCTATAGATCCTTAAGCTTTAACCACTTCTTCTTTATACCTCTAAGCACTTTTACATACATATATTTCTTATTTTCTTGTTTATATATATTTGTGTATAGCAAACAAGAATATTATCCAAGTAACCAGAAGTATTTTGAAGCATACATATTACTAGATAATGAATTTACGAATCTTAAATTATGAATCTTAAGATACAACCACCTCAAAATAAACAAATTTCTCAAAAAGCATTCATTAAACATATTATCTAGATAATTTGAAAATAAGCAAATGACACACTAGATTTTAAAAAAAACAGAGGCAAAGTCAAACTATCTCCAGCTGTCTAACACTATGGTAATAGAGGCATATACATCTTTCTGGTTACATATACACACATTATAGTCCCCAATCATATCCGAGCTTAAATAACAAAATATATCAAACTTACCAAACTTCGATACTGGCCCTGGAACAATTTTGAAGTCCGACTGTGTAAAGACTGGGATCCAAGCGAATCAAAAGATTTTATTCGATGAGATGAAGGCCGAGCACATACGGAATCACTTCCTAGTCCAATGTCTGAAAAGGTCATGCACATAGGGGGTAAAAAAAGAGCTGAAAATGCCTGATACCATGCACCCTCACTACGCACTAGGCTTTTAAAAATAGGACAGTCACAGAAGGACACACCAAAAGACCTCAACAAAGCAAGCCATTTATGCAGTAAACAAAGAACAAATTATTTGTCTACTGTATAAATGGCTTTCATTCATTCCCCAATTACCTTTCCAGAAATTATCTGGAGATAACTATTTATCAGTTCTTTCTAGTATAATTTTTCAAAAGTTTAATCACTAACTATATCCACAAAGTAGTTTACTTCTGAAAAGTTTTATAATTATTTAATACTTTCACAGCACCTGGAAAAAATAAGACTCTCAAATTATTTGGCAGAGTACTCATTCCCCAACACATCACCACAATATACCCACATTTCCAAGATTATGCTTCACGCAATAAACAAGAAGAATTCTTTTACAACAAATGGAAAAGACTCTTATTTAAAGACAACAGAAAATCCTTTTGTATTTTTCGGCCAGAGAGAACTTTTTCAGGATCATTTCCTCAAAAGGAAGGTAACACATGCTCTATTTACCTCACAGTGTTGATGAAAGAATCAAAATAAACAAATATTCAAAAGGCTTAGTTCTGCTCTCTCTGAATTCCCTTCGTGATAGACAGTCCACTTAAAGTCAACCAATAAGTAAAAGTTAGCAATGTATTTCTCGGAAGTAATTCAATATTTTAAAAATTTTACAAAATGAGCTATGGGATAAAGTTTACTAGGGAAATCACTCTTCCAAGACATAACAATTTCCTAAAGCTACAATGGGGAGCCTGCTATAGAAGCATTCTTAAACTGATTATCTCCAGGTCATATTTTTTTTGCCAGGTATGTTTGAATTGGCTCACGGTATCCTACAAAATTTTGAATTAGTTGTCAATATTTAAAAGTGTGAAGATGTCACAGAAAAATCCAGATTTCCAGCTATTCTTGAAAAACTTAAGGCAATATTGAGTCTATATTCCATTATGGTAAACTGACCCAGGGCTAAGCTGGGTTATCCACATATAGTTCAACCCAGTTCCGTTCTTCTCTCTCTCTTTTTTTAAAGATTTTATTTATTTATTCATTTATCCCCCCCCTGCTGCCTGCGCTCGCTGGGTCAGCCAACCACGCCAAGCGGGCGGGCCCGCCCCCACCAGGAGGCCCCGGGAACTGCTGCCTGTCTGGCTCTATAGATTTTTGTGTCTGGGAACACTGTTCTAAAATAATTTTATCACAACAGTCTTTAATTCCTATCAGGTCATCTCTAAATTCTAAGTTTCTGCTTAGGGCTATGAGCAATCTCCATTTTGATATTTTCTACTTCACAATGACAGATTTTAACCAGCTTTATGTAATCCTAAACACAAAAATCTGCTACTAAAGAATATTTCATAAAGATTTTATCCATAGTGGCTATCAACCATATATCCCTGTAGTTCTCTACTGACCCTACCTAACAAGGGAATTTTTTTAGTACAATGAAGATATCCTAAGGTCGTCCCTTACTTCCCTAACACCAATCTTTCTTCTGTCCAATTAAAATGCAAATATTCATATACACACTTTGAGAACACAAATGGATTTTTAAGCAACAAAAGTAGTAGGAAGATAATGACAGAACTTTCTCAAGAAGGCCAACAACAACCACAGAAGCAAAAACTGCAAATGTCTTAAGTTGGTCATTTAAAGTTGAAATCTAAAAAGATATGGTCATCTCTATCATGCCTATTCAAAAACAAAAATTAAAAGCAAGCAACCAACAAATATAAAAGCAAAAAATTCTTTCCATCTGAGAGAAGTGACTGGTATTGTTTAAAAACTAAGGGGGGACGTACTAAGTTTATTTCATAACTTCAAAAATCTGTTAAAGAACAGTGCTACATATTTCACATCCAATATGTATACAGAGATATGAGAATATATGAGAAATACATTCTCCACTTAAAATGTAGGCAGGGAAAGAGTATAAGATGAAATTTAAATTTGCCATATTTTCACTCTATGAGCAACGTCCAAAGAAGTATTCAATGGAAGCAGAGAGATCAAATTAAGATTGATAGATTTCTTTCATCTATGTTATTCTTGCACCTGTCTGCCAAAAAAGACAGCTATAAGATACATCATTCAAAACCTTCAGGCATAAACAAACTCTTAAGTTACTTTAAGACAGATATCACATGTAGTTATAAAATGTGAATATGCCACACTCCATGCATGATCTCACACAATATTTCTTCTATTAAATTCTAAATATATTTCCATTTCTATGTCATCCATATCTTCATGTAATTGATTTTCTTCTCTATTATCTGTTCACTCATAATGAAGGGATATACAAGAGAGCCTCAGGGTCTAATTAATTACCTTTATAAAATACCACAAACACTCTTGTTTACAAAACATCACTAAATGATGTGATTTGAATTATATCCATCTTTATTCCCCCTCTTTAAGTATTAATCACCCCATTTCATTCCCATCTCTTTTCCTTCTCATGGATTTAAAGTGTCCAGAGATTTTCCTATTACTTGGCCATACAGTTCTAATTTAATGGTATTTTCTAGATGCTTTCATCTGAATAGTCCTAAGAGATTTTCAATTTTAAACCTTAGAAAGTCAAACTATGAAAACTTAGCCAAAGTCCAAACATACGCTTAGGGAGTCAGGGACAGCAGTAGCCTGCTCTGACAGCACATTTTGAGATTTTGGAAGTAGCTCCAAATGATTTTCTATACTGGGCAAGACCTCACTTCCTGCTCATTTATAAGCAGAATATCATGTATTTCCCTCTGGCCATTTCTCACCCAGATATACAGGAAGTGGTGTGGCTCTTAGAAAGCAATCAAAATATGTGTTGGAAAATGGCACTAAGGACAGTCTCCGCTCCACAGAGAAGAAGTCTCAGAGCCAGGAATTGTAGCCCCAAATTATAAATTCAGTCCTTACTCCATATACAATGAAGTAAATAAACCCTCAGAGCTGAAGAGCCAAGATGAAACTGAGAAGAGAGTCTTACAAAATAAATTTAAAAGAGTTGTCTGTTCAAATTAGACATCTCGAATTTTCTAACTTCCCAACACACATATAAAATGTTAAATCTGTAAATAGAAAGGGGGAAAAAAAACAAAACCTTAAAACCAAGTCACTAAAGTTCTTTCTTTTTAAATAACACACTGTTCCAAGAAGAATTCTTCAGGGCTCCACAGGAGGAGGCATAAGGACTTCTTTCAAATAACCATGACATAACTGATGACAAGAAAAAAACTCATCACTTCACAGTGATCTTAGAGTCTGTGGAGAACCAACTTCAACTTCTACCCCTCTCCATTAGGAAATAACTTGGGGCTACAGAACATTTCAAACCAGGTACCCTGACAGCTCTCAGGCAGATGTTTACTTTAGAGGGCCAATTCACTGGGCACTCCCTTTGCTATTATCTCATCTTAAAAACATACTGCTCACTGGATATAAGCTCTTAATCAGCATATAAAATAAAATAAAATAAAATAAAATAAAAAAATAAATAAAAGAAAATAAAAGAAAAGAAAAGAAAACAGAGAAAAGTGTTTCAAGTTCCAAGGCAGTCCATGATTCTTCCCATGTGGACAGGCATTTCTATTCTGCTATACTTTTAGGTGAGAAATCTCTATGCCTTCAGAAAGCAAAACATCTGATATCTACCAGAGAACCTCTAGAGAAAGATTTTGCTAATAAAATTCACAGCAAAAGCAACAATCAAAAATGTAATGCAATAGATACTTTTTTTAAATTCAAAAATGTTCATTTTCTCTTGCTAACAGAAACTAAAGGTTTTCCCCCTTTTTTGTTTTCCCTCCCCCTCAAGTTCAATAAAAAAAGAGTCTTACCTGCTGTTACTTTATTTAGAGTCACTAAGGAACTCAGGACCTTGTTAAAATTCTGCCCCTGATACAAATCATTTGCATCAAACGTCTGAAAGGAAAAATTGAACAAGCAAAATTAGTAGTGTCTTATGTTGGGTGTAGGATAAATTAAGCTCTCCCAGCAATGTCAGGATCCATGTGTATAGGATTCTCAGTCTAAAATTAAAAAGATGAAGACACCAGCTGAAAGAGGAAGACTGAGTAAGCATAGCTTCACAGTCCTCAGATAATGAGATTCAATCAGAATTCCTTAATTTATGCATAACTTAATCCCTTGGCCATAGATCAGTTTCCTAAATACCTCTGCTCCATCTCATCTTTATAACTTGAGGAATGGAGCCTGATTTGCTACTGGCACCCAACAAATACTCAGCAGTAAAGTTTGCAATCCTTTTCCTCTTAGATTAAGGCAGAGGCCTTCTTGCCTTTTGGTAGGGTATTTAATACATTTTCTTTCCTAATCCAAGAAAAGAAGATAAAATGGTAGTCTCTTCCCCAGCTTACAGCAGCAAAATAAAAACACATATATTAGAAAACACAAGTGAATGAGAATAACAGAAGGGGAAGACAAGGAGAAACAAATATTAAAAAGTGAAACGATAGTTAAGAGGAAAATATTTTTGCCCTTAGGACTAAATACTGAAGCCAACATCATAACTACGTAAGTCTGCATTTTTCTTTCAATTTAAGGATGTTTAGAGATCTAGGAACAAAGCTGAAGTTAGTCAGATAATATGGACAGTTACTTTATACTCTCAATACTGGAGCTGAGAAAGATAAAGTACATCATTTTTCCTAATTTGTGTTTGTGTGTGAATATATATATATATGCACATATATACATTTATATGTTAAAACAAACCAGTTCTTATTCCAAATACTGCCTAAACACTATATAAAGCTTTTGATGACCAAATAATCCTGAACACATAAAAATTTAAGTCAAATCATCCACAACTATGTGCCAGAAAAATCTTTTCAGAGGTGCAGGTAACAGAAAGATGCCTTTAGAAGCCAAAAATTACACTGTGTAATTTTTTATACTTCAAAGTTTCTCTCACTGAGACAAAAATGAACAAACTTGATCAGTGATTCCTAAAATGACTATCAGTAGACATCCAAACACTTGATGAATTAAGTAATTTATATGTTGGCTGTGAATAGTTTACTGGTTTTCATCGTCCTGAATTCCTCTTCCCTTTTTTGACAACCAGGAATGACTTTCCACGGCCCTGTAATCTAAAAGTTCGATCCTTAAATGTAACCTCGCAAAGTCTTTGATAATCTGGTCCTGATTTCTTCTCTAGTTTTCCTGTTATCTTTCTCCCCCTCACTCTGGGAGCTACCATACTCTTTTTAAAGTTCCTCTAATTCAGCAGACCTCTTAACAGATCCTGCCAGTAACTCCCTTCTTCTCTTCCTGCCTCCCCTGCCCCCACTCCCTTTCCTGGCAAACTCTTACTCATCTTCCTGATGGACCCCTTCCTTGTGAGTCCTCCCTCCACCTTGCTTCCCCCACAGGACTAGGTTAGGCCATTCCTAACATATAGTTGCCCATTTATAACAATTATAATCTTAGGCTCAAAAAGTATGTATTCTGCCATAGACTATATAACATTATGAAGGCAGTGATCAATTTATGACAATAATACTGCATCTCCCCAAACCTAGCAAAATGGCCGCACACAGTAATGAGTTTTAACATTTGAGTTAATGTGTGTATAGAATGGATAAATGAACCAATCCATCCAACCATACATCCAGTAGATGCTAAAATTTTGCTGTAAATGAAATTCACATAAAGAGAAGCTAAGAAAGGCTGTTTCAATTGAATAATTATTGCTTTCTTGCTACAAAATCATTTTCAGTTAATGGGTCTTCTATAATTCTTGAAATAATGCATAAAAAACAGGCATGAGGTTTGTTTACCTAAACATGAATAAACAAAATAAGAAAATTTGGAAGTTGAAAATCTACTCAAGAAAGAAGGCCATCAAATTACTAGAAGATTCAGGAAGGTAGTTGGAAACAGAATTTGCTTTTAAAAGTTCAAAAGAGAGAATTTTTATAGATATTTTAATACATCTAAGCATTCTGTATACACTTATTGATGCCATTTCTAATATAGACAAAGTACAACATATAATTATTTCATGAAGCAGATTCTTCTGGTAAAAAAATGACCTTTTAACATAGATAATATTTAGAATCACCTTATACACAGAATTTAATTCACTTGTTGTAATATCTCCTATTTAAGAAGAAATACCAACTCAGATAAAAGCATTATCTAAGCTGATTTATATTCATATACATTTTAAAAATGACAAATATAAGGTAAAATATGTTTTCTTTAAATAATGAAAAGTATTAACCTTACTAGGCCTCAGTTCCTTAAATGTAAAATAGAAAAATTCTCTTCATTTTAAAATGCTGGTCAGTATATCCCTTTCAGCTCTAAAGTTCTAATTCTTGAGCTTGGAAAATCCAGTCATGATTTTCTACAAAATATACATACATAAATTTTCTACTAACCTTCATTATGGTGAGGCAGCGAGTCACAAAACTCAGAATAACAGGATGCTAAAAACATGAGCTTTCCTGTTATTCCAGAACTATATATCTTTCTTACTTGATACCAAGAAACACTGATTGGTTGAAAGTGTCCACCAATGGGCTTTAATTTGACGTAAGAACTTAAGTAAATATGCATATATACCACATTACTTAACAGGAAACCAAACAATGAGATGAGACAAATGTTTGCCAATGAGAGAGGAAAAATGCACATTCCAAGCCAAAAGAATATTTTATTTTATTGTCTCTACAGAAAGATAACAGACTATTTCCTGAAATGGGAATCTATTTAACAAAAAGCAAAACCAGAAATATCTTACGATACAGAGGAAAAGTTTTACTATGGTAATTAAACAAAAGTCTCATTAGAACTCCTATAGAAATACAGCAAAAAATAAGTCGTGCATACGAGAAGTATAGGACATTCGAAATGATAAATTCTTCCATAAGGCTAATCACAGAGCTTAAATCAAAACAAATGTCTAGTCTTAAATAGGAATAATCCTGCCCTCCACTATTCCCACCTGCCCCCATCTCTTTTACTTAACTACTGGGTGTTTTAAAGAACAGCTTATTTCTGACTTTTGGCAAGAGGAGGAAGGAAACAGGAAGGAAGGAAGCACAAATCATATTCCATTGTCTCTAAGTCTTCCATCAGGTAGCTTCTAGAACACTGGTTCTAAATATGAACTGCAAGTTAGAATCTCCTGAGGGAGGTTAAAAAATCCAGGCGCTCATGCCGTGCCTCAGAACAATTAAGTTAGAATCTTGAAGTAAAGGACCCAGAAGTCAAAATATTTTAACATTCTCCAAATGATTACAACATGCATTCAAGGTTTATTACTTCTCTGGAGTAATAAGGAGGTGATAATGAATCTAACTCCAATAGCAGGCTCACAAAAAGCAAACATAGAAATCAAAAGTTGGTTCTTTGAAACTATCAGTAAAATTAACAAACTTTTAGTAAGACTGACAAAAAAAGAGGACAAAAATAACTAAAATCAGAAATGAAAGGCGGGATGTTACACCAACCTTAAAAAAGATTAAAAGATGATACTATTAACAAGTGTACGCCAACTAGATAACCTATATGAAATGAATAAATTCCTAGAAACACACAAATTACCAATCCCAGATAAAGATTTAACAACAACAAAAATAATATTACAGATTAATATCCCTTACGAATATAGATGTAAAAGTCCTCAACCAAATAATAGCAAAACAAATCCAACAGCACATCAAGAGGATTACACAGAGAGAATGGGAGCAAGAAGGCGACTACACAAGGCGTTCTACAGGGCAATTGATAATCTAAACAAAGTTAGCTAAAGCACCTGTCTGGGAGGCCCAGGAGACCAGAAGAACATCCTGCAACATCCTTGAAAGAATGGAAGGAGACTGCCCATCTACAGTGAACATTCATGACTAGAGTACTCCATGCCATGGAGGCTGTTGCCCATCTTCCACTGGGGGCACAAGCCACCTCAGGAGCTATTCCATGGCTGGAGTTGGAAGCTCCATTTCCAAAAAAGAGGGGAGGAAGAGATGGTTCGCCACTGACTTCAACTACTGATTAGCAAATTCAGCTGGCTAAAGTTTGAACCTGCACAAGCTGGAAGGAGGCTGGCAGCCGCCATTTTAACTCCATCCCCAGCATGAGGGGAAGTGGGGCTGACTGAAAATCACAGTGACCGTAGGAAGCAGCTTCTTTCTACCCAGATCGGTTTGCGGCTCTAACCTAGACCCCAGCCCCACCTCCACCAGGGAGGAAACTGGGGGAACTACAGAAGCCTCTCTGGGCAACTACAGGTGCTTTCTGGCAGCAAAGACTGAATAGTCAGACACCTGGGGCTCCATCCCTGCACCTCAATAGGATAGGAACAGAGCTGTGTTTCCTTGGCCTCTCTGGGCAACTGCAGGTGCTTTCAGCCCCCAGCACCCCACGAACTGGTTTGTTGAACGCCTTCAATTCCATTTCCACCTCCACCTCCACCCCATAGGATAGGAGGGGCCTGGTGTTTCCTCAGCCTCTAAGGGCAACCAGGCACTTTGGGCCTACACGAACTAGACTGCTGGGCACTGTGGATCCACCCCCATCCCCGATAGAACAAGAAGAAGGTGGTATTTCCCCAGCCTTTTTGGGTAACTGCAAGCGCTTTTGGCCAACAAAGACTAATTAGTCAGATACCTGTAGCTCCGTCACCACCCCCAAGTAGGATAGAGAAGGTGAACTGTGTTTCCTCAGCCTTTCCAGGTAACAGCGGGCTCTTTTGGTCTGCACAGGCTGGACTGTTGAGCGCCTGTGGATCCACACACACCCCAAAATAAGATAGGAGGAGGCTGGTGTTTCCTCAGTCTTTCCGGGCAATGGCAAGCACTTTAGGCCTGCACAGATTGGACTGTTGGGCATTTGTGGGTCCACCCCCACCCCCAAACAAGATAGGAGGGGGCTGGTGTTTCCTCAGCCTCTCCAGGCAACGGCAGGTACCTTCGGTGTACACAGACTGAACTGCTGGGCACCTGTGGTAACATCCCCCCATCCGCTAAAGGGCAGAAGGGACAGTACTCCTTCAGCCTCTCAGAGCAACTGCATGCACGATCAGCCAACACAGATTAGATTATTGGGTACTCCAGAAGGTCCATCCCCACCCCTGGCAGGGGAGGAGGGAGACCGGTGCTATATCAGTCTACCTGGGCAACAGTGGTCATTCTGGACCCTCACAGCATGGATTGTTGCCCACACCTGTGGCTCCATCCCTACCGCAGGCAGGGGAGGAAGGGGCGTGAAGCTTCATCAGTCTCTCCAGGTAACTACAGACAGTATTGGCCTGCATGACTTTAATTATTACACACAGCTGCAGCTCTATCCCTCCCCTGGCAGAGGAGAAAGGTGGGAAAAGCTTCATCAGTTCCTGGGGCAAGGCAGGCAGCTTGAGCCTCCACAGCTTACAATACCAACTACATCCTTGGCATCTACTACACAACTAGCAAGGGAGAAAGGGCAAGAAAGCCCTAAACTAAAAAGAAACTGCACCCAGATTAAATATATCTAGTAAGCCAGATGCCAAGACACCAACAAGAAATTACAATCCATACCAAGTAACAGGAAGATATGACCCAGGCAAAGGAACAAGATAAGTCTCCAGACCACATAAAGGAGTTGAGACAACTAATTATAGGTATTCAAACAAATCTCCTTAATAAATTTAATGAGATGGCTAAAGAGATTAAGGATATTAAGAAGATACTGAGTGAGCACAAAGAAGAATTTGAAGCACACATAGAAAAATAGCATATCTTACAGGAATTAAAGGCACAATAAATGAAATTTAAAATACACTGGAGGCATATAACAGCAGATTTGAGGAAGCAGAAGAAAGGATTGGTAAGCTTGAAGACATGGCCTCTGAAAGCGAACATACAAAAGAAGAGATGAAGAAAAGGATGAAAAAATTATACAGGGTCTCTGGGAACTAAATGACTACAAGAGACGTGCAAACACACATGTCATGGGTATCCCAGAAGGAGAAGAGAAGGAAAGGGGGCAGAAGGAATATGTGAAGATATAATGGTAGAAAATCTCCCAACCCTGTTGAAGGACACAGATATCTGTGTCCAAGAAGCACAATGTACTCTCATCCAAATAAACCAACTCCGAGACACATACTTATCAGAATGTCAAATGCCAAAGACAGAGAGAATTCTGAGAGCAGCAAGAGAAAAGTAACGCATAACATACAAAAGATACACAGTAAGAGTAGGTGCCGATTTCTCATCATAAACCATGGAGACAAGAAGGCACTGGCACAATATATTTAAGGTACTGTAAGAGAAAAACTGTCAGCCAAGAATCTTATATCCAGCAAGACTGCCTTTGAAAAATGACAGTGAGTTAGAATATTCACAGACAAACAGAAACTGAGAGTTTGTAACCAAGAGACAGGCTTTGCAGGAAATACTAAAGGATGTGTTATAGCCTAGAAAAAAAGAGTCTAGAAATGAAGATTATACCAGTAAAAGTAACTAAAAGTGTAAAAAGACTGGTGAAAATAAAATATGACAGATAAAACCCAAAGGTCAAAATAGGTGAAATAAGAACTTAGAGTAATAACATAGAATGTTAATGGATTAAACTCCCCAATCAAAAGACAAAGACTGGTGGAATGGATAAGAAAATATAAGCTTTCTATATGCTTCCTACAAGAGACTCACCTTAGACCCAAGGATACCAACAGATTGAGAGTGATAGGCTGGAAAAAGATATTCCATGTATACAGTAACCAAAAAAAAGCTGGAGTAGCTAGATGAAATAGACTTTAAAAATAAAACTTTTATTAGAGACAAGGAAGGGCATGATATATTAATAAAAGGGGTAATTCACCAGAAAGAGATAACAACTCTAAATATATAGGCACCTAAACAGGATGTCCCAAATTACATCAGGCAAACACTAGTAAAATTGAAGGGAAAAACAGATATCTCTACAAAAATAGTTGGAGATTTCAATACACAACTCTAAGCATTGGATAGAACATCTGAGCAGAGAATCAATAAAGAAACAGAGAGACTGAATAATATGATAAATAGACTAAACCTAATAGACATATAGAGAACACTGTACCCCAAAACAGCAGGTGCTCATGGATCTTTCTCCAGGATAGACCACATTTTGGATCACAAAGCAGATCTCAATAAATTCAACAAAATCAAAATTACACAAAGCACTTTCTCTGATCATAATGGAATAAAGTTGGAAATCAACAGGAGATGGAAAAAGGGAAAATTCACAAATATATGGTGATTAAACAACACATTCTTAAATCATCAGTAGGTCAAAGAAGAAATTGTGAGAAAAATCAATAAATATACTGAGACGAATGAAAACAAGAACAGAATATCAGAACCTGTGGGATGTAGCAAAGGCAGTGCTGAGAGGGAAATTTATAGCCCTCAATGCTTACTTACATGAAAAAAGAAGAAAGAGCTGAAATCAAGGACATAACTACACAGCTGGAGAAACTAGAAAAAGAACAGCAAAACTATTCCAAAAGGAAGTTGAAGGAACGAAATAACAAAGATCAGAGCAGAAATAAATGAAATTGAGAACAACAACAAAAAACCGAGAAAAACAATAAAATTAAAAGTTGGTTCTTCAAGAAGATTAACAAAATCAACAAGCCCTTAGCTAGAATGACAACAACAACAAAAAAGAGAAGATGCAAATAAAATAAAAAATAAAAATGGGGATATTATGACTGCCCCATAGATATGAGAGATCATAAGAGGACATTATAAACAATTGTACACCAACAAACCAAACAATGTAGACAAAATGAAAAAATTCCTAGTAATTTATGAACTACCTATATTGTCCCTAGAAGAAATAGAAGACCCCAATAAACCAATCACAAGTAAAGAGACTGAGACAATAATCAAACAACTCCCCAAAATGAAAAGCCCAGGACATGGCTTCACAGATGAGTTCTACCAAGCATCCAAAGAAGATTTAACATCAATCTTACTCAAACACTTCACTAAAGTTGAGCAAGAAGAAAAGCTACCAAACTCATTCTATGAAGCCAATAACAGCCGAGTACCAAAGCCAGATAAAGATATTACGAGAAAAGAAAATTACAGATCCATTTCCCTAACGAATACGGATGCAAAATTCCTCAAAAAAATATTTGCTAATCAAATCCAAAAACACATTAAAATAATTATTCATCATTATCAAGTGGGTTTTATACCAGGCATGCAAGAGTGTTTCAACACAAGAAAATCAGAGTAATACAACACATTAATAAATCAGAGACGAAAAATCACATGATCCTATCGATTGACGCAGAAAAGGCATTTGACAAAATATATCATCCTTTCTTGATTAAAAAACTCTCCAAAAGATAGGAATAGAAGGAAGTTTCCTCAATATGGTAAACTGCATATGTGAAAAAATGATAGCTAGCATTATACTCAATGGTAAAAGACTGAAAGCTTTCGTAATGAGATCAGGAACAAGATAAGGATGTCCACTGTCACCACTGTTGTGCAATACAGTGCTAGGGACTCTAGCTAGAGCAATCAGGCAAGAAAAAGAAATAAAAGACATCAAGATAAGAAAGGAAGAAGTAAAACTTTCACTATCCGCAGATGATACAATACTATACCTATAAAGTCCCGAAATATCTACAAGAAAGCTGCTAGAGCTATTAAACTATTTCATCAGTGTCAGGATACAAGATCAATACACAAAAATCAGTGGTGTTTCTATACACTAGTAATGCACTATCTGAGGAGGAAGTCAGGAAAAAAAATTCCATTTACAATAGCAACTAAAAGAATCAAATTATTTAGGAATAAACTTAACCAGGAATGTAAAACAATTGTATTGAGAAAACCACAATGCACTGCTAAAACAAGTTTTAAAAAGACCTAAATAATAGGAAGAACATTCCATGCTCATGGACTGGAAGACTAAATATCATTAAGATGTCAATTCTATCCAAATTGATATACAGATTCAATGTAGTCTCGATAAAAATTCCACCCGCAGTTTTTAAATATATAGAAAACACAATTATCCAATTTATTCGGAAGGGTAAGGGGTCCTGAATAGCCAAAAACATCTTACAAAAGAAAAGTGAAGTTGGAGGACTCTCACTTGCGGACTTTAAATCATATTACCTATGATTTACAGTGGTAAAAAAAGCATGGTACTAGCATAAAGATAGACACATAGACCAATGGAAGCAAACTGATGATTCAGAAACAGACCCTCACATCTATGGTCAAATGATTTTTGACAAGCCTGTCAAACCTACCCAGCTGGGGCAGAATAGTCTGTTCAACAAATGGTGCTGGGAGTGGATATCCATCTCCAAAAGAAAGAAAGAGGACCCTTATCTCATACCTTATACAAAAATTAACTCAAAATGGACCAAAGACCTAAATATAAAAGCTAGATCTATAAAGCTCCTAGAAGAAAATGTAAAAAAACACCTTCAAGACCTGGTGGTAGGTGGTGGTTCTTAAACCTTACACCACAAGCACAAGCAACAAAAGAAAACATGGATAAATGGGACCTCCTCAAACTTAAAACACTTTTGTCATTCAATGGACTTCATGAAGAAGGGGAAAAGGCAGTCCATTCAATGGGAGAAAACATTTGGAAACCACATATCTGATAAGGGTTTGATTTCCATTCTATATAAAGAGATCATACAACAATAAAAGAGCAAGCAAACCAATTAAAAATTGGCAATAGGGAAGTAGATGTGGCTCAAGAGATTGAGCTCCCGCCTACCACATGGGAGGTCCCTGGTTCAGTTCCCCGGTGTCTCTAAAGAATACAGAGAGCTTGTGCGACGGCATGCACAGCAAGCTGACACAACAAGAGACACAAGAAGAAAAACATGATGAGAGATACAACAAACAGGGAGCAGAGGTTCCTGGTACCTCCTAAAGAGGATGGGCAAGACAGCAAGCTGGCGTGATGGGCAGGTGCAGTAAGCTGACGCAACAAGAGACACAAGAAGAAAAACACAATGAGAAACACAATTAATCAGGGAATGGGGGTGGCTCAAGTGATTAGGGGCCTTCCTCCCACATCAAAGGTCCTGGGTTTGGTTCCCGGTGCCTCCTAACAAAACAAGGAAGATGAACAGACACAGCAAGTGCAACCAATGAGCGGGTGGGGAGAAAGAAATAAAATAAATCTGAAAAAAAAATTAGGCAAAAGACTTAGACATTTCTCTTTTCAAAAAGGAAATACAGGGAAGCGGCTGTGGCTCAATCAGTAGGGCTCCCGTTTACCATATGGGAGGCCCCGGGTTCGGTTCCCGGGGCCTCCTGGTGAAGGCAGGCCCGCCTGCACGGCGTGGTTAGCTGACCCAGTGAGCGCAAGCAGCGGGGGGGGATGAATGAATGAATAAATAAAATCTTTAAAAAAAAAAACAAAAACAAAAAGGAAATACAAATGGCCAAAGAGCACATGAAAAAATGTTCAATATCACTAGCTATTAGGACAATGCAAATCAAAATGACAATGAGGTACCATCTCATACCTAATAGAATGGCCATTACTTAAAAAATAGAAAACAGTACATGCTAGAGAGGATGTGGAGAATTAGGAACACTCCTTCACTGTTGGTGGGATTGTAAAATGGTGCAGCCTCTGTGGAAGACAGTTTGTCAGTTCCTCAGGAAGTTAAATATAGAACTGCCATATGATCCAGCAATTCCTCTACAAGGAATATATCCAGAAGAAATGAAAACTGTGACGCGAACACACATTTGCACACTGATATTCATAGCGGCATTATTCATAATTGCCAAAAGAAGGAAACAACCCAAGTGCCCATCAACCAATGAATGGATAAACAAAATGTGGTATATACATACAATCGAATACTACGCTGCAGTAAGAAGAAACAAAATTGGGACACACATGATATCATGGATGAATCTTGAAGACATTATGCTAAGTGAAATAAGCCAGACACAAAAGGACAAGTACTGCATGGTCTCCCTAATATGAACTAAATAGAAAGAATAAACACATGGAGTTAAAAACTAAAGTATAGGTTATTAGGAGATAAGAGGAGGGCTGCTAGGTAGTGTTGATGCTTTAACTATGTAGAGAGGAGTGGATGTGGCTCAAGCGGTTGAGTGCCTGCTTCCCACATGGGAGGTCCCAGGTTTGGTTCCCAGTACCTCCTAAAAATCAAAAACAGGGAAGCGGCTGTGGCTCAATCAGTAGGGCTCCCGTTTACCATATGGGAGGCCCCGGGTTCGGTTCCCGGGGCCTCCTGGTGAAGGCAAGCCCACCCGCACGGCGTGGTTAGCTGACCCAGCGAGCATAAGCAGCAAGGGGGGGATAAATGAATAAATAAATAAATAAAAAATAAAATCTGTAAAAAAAATAAAAATAAAAATAAAAAAAATAAAAAACAAACAACAAGCAAACAAACAAAAAAACCAATTCAGGGGAGACAATGTGGCTCAGTGGTTGAGCGCAAGCGTCCCACATACGAGGTCCTGGGTTCAATCCCTGGCCCCTGTAGTTGAAAAGAAAAAAAAGAAAGTTTGTAGACATATTAAATAACGTACCTGTAGAAGTGTGGAAATGGATATAATTGATGGTCACACATTATAGCGAGTAGCAGCTGGTTTATAAATGGGAATGTGGCTGAAAAGCGTAGTCTAGGGATGTTAAATGTAAATTGAATGAAAGCTAGAGAATAATAATCTAGGGACTAAATAACACAATGAACCCAGAGGAGGATGAGAATTGTGGTTAAGAGTACAAATGCAAGAATGTCTTTCTATGAACTAGAAGGGATATATGTCACTATTTTAGGGTGGTAGGAATGTGGAGAAGCATGGGAAAAATACAATTAATGAAATTGGTGGACTATAGTTAACAGCATACTGTAATATTCTTGCATCAATGCCAAAGATATACTATATTTGCACAAAGATGTACTATGTTCCACAATAATATGGAAAAAATATGCCAAATGTACACTACAGACCATAGTTAGTGGTAATAGTCTGACGATATTATCTGATAATCTGTAACAAATATTCCACAATGATGTGGCCTGTTGATGAAGGGGTGTTGTATTGGAATTCTACACATATGAATGATTGTTTTCTAAGTTCATAACCTCTGTAGTAAAAATATTAATTAAAAAAAAAAAAAAAAGGATAATATACCATGACCAAATGGAATTTTTCCCAGGAATGCAAAGGCAGCTCAACTTTAAGAAAATAAATTAAGGTAATATATTAATAAATGAGGGAGACAAAACATGGTCATCTCAACTGACAGAAAAGGTGTTTGATACTATTTCTTGATAAAAACACTCAGAAAACTAAGATTAGAAGGGAACTTTCTTAATGTGATTAAGGCCATATATGAAAAACCAACAGTTAAATCATACTTGATGGTGAAAGACTGAAAGCCTTTCCCCTAAGAACAGAAACAAGACAAGGATGTCTGCTTTCACCTCTGCTCTTCAACACTGTACTGGAATTCTGGCAAGAAATTGAAATAAAAGACATCCAATTTGGAAAGTAAGAAGTAAAACTATCCTTATTTGCAAATGTCATGATCCTATATATAAAAAACCCTGAAGAATCTACCAAAAAGCTAAAAATAGCAAAGTAGAGGGTAAAAGATCAAAATGTGAAAATTAATGAGTAGTGTTTCAATACACCAGCAATGAACAATCTAAAAAGGAAATGAAGAGAACAATTCCATTCATAAAAGCAAAATAATAAAATGTCTAGGAATAAAGTTAACCAAGGATGTTAAAGGACTACAAATCATTGCTGAGAAAAATTAAAGGAGACCTAAATAAATGGAAAGATACCGCACGTTCAAGAATTGGAAGACCTAATTTCATTAAGATGTCAATACTGCCCAAAAGTATTTACAGATTCAACACAATCCCAATTAAAATTCCAACAGTCTTATTCGCAGACCATGGAGAAGCTAATCATCAAGTTTGTGTGGAAGGACAAGAGGCCCTGAAGAGCCAAAATGATCTTGAAAAAGAAAAGTTGGGGGATTCTCACATCCCAATTTCAAAATTTATTACAAAGCTACAGTAATCAAAACATTGTGGATGCGAATATTCTCGCTGTCCTGATTTTGTGATAATCAGGGTAGGCTAAATATTCGCTATATTAGAAACCATGCATGTGTCCCCAGACCTAATTTTTCTCCCTAGGTCTGGTTTATAGAATGCTGGTAATAAACCAAGCCTGATTTATTTTATGTCCATCCTGTATGGGAAATGACTAACTCTGGGTATCTTTGGTCAACCTTAAGAGACGTAGCAGGGGGATGGATGTGGCTCAAATGGTTGGGCGTCCATCTCCCATAGGGAGGGACCTGGGTTTGATCCCTGGGACGTCCCGGTAAAAAGAAAAAGATAGAAGGAGCGTGGGCCGTCAAGGCCCCATGCGCAGGCGCGCCGCCAGGCCCCGCCGAGCCACGCAGCAAAATGATGATGTAACAAGAGAGTGACACAAGGGAGAGCCAAGATGAGATGCGCCAAAAAAACCGGAACTAAGGCGGCGCAGGCGGTAGGACGCCTCTTTCCCAAATTGGAGTTTCCGAGGATTGAATCCCGGCGAAGACAGGAGAAGAAGGATGAGAGGAGAGGGCAGGAAACAGACACAGAGAGTTGCCCAGCAAATGGACACAAAAAAAGCAAAACCAGGGCAGGAGGGGGATGTTAAAATGGATAAAAGTAAATAAATAAATTTTAAAAAAACATTGTGGTACTAGGACAAGGGCAGACATATACACCAATGGAAGAGAACAGAGAGTTCAGAAATAAACCCACACATCTATGATGAATTGATTTTTGACAAGAGTGTTAAGCCTACTGAATGGGAAAAGAATAATCTCTACAACAAATGGTGGCAGGAAAACTGGATAGCTACATGTCAAAGAATGAAAGTGGATCCCTACCTCACACCATATACAAAATTAACTCAAACTGGATTAACAACCTAAATATAAGAACTAAAACTATAAAACTCTTTAGGAAAAAACATAAGGAATATCTCCAACAACTTGTTACAGGTACTAGATTCTTAAAGACACCCAAAGCACGAATAACAACAAAAATAGGCAAAATTAAAATCTTTGTGCATCAAAGGACATTATCAAAAAATGAAAATATAACCAACAGAATGGAAGAAAATATTTGGAAACCATATATCTGATAAGGGTTTAATAGGCAGAATCTATAAAGAACACCTACAATTCAATAACAAAAAGACAAACAATACAATTAAAAAAATTTTTTAAAGACTTTATTTTATTTTATTTTTTTAAGATTTTATTTATTTATTCATTTATCCCCCCCTTGCTGCTTGTGCTCGCTGGGTCAGCTAACCACGCCGTGCGGGCGGGCTTGCCTTCACCAAGAGGCCCCAGGAACCGAACCCGGGGCCTCCCATATGGTAAACGAGAGCCCTACTGATTGAGCCACAGCCGCTTCCCAACAATACAATTTAAAAATGGGCAAAGGACTTGAACAGATTTTTCTCCAAAGAAGCTATACAAATGGCCAATAAGCATATTATAATAACATGCTCAACATCATTGGTCATCAGGGAAATACAAATCAAAACCACAATGACCCATAAATGGCCAACTCATTTTTGACAACTAATGCCAAGCTCATAAATTGGGGGAAAAACAGTCTCTTCAACAAATGGTGCTGGGAAAACTGGATATCCCCTTGCAAAGGAATTAAGCTGGAACCTACCTTTCACCATATATAAAAATTAACTCCAAAGGGACCAGGGAGCTAAATATAAGTGCCCAAACCATAAAACTCCTAAAAATAAAAATAAAAAAACATAAGAGGTAATCCTAACCCTGGATTTCATAGTGATTTTTCAGATATGACACTAAAACCATGAGCAACAAACGAAAAAAAAAAAAAAATAGATAAAGCAGACTTGGTAAACATTCAAAAGTTTTGTATATCCAAAGGACACTATCAAGAAAGTGAAAAGATATCCTACACTGTGGGAAAATTTATTTGGAAACCAAATATCCAATAAGGCTTTAATATGCAGAATATATAAAGAATTCCTACAACTCCACAACAAAAAGACAAAAAAAAAAAAAAAAAACAATTTAAAAATGGGCAAAGGATTTGAACAGACATTTCTCCAAAGATATGCAAAATGACCAATAAGCACATTAAGAGATGCTCAGCATCATTAGTCACTAGGGAAATATAAATCAAAACCAAAAATGAGGTATCATTTCACACCCACTAGAACGGCTATTATTTAAAAAGCTGAAAATAAGTCTTGGTGAGGATAAAGAAAATAGATACCTCATATATTGTTGGAGGGAATATAAATGATACAGCCACTGTGGAAAATGCTTTTGGTGGTTCCTCAAAGAGTTAAATATAGAACCACCATATGACCTGACAATCTCATATCCAGGTATATACACAATAGAATTGAAAGCAGAGAGACTTAAACAGATATTTGCACACCAATGTTCATAGTGACATTATTCACAATTGCCAAAAAATGGAAGCAACCCAAGTGACCATCAACAGATGAGTGGATAAACAATATGTGGTGTGTACACACAGTGGAATATTATTCAACCACAAAAAGGAATGAAGTTCTGATACATGCTACAATATGGATGAGCCCTGAAGTCATCATGTTGCGTGAAATAAGCCAGACACAAAAGGAAAACTTTGTATGATCTCACTTTTATGAAATAATTAGAATAGGTAAATTCATATTTAGAAACCAGAACATAGGCTATCAGGGGATGGGATAGGGGAAATGGGGAGTTTCTTTTTGGGGTGATGGAAAAGTTTTGGTAATAGCTGATGGTGATGGTAGTACAACACTGTGAATGTAATTTACACCAATGAATTATATATTTGAAAGTGGTTAAAATGGGAAATTTTAGGTTATATATGTTACCAAAATAAAAATCTTTTAAAAACCATAGAACTGTACAATACAAAGAGTGAACCCTAACATTAACTATGGACTATAGTTAATTGTGTAATTATAATAATAGTGTTATCAATTGTAACAAAGGTACCATGTTAATGCAGATGTTAATAATAGGGAACACAGTGGGGAGGAGTGAAATTTGGAACTCTGTTCAATCTGCATTATTTTTCTATAAATCTACAACTGCTCTAATAAAAAAAGAAAAGAAAAGAAAAAAGGGAGAAAGAAATCAAAGATTTAGATTTTTTGGCCAAAATGGACTAGATACTTTCCCCAATTCTGTTCAGGTCAATCAATTCCTCTGACCAGAATGTCTATCCTTTCAAGACTCTATATATTCATCCTTTAAGCAGTGGCTTTCCAACTTTTTTAAACTGTGACCCACTGAAAGAAAAATTAGGTAGCAAACCAGTACACTCACACACACACACACACACACACACATATACACACACACTCCATTACATAAGAGACAGTAACTGACTATGACTAACTTATGCATCACATTTCATCTTACAGTCCTTGCTACACGGAGGTTGTGGAGGTTACAAAGCGGCACTCTGGTCCGCAGATCCTTTTATCTGGCCTGTCCACAAGTCTCATGTTCAAACAATCACATGTTCAAAAACACTTTCTGAATTATGCATTGAACTATCAGTGTACGTCATTTAAAAGATTTTTTTAGCACACTTATGTGAAGGGCAATATACAGAAGTGTAAAAGTGTAGGGAGGAAAAAAGACCTAAAAAGAATCAATCATAATACAAGTTAAGTTGGGTAACATATATTGTAGTATTTTGAGTCTTTTGTGGACTCCAGAAACTAATATTCTTAAGCTAACCCATTTCTATGGTGTAAATCTATTGTAGATGGAACCTTATTGTAAAAGTCAACCCATTTCTGATATATTGCCTTGGCAATCTTTAGCAAACGAAAACATCTATGAAGGCTGCAGAAGCTAAAAGAAGTTTCATTTGAGAATGCATTTGGCTAGAAGTATAAGAAAACCAGACTTTCAGTGCTTTAAACAAAAGATTTTTTTTTTTCTCATATAAGTCTGAAAGTAAACAACTATTCACATTGCTTCAGTGACTCAATGATGTCAGGGCCAACATCTTGTAATTCTCTCATGCTTTTCTTCAGGGAGGCAAGAATGCTGCTGTTCTAGGTATCATATCTGTGTTCAAGATAGAATATGAAAAGAAGTCTCATCTATTCCCTTTTATCAGAAAAGAAACTTGTCCAGTAACCCCCAGCAGAATTACACTTACAGCTCTTAGGCCAAACAGTGTCAAATGACCAGCCCAATTTGCATGGGAAGCTGGAAAGGTGAGGAACAAAACTGTTATGATTCGTTTAGGCCAATCACAATCCATCATACTTCCACTTTAAACACAAGTGGAGTTCTCTTAATAAGGAAGTATGAATGCATATTGTATAGACAACAACAGTAATTGTCAGGAGAGAAAAATTAACTCCACATGTGCTGGGGGGAGTGGGAGAAGTCTTGATGTATGAGTGGGACTTAGACTAAGAACAGGAAAAATATTTAAGAAAGCAGCTCATATTAATACATGTCTCCTATACATACAAAAAAGAGAGGCTGGCAGAATAAGAAAAAAATAGAGTTCCTTGAGTTCACAAAACATTTTACTTAGGGCAAAATTATGAGCTTACAGAATTTTATTAATACAGAAGAAGCATAATGGGAGATTTAAGTTAAGAGATAAATAGGAATAATGGGTCTATAAGTGGTGTCCCAGAAAGACCTGAATCACATTTTGACCAAAAATAGACACTTCTCTAACTCATCATAGTAAAAAGGCAACATCGATGGTGATTATACCTACGAAGACATAGTCACATTTGCTTAAGCCTTAATTTCTTCATTTCCAAAATGAAAATAGTAACAGGGAAGCAGATGTGGCTCAATTGGTTGGGCTCTCGTTTACCATATGGGAGGCCCCAGGTTCGATTCCCGGAGCCTCCTGATGAAGGCAAGCCGGCCCGCACGGCACAGTGAGCTGACGCAGCAAGATGACACAACAAAATGAGAAGAGCTGACACAGAAAAACGCACAGCAAATGGACACAGAGAGCACAAGCAGCAAGGGGGGGGGGAGGGGATAAATAAATCTTAAAAAAAGAAAATAGTAACAATACACTCCTGGCAAAGTAGTCATAAGAATCAATTAAGTTACTGTACCAAGCATGAGGTCTAGGGACTGGCATACTGCAAATGCCAGTATTTGTTTGTTTACTCCTCCACCCTCCCCTAATGAAAAAAGATTTTAGGAATTATTATTGCTGACCTTCATATGTAGAAATTACTAGCACATTTAAGAGGAAGTACTACATATAAATGCAGAGTTTTTTGGAGCATTAGAAATCTTGGAATTTGCACAACATTAATAAGTAACTGCAAGTGTCCATTTGGTCTCCCTTAGCCTCAGGGCCCCAAGTCCTGGACATCTGTCCAAGTAAAGAAATGATAAATATCAGTGCCTGCACCAGGAAGGCATTCTTTTTTTCCAATATAGGATTCACAAGGAACAGCTAAGAAAGTTTCTTCAGTTTGTCATAAATAACTGAGGTTAATTAATTCCTAAAATATGGAATTCTCTCTGCAATTCTCTCAAACTTCTGAAGGTCACAGTCCAGGGGCTCAGGCCCATGAAAGACTGAGATTTATTATAAGATTATAGAATGCTTCCCCTCTCCCACCCCTTAACATCATTATCAACAGGGCTCCAGTATCATTACAGTGTATTACAGCTTGGAAGAGCTGAAAGACATGGATTCTATTTAAGGAGGAGTTCTTAGGGAAACCCAAAGACAACAAGAGAGGAGGAAAACAAAACAAAGACACCAGAGGAAGCAGAAACCTCTGGCACCTAAAGCTACAGCAAACATTAAACAAAGCCCAGCTCCTAGACAGATTAACATAGAACCTCACACTAAAGGCCTATTTACTTTAGTTCCTATTACCAGATACATCGTGTGTGGCTTCCAAAAACCAAAAAGATCACAAGTCATGCCGAAAGGCAGGAAATTCAATCCCAGTGTCCTAGTGAAATCAATTATTATTTTTCACATAGAATTAGCCCACAATTCAAGGGAAAGCTTGTAAAGACAAAGTTAAACATGTATGACAAAAAGAAGGCTTAATGAGGTTTAAAAGGCATTATAATATACAAGCAATGGTGTGTCAACTATAAGAAAGCCATTTTCCTTTCAATAACCTTGTAGTTCATCTGTTAGGCTCTTCTTCCCTGCCCAGAAAACCAGAAATTGAGTGGACTTGAACTTGAATTCACACTTATTTTCATTCCAGTAGATGGCACTTTAAGCAAAAATAAATAAACTTTAATAAAAGCAAGGAAAATTAATCAAATAATTCTCTATTTGAAATTATCAACAAATCCTTGTTACAATCTCACATGGTAACATCAAAGATCTAGAGAGAATTACTACGTAAATTTACACGGTAGACTTGCCATAACATATTCATTATTTATATAGTTACATTTTATTGACCAAATTCAAAATTACCAAGTTTAGTTCCTGAACTAAAACCTGAAATAAGGAGGGTTCACTTGTACATGAAGGAGATAGGACTGTACTATACATATTTGCCAGTCAATATGTATTGAATATGTATTGGTATATTGATTACCAATATTGGTGCCATTACAGTGACCTTGTGTGTATATATGGAAAAACAGGGGGTTTATATTCACCTATTCTCCTAAATGCATAAACCAGATGAAGGATGCCTTTGTTTTAGAAGAAATATCCAAAATGGAATCCAGGAAAGCCTCAATCAAAATCATATTGTAAAATAAGAGGTTTCAAAAGCACAAGTTTAAGAGCCTTTGGATATTTCAACCAACCTTCCTGTTCTTTTCCTTTAAATGAGAATGGCCAGGCCCAAAATGGATCAGCCTGGATCCAGGAATAAAGAAGAAAGTTGGAGAAGACCTGACACCTTAACTGCAGCTAACACGTAGCCAATGTGATAAAACTTTGTTGTTATAAGCCACTGAGATTTAGGAGTTGTTTCTTAATAAAGCGTAATCTACCAAGAGCTGACTAATACACCCATATTTTCCCAACAGAACTACTTCTTGAAGGGGAGGGATTACATCTCAAAAACAAACAAACAAACAAACAAAAAACTCTTATTTACTGTATTCATTTCCTAAGGCTACCTTAAGTAAGTGCCACAAACTGGATGACTTAAAACACGCATTTATTGTTGCACAGTTCTAGAGGTTAGAAGTCTGAAATCAAGGTGTTGGCAGGGCCACGCTCCCCTGAAGCCTGTAGAAGAGAATCCTTCCTTGCCTCTTCCTAGCTTCTGGTGGTCTGCCAGCAATCCTAGGTGTTCCTTGGCCTGCAGCTGCAGCACTTCAACCTCTGCCTACCTCATCCACAGAGCATTCTCCCCTCTCATTTCTGTCTCTTCTCTTCTTACAAGAACACCAGTTATATTGGATTAGGGACCTGTCTTACTCCAGTATGACCTATCTTAATTTAAATAATTCCATTTGCAACAACCCTATTTCCAAATAAAGTCAAATTCTGAGGTATTGGGGGTTAGGACTTCAACATATCTTTTTGGGGGACACAATCCAACCCATAATACTTATTAAGTGAAGCAGTTAGGTCATTTAGAATAATTTCATTTTTAACACTGAATGAGATAATAGTACCTCTTAGCTGACTAACAGTCACAGAATTCTGCATTTCAAAATAAGAAGGATTGCTCCCAATAAAGTATTTATCACTCCATAACAAAGTGGGCTTTCCCTTCCTTCCCAATACATTTTAAACACAGTAATTACATAACTGCTAAAAGATGATACTTTGCAGAAATCTATAAAATAGAGATACATATGTCTGCAAGTAAGCCGTGAAAAAGCTCAATTCTTTCATAGAAGACTTACTCTCATACTCTCAATCTATAACCCTATGCCGGGTAGTCATAAGAGCTATAAAGAAGAAGCAGGGTAAGGATTAAGAGTAACCAGGAATGCTATTTTAGATAGGATGGTCAGGGGAGCCCACTCTAACATGTGCAGCATCTCCTCCTTTAACCTCTAAGTACCTATATTAGTTATCTATTTTTATATAACAAATTATTCCAAAACTTAGTGCCTTAAACAACAAATGTTATTATTTCAGAGTTTGTGTGTGCCAGGAGTTTGGGAGCAGCTTAGGTGGGCGGAGGTGGCACAGGGTGTCATGAAATTGCAGCAAGATGTCAGCTGGAGCTGTAGTCATCTGCCAGTCATCTGCAGATGTGACTGTGGCTGAGGAGCTGCTTTCCAAATGGCTCAATCCCATGGCTGTTGGCAGGAGGCCCCAGTTCCCTGCCACATAATCTCATTACATGGACGAAGCTTTCCAATAGAGTGAGTGATCCAAGAAAGGAAACAAGAAGGAAGCTACTTTTATGACAGTCTCAGAAGTCAGACACACCATATTCTATTCATCAGAAAAGAGTCATTAGTACAGGCTACACCCAAGAGAAGGTAAACAAGTCTCTGCCTTTTGAAAGGAGGACTACTGAAAAATGTGAGGACATTATTTTTAAAACCATCAGATTACCTACCCAATATTAAGTACTACCTTCACGCCCTTCCTTTGTTCCCATCAAATTAAGTTACCACACCTTCTAACTGGATATGTCAGATATACTCATTCTGTAGTTACTACAACTTCTAACAAAGAAATGGGACAGGATCTCCCAAAATAACAGGGGGACTCTTAAATCTTAGTAAGATTTTTTAAAAGGCCCCCAAATACTACCCCAATATTAGTGAATTTGCCTCATCTTGGCTTCCATATTTGTGGATAGTACTGAAAATTAAGAATATCTTACATATAAAAAAACAGAAAAGCAAACTTTGATTCACAAAATGGACCGTTATATGTCAAATAGTAGAGCTCTTGCTAATCAAGAAGCTTTCAACTGCAGGCAACTGAAACCCAACTCAAACTGGCTTAAACAAAAAACAGAAATCATCAGTTCACATATCTAAAAGGTAAGGAAATGGACAAGCTTCAAGAATGGGAGCTCAAAAACAGAAAACATTCTCTGGTCCTCTCTCTACCCTACTTTCTTCAGTGAAGAATTTTCAGGAATGTTCTCCCTCATGATGGCTAAATGACTACCAGCAGACTCAGGCCCCTAACCTACCAAGTCAGTAACCTTAGTTGCATCTCACTGCCCTTATTTAAATCACTTTTTCATCATGGTCCTATTATGTGGCCATATGAGCCAATTATGTGGCCAGTGTGGCAGAACAGCAAGGAGAGCTGTACAAGTAGAAAATGATTAGTACCTAGCATTCTGGGTAAATCAGTCAAGTATATGACAATACTGAAATCTAGCAAACCTATACATCTACATGTAACTTACAGAAAAAAGATTAAGACAGCTCACATGGAGCTAATTGATATTTCTAGAGAATACTAAACAAATGGGAGCAAATACAGAGTGAATCATTTGTAATTATCCCTACAATATCACAATTGCTTTCACACACACCTGCTTTCCAATATTCTCATCAATAATACACAGCAACCTGGGCAGATCACAGACATTCAGATATCACAAACCACAACTGACTCTAATCTACCTTGCAATACTGATATAAAGGCAAAAGGAGACTGACTGATATCTAAATATTGTCATTTGTTAACTGCACCTTTAGATTCACCCAGAGAGAAAATACCAGGGAATGTGACTTTTTTCTTTTCCCTCACTTTGCATCTCAATACCAAGGGAGAGACCCGCACAACTGAAGACTAATTAAATACTATCGCAATTCACTGAAGCTTAACTGCAACTAGCTAGGTCAGTTCCTCCAATCGGTTTATGAAGAAGCAGCAAGCTATTTTTGACATTTTAAAAATTGTTACTTTTGGCACCATTATGGAGTGTGGTTTTCTAAGTTTAAAAATATAATTTTGTCCTATCACATTGTCAAATGGAATTTGAGATTTCAGAACAAGAGTTAGTAGAAATGAATCTTAAATAAGTTGTGCTATTTAAGTTTAATGCAAATGGTCCATATTGCTAGGGATATGTGAAAAAGAGAAAGGCAACACTGAATTTCTGCATTTTGTTGTGTGTAGATTTTGTACTTAATTCCACCTACTCCTACATCCCAGAGATAAAATTGAACTTTGATGATGAATTCTATCAATACATAGAACTTTCACCCAATGTGACCCAAAACAATTTATTTAAGTTTAAAAAGAGAATCAAATTTTATTCAATTTTGTGGATCCCACTGTATGAACACCCAAAGCACTGGGACACATACACTAACAAGAAATAACAGCCATATTTTAGGTAGAATGGGCAGGGAGAAGGGTGAAAGAGGGGGGAGGTCAGGAGCAAAGTAACCAGAAGAAAGACAAGACTGACTTAATACAATTTTTGTTAACTCTTCATTCATCAGTCTAGGACCATTCTTCAAAAAGAATATAGTTAGGGAAACTGAGGCACAACCAGGCAAGGCAATAAAAGAAATACAGTATCTGTTGAAGACCACCACGTGTTGTAGTATCTCATGTACAAGTTTAGACATGTCCTCACAAGTTAAGACATCATGTCAATTTTATTTTATACATGGGGAAAATGAGGCTCAAGAAGACTGCTTGAAAAAGATCAGTTTGGCAATATAAAGCCAAAGCTTTTCCCACTGTACCTACAATGCTTATATTGCTTACTACAATATGCAACCATCAGCCAGGAGGAAGAAAAGTGAACTAAGGCAGTGAAGAGGAGCCATGCTTGCCTCTGGACATGGAGTTTGAGCAAGGGTACTTGCAAGCAGGCTGGATGCAGTGGTCCAAAGGGAGAGAAGTGGTTTCAATTATAACACACAGTTTAGACTCAGAATCCCAAAGAGTTTTTCTACACTTGGTCACTCTAGTTTTATCTTCAACTATTAATTATATATGCCTCCAAAGCAAAAATCTTACTATCACTAGAGTTTGAATACTTATAAAACAATCTGGGCAGATGCACTACACCTTCTGGAGCTAACAATAAGTGCAATGTTAACATTTAGAGCAATTTAAGTCAATGAATACATTATATTCACTTTAAATGCAAAGAAAGTAGTTAAAATTCAAGCTCTGAGAAATCTGTTTCAAGACAGAATGAAAACACACATTTATCTTCCATCCATTCCAAGGTGCCACTGAAATGGGAGAAAAGAAAGGCTTTAAAATACAATAAAGAACCCACACATTTATGACCTATTGGTTTTTTTTTTGTTTTGTTTTGTTTTGTTTTGTTTTTAAAGATTTTATTTATTTATTCATTTATCCCCCCCTTGCTGCTTGTGCTCGCTGGGTCAGCTAACCACGCTGTGCAGGCGGGCTTGCCTTCACCAGGAGGCCCTGGGAACCGAACCCGGGTCCTCCCATATGGTAAACGGGAGCCCCACTGATTGAGCCACAGCCGCTTCCCGACCTATTGGTTTTTGACAAGGGTGCCAAGTCCACTCAGTGGGGAAAGAAGAGTGTCTTCAAAAAATAATACTAGGAAAACTGGATATCCACATGCAAAAGAATGAAAGGGGATCCCCACACTTCACACCAAATACAAAAGTGTACTCAAAATGGACCAACAACCTAAATATATAAGAGCTAAAACTATAGAACTCTTAGAAGAAAACAGTGAAATGTCTTCAGGATTTTGTATTAGGCAATGGATTCTTAGATTTTACACCCAAAGCACAAGCAACAAAAGAAAAAGTAAATAAATTGGACTTCATCAAAATAAAAAACTTCAGGCATCAAAGGACTTGGATATTTTTCCAAAGAAGAAATATAAATGGCTGATAAACACATGAAAAGATTCTCAACATTATTAGCTATCAGGGAAATGCAAAACAAAACCACAATGAGATACCACTTCACACCTACTAGAATGGCTGTTATTTTTTTTTAAATGGAAAATAAGTATTGGCAAGGATGCAGAGAAAGAGGAACCAGGGGAATGAGGATTTAATGCCTAATAAGAATAACGTTTCTTTTGGGGGAAATGGGAAAGTTTTAGTAATGTAAGGTGGGGAGGATATCATAAGAGTATACATATAATTAATCATATTGAATGGTTCGCTTTGGAGTAGATGAGATGGGAACGTTTATGTTGTATATATGTTCCCACAATTAAAAGCAAAAAAGAGCAACTAAAGAGACAATGACAATTAATGCAATACATGATCCTGAATGGGATCTAACAAGACAGTAGAGAAGACTCCAAGGGACATTCCATGAAAAACTGCAATACTGATTATAAGCTTTTTATCAATGTTAAATTTCTTGAACTTGATAACTGCACTCAAAATATCCTTGTTCTTAAGAAATGTACATAGAAGTATTAAGTCTTCAAGAAGCATGATATATTCAGACACTGGATACATAGATAGGTAGATAGAATAAGGCAAATGTGGCAAAATGTTAAAATTGGTGGATAGGGATATCTTAGGAGTTGTGGTACGCTGGTGCTCTCTTCGTGGGGTTTGTAATTATTTTGTAGTTGTCCTATAATTTGAAAGTATTTCCAAATAAAAAGTTAAAAAAAAAAAGAAAACCAACCAACCTCTGGTTCTGAAAAAGACAGAATAGACAGGCATGCTTCTCCCTATTCCTCCCATTAAATACAGCTAAAAGTCCTGGACATTATACATAAAACATAAGACGACTCTGAATGTTTTTGAGAAGATGGTAGACTGGCTAAGGACTTCAAGAAACAACACAGTTGTGGGTTCCCTGGGTTTTCTTTTTGCTTTATATGTGCCAGGTGGAATGCTGGGGAAACAAGCAACCCAGAAATGCCAATGGGCACAGACAAAAAGCCCCAAGAAAAATCTGCTCTACTTTAACCAATATCCAGGAAAGGGGCAGCCTATAACAAGACAGGAAACTTTCAGATAATAACCACTCCATCCCAACCAAACACCATGATTAAAAAAAAAAAAAAAAATGCAGCTCCACCCTCACCAAACCAGGGAAGGCCAAATGGGAAGGTCAAATGGGAAGCCCAGTCTACACCCTTACCAGTGACAGCAAAATGCCCCTCCTGCCTTTCACTCCCCTTTCCCTCAGAAAGAAGTCAGAGAAGGTCTGATGGAGAGTTAGGACTACCACCCAGTGATAACAAGCCCATCCCCCACCCTAGGCAGTATAAGCAGAGGCCACATATGAAGCAATTACAAAGCAGACGGGAGATTAGTGGAGAACCTGAACTCCCACCCTCACCACGCAGTAATGAACCCCCAAAATGCCTCAACAGAGGCCGAGTCTAAACTTGGATTTATACCCCAACTTGGTAATAATGAGGTGGCACACCCCACCCCACCCTTTGCCATAGGCGCATATCAAGAACCCTGCCTGCTAAAATAGTTTAAATGAGACCCAGAGTCTCATAGTACCTCAAATGTCGAGTATACAAAGAAAAATTACTCATCATACCAAGAACCCAGAAAAATCTCAACCTGAATGAGAAAAACAGCAATCAACACAGTCAACTCTGAAATGTCACAGATGCTGGAATTCTCTGAAAAGGATTTTAAAACCACCTGAAAAATGCTTCAACGAGCAATTTCAAGCAAGCTTGAAGAAGATGAAAAAAATACCAATTTTTAGTAAAGAAATACAAAGTTTCAGGAAAAAAAAATAGAAGCTATAAAGAAGAACTAAATGGAAATTTTAGAACTGAAAAATACAACCGAAATTAAAAACTCAATGGATAGGCTCATCAGCAGAATGGAGAAGACATGGAAAGAATCAGTGAACTTGAAGTTAAAGATATTAGTCAATCTGAACAACAGAGAGAAAAGAGGCTGGAAAAAATAAACAGAGCTTCAGGGACCTGTGAGGCGATAACAAAAGATCTAACAATCATGTCATTGGACTCTTAGAAGGAAAGGAGAAAGACAATGGGGCTGAAAAAGTATTTGAAGAAACACTGGCTGAAATCTCCCCAAATTTGATCAAAAAGAACAACTGAAAAATGACTAAGATTAACCCCAGAAAGTAGAAGAGATAATTAGGGAAACAGAAAGAATATTAGGAAAAAATTCTGATTAGTATCCTCAGAGACTAAGGAGATAGATACTGTAGAGAAATCACAAAAAGGGATGGGGGTAGGGGAACACCAAGAAATAGCAATTAGAACTATAATGGAAACTAAACATGAGTTCCAAAATTAAAAATGTAATGAATAAACTGATAACAGAATGGAACCATCTGAAGACAAAGTTGGTGATTTAGAAAGTAAAGGTTAGAAAATCCTCCAATAAGCAGATAAAACAAAAAAGAAAATATGACAAATATAAAAAAGCATGACGGATTCAGGAAACCCAAAATTCTTAACAGAAAATGGGGACAATGATAGCAGGAGGAGTAATCAAAGTAATAATAGGAACGTTTTGAGCTGCAGAAAGAAAAGTCTTAAAATAGAAAAGGCCCAAATAATAAAGTGAGATAAAAGAAAAAGACTGATACCTAGACATACCCTGTTGGAATTTCAGAACTTCAAGGACAAAAAAAACAAAAAACAAAACAAAACAAAAACCCAGAAGGCTTTTGTCGAGAAAAACTGGTTATAAACAGAAGAGCAAGTATCCAACAGAGAAGGACACCTCTCATCAGCCAACATTAGATTCTAGAAGATAATGGGGCACTGCGTCCCTCTTCGTCAGAGATCTGAAGTCTAATTATTTTGAATCTAGAATTCTACAACACCCAGACAACCACGAATCAAATGTGAGGTTACAGGCATTTTTAGGTATTCAGGGCTCAGAAAATGTATTAAGTACCTACTCACCCTATATGAAAGAATTGCTTAACTCTGACAAAACTAGGAAAAAAAAACAAGAAAGAAAAGGACATGCAAAACAACCAACTGTAATTATCTTTATGTCACATAAGGAAGTGGGAGGGATGGGAGCAGGGAAGTTTAAAAGAGATTAAAATAATCTATTGTCCTGATACCTGGATACCTTCCTTTGAATTTGACAGAAGTTTACTGATTACATTTGGTGGTTACCTTTCTTTCTCAAATACATTAATTAGTTGAGCAATGAATGAAATTTATATAATCAATATTGTAATTGCTATTTTATCAGGTTGAATCTTTAGACAAAGACTAGGACTCTATAGTTACTGAACATAATGAATGCACTATGAACCTTTACACAGTAATAACTAGAAAAAATTGGGAAATGCAAAAGGAAAAAGGGAAAGAAAAGCAAGCATACTGGGGAGAGGATGCAGGTCAAGGGGTTGAGCTCCTGCTTCCCATGTACAAGGTCCTGGGTTCAATCCCCGATACCTTGTGTAAAAAAAAAAAACAAAGTAAACATACTTAGTTCCTCATCTTTCATTAAGTCTAAATTAGATGATAAATCAAGAGGTACAGATAATTATTCTGGCACGTTACTTTAAATTATAATGGTAAATACTGAAAAACTAAAAATAATAATACAGTACAATTACATAAAACTGGGGTGCAGAAGGGGATGTGAGAGAGAAATGGATATAGGGTAAATGTATGTACTAAATTCTTTCCCCTTCATCGGAATCTAAACTAAGGAAGCAACAGTAGGATACAGAAGAGGACGTGGATTAGAAGAAGAATTTTATAGGTAAAAATCAACCGGACTTGGTAATAAAAAGGTATTACAATGATGAAATGAGAAAGTAAAACCATATGAATATAACATTCATGTTTCCTTTAAACATGAAAAGTTTTAAGGAAGTCTGAGTGATCAGAAAAGACAGAACAGTAAATGGTGCTTGCAATGAGACCTGGGGTAGATGCCATCAAAACATCTAGATAAAGATATCCACCGGACAGTTTCAGAGAAAAATAAAGCCAAGAAGAAAATAAGTTTAGGACCAGACATTTTCATACAGAACATTTATTTAAAAACTTTTAAAAATAAGGTGTCAGTACTTCTATCTAAATGGAGTAAAATCCTACATTTCTGCCTTTCTTCTCCATTTAAATTTCTAATTCACAATATATGCACACTGCATGATACTCTGCTGGCATGATGCCTTCCTGTAACTCTTGACTATTTATTGGTCTTAGTTCTACTCTCTGGCTATAGTTGAGTTCCTAGGCTGGGCCTTGTTTCCTCTTAACTTAAAAAAATATATAAAAATGAAAAATCTGTTTTCTAAAATGTATGGATACATGTCTAGCTAGGCTAAGCGTTCCCTTCCATGCCTATTTTACCTCCAAGAAAACACAAACTTTCCCCCTATATTTCCTGTTACTTCTGCTGCCCAAGTAAGTCTTCTTTATAGGTCAGAATTGTATTAGCAATTCTCCCATTTTCTTTTCTACATGCTAAGAATATTCTTTTTTTTTTTTTTTTTTTTACCGGGAGGTCCCGGGTATGGAACCCGGGTCCCTCCATATGGGAGACAGACGCCCAACCAGTTGAGCCATATCCGACCCCCAAGAATATTCTTAAACTCATAAAGATAAGACAGTTATCAACATGTTCAGCTTTTAACAGAAGAGTATTTTCAGCAAATGCCTAATAACTTTAAAAAGCCCGCTGGTACTCCTTTTTCATGGCTCTTGGTTCCAGTTTTCTGATGTATATTAGGAAAGCAGTATTCCTATCATTCACCTGCTGGGTAATCTATACTATAATCAGTCACACAACAACCTTTCTGTTTCTCTCTTTAGTCGGACCCAAATATTTTCCAGGATGCTTCCACTTTCAACAGCATAGATTTTCATATAAGAGTATATCTCCTTGACAAAGTGCTACTGCCTGTTCATCCAGTTGTGAGGTTTTTTTTTAAACAATTTAAATCAGGTTCAAGTTATCACAAACCCCTAGCATTACCCAGAATGCTTTGGGTAATTCAGATCCTCTTTAATTCCTACTTAGGGCTGTTCATCAAAATCCCAGGCATTTTTTGGTTAAACAAACAAATCAACTTGAGATGCCCAGAAGCCACACAAGAAGAGTAAAAAAAAAAAGCAAAACAAAACAAAAAAACAACTTTGAGGATGCCTTTAACCACACAGATTTTTGTCCCACCTATCTTTTCAAAGCCTAGCCAAGATCATTTCCTATACAAAGCTTTTTTTCATTTTCCATCTGGAAGTGTTAATTTTGCTCTCAAAATTCCAAAACTATGTTATCTGTACCTTTCTTAGAGTACTTATAACCTTCTGCCCTGTTATATGTAACCAGTTAGATGTATTCAGTTATTTCCTATAGAAAATGCTCTAAGATGCTACAGGAAAGAGATTATCTTCATCATCTGTGCACCCCCTAGGCACAGATGATGAACTAGGCAAAAATGTCAGCAGTATTCCAAACCTTTCCTAATAAATTGTGTGTAGAATGATAACATCACCCAGAGAAATATTTCCAAGTTATCCACTTACAATGAAACACAAATTATGCTCTTTACATTTTTAGAACACCTTCTACCCAATAAATGCTCTGGTCACAGAATTTTATGATCTCAACCTATATGAATGATATAGGAGTCTTGCTAGGAATACTCCAAGTTATATATGAAATGACCTCCTCCTCTTATAATAGGGGTCAGTTCTAAACTAATATTCCAACAAGATACTGAAAAACAGGAAGAAGATAAGTCCAAGTCTCTTGGCAAAGAGATGTAAAATTTGAAGCCGTGACAACATGAATCTATTTCATATCTCCTAAGCAGCCTCATTCTGATCTTCAAACACCTCCATTTAATCAATTTTTCACACTCTTTTGACCAAGATCCATAATAAAAAAGGGTATTTTACCTTATTACCAATTCATGCACACACACACAATCCACAAAGTTGTTGTACAGTTTAAACTTTTAATAAATTCACTAAGAAACAGTTAGCAAATCCAACAAGAAAAGAACTTACTCAAGCTTCAAATAAAACTGACAATAGTTCATTTGTTCTAATTTCTTTATTTTCCAGGTAATAAATCCTTCAGTGTAATGAATGGCTTTATTTATGTTATGCATCATACCAACAAAATAATAGTATATATAGTGAAAACTAACATTTTTGCAATTAAACATCCTAAATCTCAAATCAATTTCCTCACAGTTACATGTTGCAGATTACTAATATCATCTACATAAATAAATACCATATGTCATATATTTATATAATCTATATAGTTATTAAAAACTGTACTAGAACTTTATGGACATATCACATAGTTCCCTGAAAAGATCCTGTCTATAATCTTCTCTTCCCCTTTAAATAGCTTACACCAAGTGTACTTGCCAGCCTTCCCATGTTTGAGTTCATCTTTAATTCTAAATTTAGAAATTTTGGAATCTCCATAAACCTGGGTTCAAGTACCAACTCTGCCAACTAGCAAATGTTAGATATTGGGCATATTACCTATCCTTGATAAATCTCAGTTTTCTCATATAAATAATGGGAACAATTGCATCTACCTTACAGCATTGTTATGTGGCTGTTCTTGCAACTTAGGAAGTAGTAATATTACTATTATGACATTGGTATGCATTTTTTTAAACTTATTTTTATATTTCTACATCTTCTGTATTTCCATATTTCTTCCAACATTCAAGAAGAAAATCTTTTCCTATCGCTTCAATTCTTCAATTAACCTTTTTCTATTCATCTTTCCCTCATTTGTTTCTAAGGAGGGATAAAACACATCTGAAGTCCACATGGATAAAATTCAAGTTATGGCTTCAATCTAGTCAAGAGGCTGGATAATACTGGAAAGCTTGTTAAAAAGAAAAAAAAAAAAAAAAAAAAGGAATACAGAGCTTAGAAGTAAATGGCTGAATTCACAAATGATACCTATATAATCTTCAGATTCTTGAAGAGAGTAACTTTTTCTCCTTTACCACATGCGAAAATGTACACAACTTCCTAGCTTTAATACCCAACACAAATCTCTTACAGACCAGAGTTCAAGGTCCTAAGAGTAGCTTCATATCAAAAGGATCTGGGTACCATCTAGCAACCACTAATAGAGTAGCTAATTCCAGCAAGGATCATCAGTGAATGCTAAAAGAATCAGATAAAAGGTTGGTGTGACAGGATATTCACATTAAGTATCACCCCACAGATTATTTGTTAAAAGGCACCTTTATAACAAAGAGATCTGACGGAGACCACTTTAACCAAAGGATTGACCCTAGCACCATCAATAATGGGATAAATTGACATTATGATGCAATGGGAAAAACATAATATCCTATGTAGAATTCTTGCCAAAAATGTTTAATCTAAATCAAATGATGTACAGACTGCTAGACACTATAAAAAATAACTCGCTTGGGTTCTCAAAAATAACAAAATCATTAAAGATACAGGTGGAGGAATTTTCTACATCTAAAAAGAGAGAGAGACATGACAAACCAAATGTAATGCATGATCTTTGTTTGGGTCTACATTAAAAAAAAAAATAAGAAAAGAAAAGCTATAAAGGTCACTTCAAGACAACCGAGGAAATTTGACTAAGGACTAATATAAACGAGATAATATTTTAACAATGTTAAGTTTCTTGGATGTGAAAATAATACATTGGCTATGTAGGAGAATGTTCCTATTATTAAGATGTCCACGCTGAAGCATTCAGAGGTAAAGTACCATGACAATGAGGGCAAGGGGGAATAAATAAATAAATCTTTTTTTTTTTTTTAAGTGTGTGGATAAACACATGGAGAGAGAAAGCTAATGGAACAAAGTATCAACAACTGGTGATCTAGGAAATGATGAGTATTTACTATACTAGTCTTTCAATCTTTGTTGGTTTTAAATTTTTCAAATTAAAATAAAATAGGATGAAAACTGGTCATGAGGCACTCTTTAGCACCATCTCACCATCCCTAGCCTTTCTTCTTAGTAGAAAAATACAAGCGTTTCACTAATTATCCAAAAACCTTTCCTAAAAACCCTTCTGATGGACCTGCCGTTATTTCTTAAAGATCCAAATTGTTGCCAAACTAATTTTCCTTCAAATTCCCAGCAAAATTGTACTTCCCTAATTTTACAATGAGAAGGTTAAGAAAAGGTGTACTTTCTTCTCTACATTTTATATGCTGGGCAGGAATTCTTGGCTCTTCTACAGAAACGAAAAAATAATCTAGTTTGCTCTCCCAGCTAGTCTCTCTTAACTCCTCACCAAACCTTAATTTAAAGGGCCCAAATGGTTAGCTTTAAACACCAAACTAATGAAATCAGAAACTCTATGGAGACCCTGGAGTCAGTATTTAAAAAAAAAAAAAAAAAAAAAAAAAAGCTCCCCAGGGGATTCTAATAGGCTGCCAGGTTTGAAAACCCAAGTCTAAGACCCAAGGGATACTAACCCAACTAACCTCTAAGTTTTCCCTAAAGAACAAGAGTAAGCATTCCATTAGCCTCAGAGTACAATTAGGAAAAAAATATTAAAGGTCATATAAATCAACATTATATTGTTTCTAAGCTTGAAGGGCCAGGAAAAATATCCAGTAAAGGCTAATATAAATTTGGTTTGAAATACATACTTTGATAAGCTTTAAAAAAAAAAAAAAAAAAAAAAAAACCTCCTAAATGCAGATTTCACATCTAAATATGGTCTGAAAAGGACTGGGGTTTTGGTTTTTTTATTTGTTGTTGTTGTTGTTTTTTAAATTATTCACTGGGAACAGACCTTCTAGCTGATTCCCAGGACCTAAAGGAACTCCTTAGGAACTCAAACTCCTTCAGGGAAAATACCTGTCCAAAAAAAAAAAAAAAAGATGAGGGGAATTCCCCTTCCCACAGGCAACCTGGGATTTTCTAGATTTGTTTTTAAGTGAAAATACAGAAGTGATGACTAAAAGAAACTTGTTTTAGTAGACTTAGGAAAACTGTAAAAGAGGGGAATGATGTCAAAAGGCCCAATAATAAGTGACTAGAAATTTCTAAGGATACAGAAATAGAAGCAATCATACTATTCCAGGATTCTAAAGGGCATATATGCATGTCCTTTCAAGGTTCACACTATTCCCACTCATAAGTCATGAGTGGCATTTTCATTTTTCATAAGGATTTACTGACAAATAAAAATAAATACCCTCAATAAAGCTTTTTTCCCCACCAATTGGCCAACATTGACCATCCATGTTCAATAGCAAAATGAAAAGATGCACATATAACCTAATATAGTCAAGATATAGGGTGTTTCATAGGCAGAAAAACATTTATTTCTACCTACTTATGATCCAATGATGATTTCCAGAGACATGTGTGGTCAGATGAGAGATGCAAGCCAGTAGAGAAAGAGCAGCAAATTCTGTTTTGTTTTTTTTTAATTTTTAAAAAATATTTTTATTTCCTGTTTGCATTTTAGTGAAAAAGTGCTTTTACGGGTTCAATTAATGTTGCAAATAAGTTTAAAATTACTAACTGAAATGCATAAGTATGTTGAATTCAGCACAATTTACAGGTTCTGTTAGAATTATAGGAACCGAAAGTTAAAAGAGATGATGTTAATTAATGTAACTGTAAGACAAATATTGTTTTGAGATTATCACTACGGTGATGGTTAGGCTCGTGTGTAACTTGGCCAGGTAATGGTGCCCAGTTGTTTGTTCAAGCAAGCAGTGGCCCAACTGTTAGTGTGAGGACATTTCATGGACTTAAATCATCAGTGATTTGATTTCATCTAAAGCTGATTACATCTACTATCACCTGAGGAGACTGCCTTTGGCAATGAGATGTCTCATCCAATCAGGTGGAAGCCTTAAAAGGAGAAGCGATTTCAGCAGTCAGAAGAGAGAATTCCCATTTCTACTTGAGACAGAGCTTTTCCTGGGGAATTCATCAAGGATTTTCACTGGAGTTCCTAGCTTGCAGCCTGCCCTATGGAATTTGAACTCCTGCATACCCACAGTAAGAACATATCATACCTAATAACTAAAATGTTTCAACTCTATCAGATACCACTACCTGAGCTCAGTTTCCAAAACTACAAATGGGCTATTACCAGTTTGCAAAAGAAAAAAGAACTTGGGGGTCCTTCTAAGGTAGAAAGATAGGATGCAAAATTACAAGTAGGTTTTTTCCAATATACGCAGGCCCACTCTTTCTCAATATTCTCCTACAGTATCCTACAGCGTGGAATGAAGAAATTTCCTATCCCTGTAGTCTGAAAAAGCTCTGGAAGTTTTTCTGACACATTACTCCCGATTAAAAACCACTCTATAGAGAGTTTTCAGAGGATTGAGGGAAAGAGGCTACAAAGTATTTATGTTCTGTTTTACTGTTCAGCTATCTGTAGGACATTCTCATTGTTTCTTATACCAGAGCTATAGAGACTTGCCAAATACAGTTTCTAAACAGATTCAAGAACTGTGAACCTTCCTTCTAATTGAACCGATACTTGGTACTGGAGTTGGTTGGTAGACTTGAATCTATGGACTGTCCATGTGCCAGCTGGGCCCTGAGCCTCAGCCGAGTTGCAACACCTACTGTCCAGCTCATTGGACTCACCTAGGACAACTAACAAGGAGGTGTGGATTGACAACCACCATACCAAGGAAATGAGACAGCCTAAAACTGCAAGCAAGAGAGCCCCATCCATCAGCTATATGGGATTGAAGCTCACTCTCCATTAGAGGTGGAGTAGACATCACCATCCCAGAATCCTCAGGATTGAGGAATGAACTATGGGCTAGAGTGGACTTACTGATATTCTACTATAGATTTGTGATTCTAGCAATGGAAGAAATTACAGCATTGATGTGGAGGCAGTGGCCACTGGAGGCTTTGGGGGCAGGGGGAGGGAAAAACAGGTATAATGTGGGGGCTTTTTCAGGACTTAGGAATCATCCTGAATAGCACTGCAATGACAGATATAGGCCATTATATATCTTCCCATAGCCTGCAGAATTGTGGGAGAGAGTGTAAACTACAATGTGAACTATGGTCCATGCTCAACGGCAATGCCCCAGGATGTGTTTATCAACTGCAATGAATGTGCCACACTAATGAAGGATGTTGTTTATGTGGGAGGGTGTGGAAGGTGTGGGGAGCAGGGCATATGGGAATCCCTATATTTCTGCGTAACATTTGTGTAATCTAAGTATCTTAAAAAAATTTTTTTTTAATATATTAAAAAAAAAAAAACTGTGAACCTTGAGATCCTTTCAGATACTAAAACTCTATGGTAGTAAATAAGCATAAGACTCTTCCTTGAAAAACAAAGAAGCTGAGCCTCCAGTATACCAGGCTGTATTCTACAAGGTTCTGTCAAAGGTGAACCAGTACCAAGAATAACCAGGAAGCCATGACCAGCCAATTATTAAATCAATATACATAGGATGACCATCAGCTACCTAATAGATGCCTGTTCTCTAAATTTGACCCTCATTTAGCAGCTACCTATCCTTGATAAAATTGCAGAGTTCATACAAGCTATTCTCTATTAGACAATGAAATAAAAAGGCTACTTGTTCAGTTATACTTTAGCTAGCATTCATTTATGAAATGAGATCATTAATCAAGGCCCTGAAAGAATGAAGCATAAAAATTTAAGTAGTAATGAAAAAGAATAAAGGTATCAATGAGGTTTCAATGAGTCCCACTGAGTCCCTTCACCAATTGCCCTGGATGGGACACTCCATGAAGTTTTTAACCAAGTCAATAAGATATCTACTTAGTACTGCCTATTAAGCAGGACCAAAAACCTGAATATCAAAGACACCAAGCTCCTCAAGGAGCTTACAATCAAGTAGGGGTGCCAAATATATGCAAATAATGCTACTGTGTTGAAAGTGCCACAGATAGATGCGAACACAAAAACTGTCCAAAGAAGAACCTGAGGAGTCACAGCAGAGATGAGGTCTTTTCTGGTTTTAAAGACTTAGAAGGTATCCAGATGGACAATAGAACAAAGAGGATTTCTGATACAGAGAAAAAGTATGAATGAAGGCACAAAGATATAAAATAATTTAAAAACAGCATAACCTAGTTAAGGGCATGGACCTACAAGCCAGACTCCCTGTTTGAATACAGTGCCACCACTAACTACAGCAGCTGTGTGGCCTTGATTAAGTTACTCAACCTCTCATTGTCTTGGTTTCTCATCTAAAATGATACAGATACTCCATAAGGTTGTTATAAGGATGAGAAAACGTGTAAAGCCAAAAGAACACTGCCTAGCACATAATATGTGCCACATGTTTGTAAACTAAGTAAATTAACAAATAATACTTAGGGAGATCTCAAACAGTTTGACATGACTGGAACAGAAAGTACAAGAGAGCAGCTAAAGGGATGGGAGAGGTGGATAGGTGGTCAGAGCATGAAAAGTCTTCTACACTATGGTAAGGCACCTAGACTTGATCTCTGAATGATGGGACCCATTAAAGGGTTTTTTTAAAAAGCAGGAAAGTGAAAAATGACAGGCTGGCAGGGACTGGTGGCTATATGGATCACCCCACAAAATTGAGGTACAAGATCCTGAGAAACAAGAGAATGAGGAGATACACGGAAGGTAAAATCAAGATCTTAAGGATAAATTGGAGAAGGGAGTTGGGTGATGCAAATAAGCAAACATTAGAAAGGTAAGTTACACATCATGCAGAATTCTCAAGAAATAGAAATTTCCTCATAGACCTTAAAAAAAGAAAAAGAAAAGCCATTTTACTACAAAAAAGCATTTCTGTTAGTCTACAGTTCTTTTTTCATGCAGCAGCCATAGTTAAATTTTTAGTGTAATCAGATCAGAATCTTAAAATGCTCCAATGTTTCCTCACCATTAGAATAATACCCAAACTTTTACCATCAGTCTAAAACGGGGGCAGCAGAGTACTGGTGAAAAGCCTACTCTGACTACCTAGCTTCACCACTTTTTAGCTTTGTGACCATGAACCATTACTCAACCTCTATGCCTCAGTTTCCTTATAAAATGGAGTTAACAGAACCCACTTCATAGGGCTGTTGTGAGGTTTCAATGAGATAATAATACATGAAGCATCTTTTAAAGTACCTAAAACTTTTCACTAAGGAAGTACTCAATAAATACACTACTTGCAGTAATAGCAGTGTAAATATAGTAATAAATAGGTTACAAAACCTACCCCTGAGAATCCACTCCTACAGCATTTTCCCAAACTCATTCGCTCTCTTCACTAAACTCAACTCTTGAGCCTCAACTCCTTTAACACACAGAGCTCAATCCCATCTCAGGACCTTTGCACTAGCCATTCTTCTGCTTGAATGCTCTTCTCCCTGATCTTTGCATGGTATTTTTTCCCTCAGCATTCAGGTCTCAGTTCAAAGGTCACCTCCTCAGAGAGGTCATCCCAGGCATCTGATCTTAAGTAGCAATCTATCTACTCTCATCACCCTTTCCCAATCTCTTTCTATCCCCTCAACAGTGGTACAGCAGAATGTCCAGCTAGTTAAGAATTACAGAGGGAGCAGATGTGGCTCAAGTGGTTGAGTGCCTGCTTCCTACATGGGAGATCCTGGGTTCAGCTCCTGGTACCTCCTAAAAACAAAAAACAAAACAAAACAACAAGCAAACAAACGAAAAAACCAACTCAGGGAAACCAACGTGGCTCGGGGACTGAGCACCAGCTTCCCACATATGAGGGTCCTGGATTCAATCCCCAGCCCCGAAACCTTTAAAAAAAATAAAAAATAAAAAAGTACAAAGGAAAATATTTCATAAAGGATCATTTGACAACCAATTAAAATAAAAAGTTATCGGAGGGGGGAAGGCTGGATTTTTAAATTCAAGTTTTACTACAGCTTTAAAGAAATGGTCCCCAAAAAAGAATAAAGATCAGCAGCAGTCTGAGAGAAAGGGATAACACTAATTTGACATTTTGAGGGAATCATAAATATCACTGCAGCCTGGGAAAACTGAATAACCACATAAATAATAACTGGAAAATATCATGATTTCAGGAGATTTTAAGAGAACATACAATTCCAGGAACACATTTCAACCGAGACTATGCTATAATGACCCCACATGGCACTGATTCAGTTAGTGCTTCCATTTATAGAAATAACTTATTTTCTTATTAATTTGTAAGAGTTATTTATATGTTTACGATATTAGCCCCTTGTCACTGTTATAAATACCTTTTCTAAGTGTACTATTTGTTTATGCTGTCTTTGCCACATCAGAAATTTAAATTGTTTTTTTTTATTTGGTTGGTTGGTTGTTTTTATAACTTTATTCACTAATCTTCCTCTTATGACTTTCTGTATCATACTTCAAAAAGCTTTCCCCACCTCAAGATTAGAAAAATATTGATCAGATTTATTTTAAAGATCTTATTCAATCTTCTAAAAGACAGACACATGAGCCAACTTTTTTAAATTAAAAGAGCAAAGAGCAAAGGAAAGGACTCACATGCTTATCTATATAATCTGGAACAATATTCAAGTATAATTCTATAACCAAAAACAAGGGACATTTCTAATACTTTTTACACCAAAACCCAAATATCTTAAATCTTCATGTTAAAAATGGTACTTATACACATACTTTAAAATAACTTAACCAACTCATCATAGACAAAATGATGTGACAAAAACCTACCAGGGATATTTGTAGATTTCTCACATCAGTTCCACTTGGTTATATAAACAACAGAACAAAAGCACATTCCAGGGTGTAAAGAGGAATGAAGTTCTGATACATTCTACAACATGGATGAACCTTGAAAACATCACGTTGAGTGAAAAAAGCTACAAACAAAATAACAATACTGTATGACTCCATTTATATTAAATACCTAGAATATGCAAATTCATATAGACAGAAAGATTACAGGTTACCAGGAGTCAGTGGGTAGAGTTGGGGGATAGGGAGTTAATGCTTAAGGGGTAAAGTTTCTGCTGGGGTAATTAAATAGTGTTGGCAATCGATGGTGATGATGGTGGTACAATATTGTGAATATAATTAATACCACCTAAATGTACCCTTTAAAATGGTTAAAATGGTAAATTTTGAGCTGCACTGTTACCACCAGAAAAAGTTATTCTTTTTAAAAAGGAATGAAGTACTGATATACACTAAAAAGTCAGTTATTTCATCTTTATTTAAGCCTTTGACAGTTATCAAAAAGACTCGTAAAAATTCTAGTGCACATAAAGTTTCCCTATTTTACAATAGGTATTTAGTAAGCATGTATTTTTCTTATTATTACAATCAATAAAACAAGAATAAAAAGGTTTTAAAAAATTATAAGGTTACCACTACTGCTTTTCATATTTGAAATGGAAAAGACTGAGAGACTGTTTATCTATCATAAGCTAACTCACATATAAAACTTGGCTTCTTGCCTACATTAACCACCCAGCAGGTTTCTCATATTCATCTCAAACATGCAGCAGCTAAGCCTTACTGTCAGATCATCTAATGATAAAGCAAAGGAGTTATCAACTAGATGAGTTCTTCCAAGTTGTATCTGAATGGAACAAGATCCAAGTCTGTCAACATTATCTTTCAATAGAACCCACTAATATAAAAAGTGAAATCTGGCCTAAAGGCAATATAGAATACATCTTCCCTTGTCAAACAGCACTGCATTAAATCAAGATGTGGAGACTTCTGTTACGGTAGCCTTATGAAAGGTGATCACACAAATAATATCAAAATCAATTCCTTTTCCAAGGTACCTCTTACCCAGGTATCCTATAGTCATACATAAAAATAATCCAGTTTGAAGGAAGACAATGTTAAAGTAAACAGAAAAGCAATTTTGACATGTAAGCTTGGTAGAGAGGGTCTTTCTCAGAAAATCAGATAACTGTATATACTTTTGTTGTGTTGGCTATGAGAGCGAACCCTAAAAAAAGTCACCTCCTCAGAAAGGCCTTCCTTGACCACCCAATATAAGTAACCACCAAGTCACTCTTTCTATAATATTCACCCTATTATAATATTCTGCAATAGTGGTAAGTGCTATGTGAGGTATTCATTGATTGATTGATTCATTCATTCATTCATTCGTTAATTTGCTTCCTCCAACAAGAACGTAAGCTCCATAATAACAGAGATCCTACCTGTCGTATCTGCCAAGCTATCCCTCACAATTAAAACAAAACCCTGAACAAATATAATCTCCAGTCATTATCAATGAAAGGTAGTTGTAATGGTGGCTGGCTTGGGAGTTGTGACCATTTTTTTATGCACAATGGATGACAAATTATTATCTTGACTTCCTATCAGTAGGAAGCACACTTAGTTTTTTCTCTAATAGTGGAGATGGAGTTGTACTAAGATATTGCATCATATCTTATACTTACTCATCCACTTCTTATGGGAGATGACTGCTTGCAGTCAAGAATACAGTTTACTTGGGCTGAACTAGTCTGCCTAGAATAGCTCCTGTGACTTTAGCCTTATTAATACAACAAATGAGAGGAGTTCAAAATATGTTAGCTGCTCTCACTTCTTTTTTATACTTAAATTCAATTCACACTATTTCTGAGTCTCTAGGAAGTTTCTTAAGGGTCTTCACTGTTAAATAGTCCTCTGATGAAGCAGAATGGTGTAAAAGTTAAAGAGTTCAGGCTTTAGAGTTCAACCACTGGTGTATGAATCCTGGTTCCACCATTCACTACCTCTGTGCCTCAGGCAGTACTATATTTTTCAGCGCCTTAGTTTCCTAAACATAAATTGGAGATAATACTGATACTAAAAGAGTTAAGATTAACTGAGTTAAAGCATGTTTTAGACTGCTAAAGAAATCAAAGTAGACCTAAACAAATGGAAAGACATTCTGTGTTCATGGACTGGAAGATTTTTTTTTTTTTTTTTTTTTTTTTTTTTTTTTTTTGTCATCATCCTCTTTTATTTTATTTTTTTAAACAGATATCTTGAAGATGTCAATCCTACACAAACTGATTTATAGATTCAATGCAACACCAATCAAAATCCCAACAGCTTACTTTACAGAAATAGAAAAGGCAATTACCAAATTTATTTGGAAGGGAAAAGGCACCCAAATAGCCAAAAACATTCTAAAAAAGAAGAGCAATATGGGAGGACTCTCATTGCCTGACCTTGAAACAAAGCTACAGTGGTCAAAACAGCATGGTATTGGCGTAAAGATAGACACATTGATCAGTGGAATAGAACTGTGAGTCCAGAAATAGACCCTCGCCTCTACAGCCAACTGGTTTTTGACAAACCTACCAAGTCCACATTACTAGGATCAAAGAGTCTCTTCAACAAATAGTACTGGGAGAACTGGATATCCATATCCAAAAGAATGAAAGAGGACCCCTATCTCATTCCCTATTCAAGAAACAACTCAAAATGGATCGAAGACCTAAATATAAAAGCCAGGACCATAGAACTACTAGAAGAAAATGTAGGGAAACGTCCTAAAGACTCTGTAGTAGATTGTGGTTTCGTGACCTTACACCCAAAGCACAAGCAACAACAACAACTACAAAATAGATAAATGAGACCTCCTCAAAATTAAACACTTTTGTACTTTTTGTCAAAAGGGTGAAAAGGCAGCCAACTCAATGGGAGAAAATATTTGGAAATCACATATCCTATAAGAGTTTAATATCCATGATATATAAAGATACTACAACTCAACAATAAAAAGACAAATGACCCAATTAAAAAATGGGCAAAGGCTTGAATAGACATTTATCCAAAGAAGAAGAAATACAAATGGCAAAAAAAAACACTTGAAAGCATGTTCAACATCACTAGTGATTTAGGGAAATGCAAATCAAAGATACAATGAGGTATCATTTCCACCTATTAGAATGGCCACTATTAAAAAGAAAACTACAAGTGTTGGAGAGGATGTGGAGAGAAAGGAACATGTACTGGTGGAAACGTAGAATGGTATAGCCACTGTGGAGGATGGTTTAGCAGTTCCTAAGGAAGTTGAATATAGATTTGTCACGTGACTCGGCAATACCTCTAAGTATATACCCAGAAAAACTGAGAGTATTGACACAAGCAGATATCTGCACACTGATGTTCATGGCGGCGTTATTCATGATTGCCAAAAGATGGGAACAACCCAGGTGTCCATCAACTGAAGAATGAATAAACAAATTATGGTGTATACACATGATGAAATATTATGCAGCAGTAAGAAGAAATGAAGTCGTGAAGCATATGACAACATGGACGAACCTGGATGACATTATGTTAAATGAAGCAAGCCAGATACAAAAGGACAAATACTGTATGATTGCACTATTATGAACTAACTATATGGTGTAAATTCATGGAGATAATAACTAGAATATAAGTCACCAGAAAAAAGAATGAGGTTAGAGAATGGAAAGCTCAGGTTTAATCTGTGCATAATTGGTTAAAAGGTTGCTCGTAAAACTTTGGAAATGAACAGAAATGTTGAAAGCACATCATAGTGTTTGTAACTAGCAGTGCTAATATATAGGTATGATAGGGGTTGAAAGGGAAAGTCTACAGTTATGTATATTACTAGAAGGAAGGATAAAAAATATAACATGGGACTGTATAGCATAGCAAAACCTCATGTGAAATATGAGTTTGGGTAATATTGCATATATAAGACTTTTTCTTTGGAACTGAACAAATGTTATAAGATATTAATATCAGGCAAAAATACAACCAAAGCAAACTATGGACAGTAGCGTATAGTAATATATCAATAATCTTCCATGAAGGGTTGGGGGAAAAAAAAGGAAATATACTAAGTGGAAGAAACTAGACAAAAGGTACTACATATTGTTTGACTCCATCTATACAAAATATAAATACAAATAAATTAGAAGTGGAAACAGAACAGCAGCTATATATAGCAGGGGAAGGATAGAGATTTAGAAGTGATTATTAAGGGGTTTTTTGTCTGTTTTTTGGTATTATTATTATTAGTGGAATAAGGAAAATGCCCTAATAATGACTGAAGTGATGAATCCTCAACTATATGATTACACCAAATTCCACCGATGTACACACTGGATGGACTATATGATTTATAATTATGTATCAATAAAATTCATTTAAAAAAAAAAATGTGAATTTTCTCGCTGACCTGATTTTGTAATAATCAGGGTAGGCTAAACATTCACTATATTAGAAACCATGCATATGTACCCAGACCTAGTTTTTCTCCCTAGGTCTGGTTTTTAGAATGCTGGTGATTAACTAAGCTGGTGATAAACTAATGCTGGTGATGGAAAAAGACTGTAACTTTGGGTATCTTTGGTATCTTTGGTCAACCTTAAGAGATATAGCAGGGGGACAGATGTGGCTTGGGTGGTTGGGCATCCATCTCTCATAGGGAAGGACCTGGGTTCGATCCCCGGGACCTCCCAGTAAAAATTAAAAAAAGGAAAATATAGAAGGCACGTGGGCCGCCAGCCCTCATGCGCAGGTGCACCACCAGGCTCATCGAACCAAAAAACCAAGACTAAGGGGGCACAGGCAGTAGGACGCCTCTTTCCCACTTCGGAGATCCAGAGACAGGAGGAGAAGGATGAGAAGAGAGGGTAGGAAATGGGCATAGAGAGTTGTCCAGTGAACGGACACAAAAACAGCAAAAACGGGGGGCGGGGAATGGATAAAAGTAAATAAATAAATCCTTAAAAAAATGTATAGGGGAGGAAGATACGGACTATAGTTAGTGGTAATACTTTGACGATGGTCTTTCATGATTTGTTAGCAAATGTTTCACAACAATGCAGGGTGTTTTAGGGGTGGGGGGTAATGTGTGGGAGACCTGTATGATGTTATACGTTTGTTTTGTAAGTTCACAATGTTTATTGAACACTTATGGTTTATGTATGTTCATGTATGAATGATATACTTCAATAAATTGTTTAAAATATATATATGTTTTAAATCATAAAAAGGGCCCATGCAGTGTGGTGAACTCAGGGCCCGCACGGTGTGGTGAGCTGGCGCAACAAAGGAAGACAAGCAGCAAGGGGGGGATTAAAAAAAACAAAACAAAAAAACCCCCAACATAATAAGCACCCATAAAATTCTATGTAATTTTGTTACCTAATGTATACCTCTAAGAACAATATCATCAAACAGGACCAACTACATGATTTGCAGGGTCTAGTGCAAATTGAAAATGCAGAACTTTTTGTTCAAAAATTATTAGGAATTTCAGATGACAGCAGCAGAGCATTAATCCAAGCACAGGGCCCTTCTAAATGTGGGGCCCAGTATATCTGTATAGATTGTATACCCATGAAGCCAACCCTGCTACCAGGTAAATTCTCCTGACAACTAAGGTCCCTTGCTAGAAGTCAATGTAACAGTATTGCCTCATTAAATAGTTCAACCAACTCCAAGCCAGGAGGCAGGACACTTGTAAAAAGAGCCCAGTCTATGAAAACAAACAAATCTTGATTTTAAATTCTGTTTTTTTTTCACTTACTTAGCTGTGACCTGGAACCTGATAACCACTTCAAGTCTCAATTTCCTTCTCTGCAAAAGGGGAAACTACCATCTTCTTTGCTGGATATTTGTGAAGATTAAATAAAATTGTATACATGAAATGCTAGGTATATAATATGTACTCAACAAAAGTTAACTGCATTTAATTTCAAAGATCACTGTATTTCTCCAGCCTCTTAAATGATCTAGACTTGTGCTGTCTAATACTGGAGCCACTAGCCACCTGGAACACTTAAAATGTGGCTAATATAAACTGAGATGTGCTGTAAGTGTAAAAATCACATACCAGATGTTAAAGACTTAATGTAAAAAAAAAAAAGGGGGCGGGGAGCGGATGTGGCTCTATTGATGGGGCTCCCGTTTACCATATGGGAGGCCCCGGGTTTGACTCCCGGGTCCTCCTGGTGAAGGCAAGCCAGCCCACATGGCGCGGTGAGCTGATGCAGCAAGATGACGCAACAAAGGGAGACAAGCAGACACAGAAAAACACACAGCGAGCACAAACAGCAAGGGGGGGATAAATAAATAAAATCTTAAAAAAAAAAAAAAAAAAGGTAAAATATCACATTAGTATATTACTTACATGTTGAAATAATAGAATTATGGATACACTAGGTTAAATAAAGCATATCATTAAAATTAATTTCACGCTTCTTTTTATTTTTTATAAAGTTACTAGAAAATTTAAAATTACATATATAATTTGCACTATATTTTTATTGGATTAGTGCTAATCTAAACAATGAGACACTCCGAAGATCTGAAATGAAGGAAAAAAGCCTCATTCTCTACACTGGAAAAGGAGCCTGGATACATAAATGACATTATATGTTCATCCTACAAAACAGTTTGGCAAGAAACTAAGAAATAAGCAAAGGAAAATCTTTGATACTTTTTGCTGGGTAAAATTAAAACGCAATTACAATGTCTGGACAGAAATTTACTTTCTTTGCTTTTAAGTACTTAAAAATGTTTAATGAATAATTACTCATTTCTTCTCCCAAATGACCATTTTAAATTACTCAATTCAATTCATTTAATAATTTCAATTCAACCTCCTTAATTAAAGGCAAATTCTGGGAAAAACATGAATAAACGGACTTCAAGAGTACAATAAATACCATGTAGTGACCAACCACTTCAATCTTAACCACTAAGTCAATAGTATAGAGGTAAAGTATAGGCAATGACTAGGGAAAAAGACAGGTATGTGGCTTCAAACATACCTTTATAATGCTTCTTTAAACCTTCAATACAGTTTGCTTAAACTTAAACTTAAGACATCTGTCTGACTCTAGGACATCTTGAGTGGGGCATCCCATTCCTAGGGAAAAGACTGTAGGGATTTATTTCTATCTTTATTTCAATTAATTCTTAAGCCTGCATCAACAACAAATTTTTATTAAGTTTCAACAAAAGTGGTCCCCATGTTTTAATTCTCTTAATAGCAGTTTTTAAATATTCTTTTGGACAAAAACCTCAATCATAACCTTGGTTAAAGATCCAGAAAATAAGTGAGGGTTAGGCAAAGAAGCAAAATAAATACAAGAGGAAGGTAAGTTTTTAGAAATACATAAAGCAATTTCTTTCTAATACCTCACCCTTAACTCATTAAATCATTCCAATTCATTGCAATACTGGAAATGCCAGCCTGAACTCCTTTGAATACCTTCTCAACTTTAAAAGGAAAGAATGAAAACCTACTCACTCACACATAAAGTAAATCAGCTATATCTCACCTTTACAAATAGTCTCAAAATATGCTTACCTATAGCCAGATTTCCCACTTGTACAGAAAGATCCAGAACATGTTTAACCAGAGTCATGGAAGAGATTGCTTGCATTAAAGCTCGAAGGTAACACTGCAAATTTCTGGAGTTTTCAACTTTTACCTCCTATTCTAGGAGCTTTTCTTTCATATCCTCCTCCAAAAATTGAATGCAGGAAATCATAATGTAAGCATTTCACATTTACTTTATTTTAGTTTAACACATGCCCAGAAATGTTGTGGGCAACGAGGAAAACACACACACACACACACACACACACAAAGGCCAAAATGTTTATAATGAGCAGTTTCTGATCTTCCTGAGGGAGAGAAAACACACTTAAAACAACTACAAGGCAATTAAAGTACAAGACTGCTACTGACAAGATAAAATTATTTTTTTTAAAAAACACACAAAAAAAACTTTTCCGGATTATGATTTGAAAGTAAGTCTGTAAAGCCTTTAAAAGTCACTACCTCTGACCTAGCAGTGTCATATCAGGGAATTTATCCTACAGAGATAATCAAGGATGAAGGAGAGTATAAAAAATGTTCATCACAGTTGATTGTTTATAATAGTGAAGACTTAGAAACAACCTCTACTTCCAATAATAGGGATTATTACCATGAACTGCCATTTAAAAAGTGACACTATATTAAGTTACAGCTTGTTACAAAAGATTATGTATACTATGATGTCATGAATATTTTAAGATGCTTACATATATGCAAAGGAAACGAAAGACTGAAAAATATATACTAATGTGAAGATTGGTCATCTCTATAGATTGTAGTGTTACACAATTTTTAATTTTCTTCTTATATTTCTCTATTTCCTGAATTTTATATAATGAATATGGATTATGAGTTTAAAATAAAAATACACAGTCACAAGTTGAACATGGTTCAAACGACAAAAAGTAATGATGATAAAAACTGTTAATAATAGCTAATATTTACTTAGAAGCTAAAAACTGCTAGGCACCATTCTAAGTGATTTACATTAATTCATTTAATCCTTAAAACAAACATAAATTATTATTATTATTCCCATTTTACAGAAACTGAGGCACAGAGAAAAAGTAACTTGCCCAAGATCGCACAGCTAACAAGCGACAAAGCCCTAGAAATTGGATTCAGGGCCATTGTACTCTACTGCCTCTCATAAGCCAACATGTGGTACAACTACTGGTAGGTGAGTAATAAACTTGAAAGTCCAAGACAAGAATTTTGCTAAAAATCAGAATTGCAATTAAGTTATGAATATGCCTAATTAACCAGTAAGCATCTACATCACAACAAGACTATTTTTTGTGAATCATCAGCATGCACAAAATTCTTGGGAAAGCAATACAAACTTGTTTTTTGTGTGAAAAATTACTCTGAGAATAAGCCAACTGCTAATGATGATTAAATAAGTGAAGAGGTGTAAGACTAATGACTCTTAGCTATAAGATACATACAAATTTGTTAAAAATAGATAAATAAGCAAAACATCAAAGTTGACAAAGATTTAAATCTATGATATGCACAAGTCCACTACTCTATTAAAAAAAAAAAAAAAAAACTTTACAGCAAAAGTACAACCAAAATAGTGTTACAGTATAAAAGCCAAAACACTTCATCCTAAATAGGGCCATAGTCAAGGGAACTGTTTTCTTTCATAGTTTTAAGCACAAATAAATAACTGTAGCATTATTTCCCCTACATAAATTTACCTACTCTGGCTTATCCTGGTGACTAGGGAACCTAAATTAATGTGCAACTGTTAAGAATTTACGTAATGAGAATAATGTGAGAATAATGTGAATAATGTGAAAAATAACGTGCCCAGTGTTTCAATTCCAAAACTTGGATTTACTTGCCTCTCAAGAGTCAGTGAGCAATGCAACATACAATATAGTGAAAAAAAGCACCAAACTTGGAAGTCCAAACACCTAGATCCTCATCCTAGGTTCAGGTACTACAATGCCTCACATACCTTGATAATTGGGGCTGCACAATCCCATAGCTTTTTTTTTTTTTTTTTTAATTCAGGCATGGAGATTTCCACATCTTCACCTACCCCACCCTCAAAATCTGCTGAACCTACAACCTCTGGAGATGGGGGATTCAGTATTTCTGAAGTGCCAACATAACACTTCAACCAACATGGCCATTAATGTTGAGAACTAGCATGCTAGGGTATGTTTCCTTATCTGTATGTAACACAAGGGCTGTGATAACTCATTAAGAAGTTTGAGGAGCAAATAAAATGACATGTGAAAATCCTTTGGAAAGTGATATATAATTACAAAGAAAAAGCTATGGTAGTTGATAACTGAAATCAGAGAGACCAGATAGAAACTTTGGACAACGATAAAAGACAGGACTATGCTAGTATGAGCAAGCTTTTCTCAATCATCTGACAACATTGCTTATATAATCTATGACAAGTTCAGTCCATACTATTCTAGGCAATAGGGTTTCTAAATACAATATCCTTAAGAGCCGTCATATAGAATCACAGTGCCTGGCTCCTTTTATAAGTAAATTTAACTTTTCAAGAAAAGTACCCAACTTTACCTAGACAAATAATTCTAAACAAGTACATGTCTCATAGATCTTACATCAATCATTAGGAACATGGAAAAAAAAAGACCTAAATTCTTACCAAAATTTCCTATCATTTAGAGAAATAAAAGAAAAGATTCAAAGAAGATGTGTGCTGAGCAGCAATGAAAAAATTATAATAGGGAAGCAGCTGTGGTTGGGCTCCCGTTTGCCATGCGGGTTCGATTTCCAGGACCTCCGGGTGAAAGCAAGCCGGCGGCCAGCACGGCGAGCTGGCGCAGCAAGATGATGCACCAGGAGACAAGCAGACACAGGGAAAAAAACAAAAACAAAAACAAAAACAAAAAAACGCAAAGCAAATGGACACAGCGAGCACAGGCAGCAAGGGGGTGATAAATAAATAAATCTTTTTTTTTTTTAAGAAAAAAATTATAATAAAAATGAAAAGGTCATCTAATTTGTATGTGCTCTTTTCCTCTTCAAAAATTTTTCCAACTTGAAATTTAAATTGCTTCTCCAAGTTTAACAATAAATACAAAACTGCACAATAGTTTTTTTAAATTAATTTATACAACTCCTGTCATAATCAGAACTCATTAGGGGATAATATCTAATTTACTACAGCTAACTGTGTATGGAAAGTAACTGATAAAGTAATAGTGAAGTTCAGTACCACATTTCCTTTAAAAAATTTTAGGATAGTTTAAAATGGTAGTAAATAAGAAAATATATCAAAGACAGACAGTCTGAAAACTAACTCCTGTAAAAAAAACCAACTTGACATTTATTATAACTATGGGGAAAAAAGCTAATCTAGAATGTAAGCAATCTAGCTTTAAGTTCCATGTTTGTAATTTCAAAATGTATCTTTTCAGACTCTCATCTTTCAAAAATTTTATGAAAATGAAATGTATAAAGCCTAGCATGTGTTTCAAAAACATGTTAGGTCCTTTCCCCCTCATTCCCTAAGTATTTTTCTTTAAAAACATTGGAAAATTGCCACACTGTGGTCATATCCAGGAACAAGTGTCTCAGGGAACAGCTTTATCCTACTAAAACAAAATCTGGAAGCCCAAGTTGGATTCAAACCACGTAGAGTCAAATCATGTAGAGTTTCTTTTTCAGCGTATCCTCCTTAGAAAAAAACGCAATGCTGAACAATTTATGAGGTTTCTGATGTGCTACTGATTTTTATTACTCTTAGATAATTAGGAGTTTTAAGTGTCACTTACAGCTGAATTTGAAAGAATGCTAACAAAATGTGCCTCTATTTTAAATTTACTGGAAGAGATATTCTTTAAAAATAATAGCACAAAAGTCATAATTATTACTTTTTCTTTAAAAAGTAAACTTAAAAGCTATCAACAAACTACAAGCTCATACATTCAATAACAAATATTTATGGAGGGCATACTATGTACCATGCACTATTCTAGATGATTGGCATGGTAATCAGCAAACTCTTCTAGAGAGCTGTTAAATATACTCTTAATTATATAAAATAGTTGCTATATGAAAGTTCAAAAGCAATCTCTGGAAAACTAAGGATGAGAGTTGTTTTTTTTTTTTAACACTCTTTTTTCCTTCTTTGGAACAATGCTTTCTTAAAAAGTCTTACACTGAAGTTGTCAGATTATAATCTTAATGTGCAAAGCACTTTCAGATCCAATGAGTTTCCAATTTACTGTTATAAATAAAACTCAAGAGGATAATAAAAGCTCACAAACTTCAAGAAAAAGTAGAAATTGCTAAAAAGCAAAGCTTATTATCACAGCGAAATAAGGAAGTTCTATTATAAAATGACAATGTCAATACAACAGAGGAAAGCCTTTACTGAAACTGTCTTTTCCCCTTCTCTAAGGTCTTTGGAATTTTCACTAAGTATTTTCACTTTTCCTCACTGACATCAAAAACCAAAAGCAATGAAATATCTTAAGTGTTTAAAATCATTAACAAAAACAGTAATCTATCATACCTATATGTCTTAAGTTCCACTAACAGATAAGTTTATAAAGCCTTCCCTCATAGATTTGATGACTTTGAGATTTTTTCCCCAAGAAACCTACAGTAAGAGATTGTAAAACTGGTTCTGTCGTAGATGCTTTCATAAACGGTTACCTAGGAGTTTGATATTACTTGTCTCCGTTCTCAGATGAGAGGCTCACAGTGGTGAAGTAGCACAATTAAAAACAGAACTGCAACCACATAAGCCTGAAATTCCCAAGCAAAAGACTAGCTAGATTTCTACTCCAAAATCCTAGCTCAGAAAGAAAAATCGTAACAGGATGAAAGAGAGAACTACCCAGGGGGCTGCAACTGAAAGACTGAAAAGACCTCATTTAGAATAATGACACAACTTGATGCAACATGGAAAAGCCACCCCACCAAGTATGGCCCCCAAATCATCAATTTCATAATCCCAGGCATAGATTAATAATTGATTCTTACCTAAAAAGTAAATGTTAGAGATCCGGTAAAAACTACCGATCCAGTAAAACTACCGAATCGCCAGAGAAAGGAGTGATCTGGAGGGTTTTTTGGCCCACTCTATTTCTACCCCGTATTGTCTAATCACCTGCTAAGGATTTTGAAGAACTGACCCAGACCTGGATGTGAGTCCTAAGAGAATCCCTAAAAACAGGTGACGATGTGGTAGGTATCAAGAAATCAGTTCACACTCCTGACAAAACAAACGGCTGCTGAAAACTTATTTTATCTACATCACCAACTATTAGAATCGCTTTTCCTGAGAGGATTAAGTTTGGGTTTTCAACACACTGGCTCGTCCTTGCCCAGGGAAGCCGCATTCACACCCTCTGGGCTACCCACCAGCAGGGCCTCCCCCACCCGCCGCCTCCTTCTGGCCGTTATCCAGGCCCACGACTTCCCGCTCCGCATCCCCCTCGACCCCCTAAGGAATCAGGGCGGGGCCCGGGTCAGGGCAAGGAGGGAGGCGGGAACGTCTGCCCGGGATGGAGGGCCCATTCCATGCCCAGCCTGCCGCTGGTTCCGCCCCCGACTCTCCCGGAAGCACCACAGCGCGCCCCGGCGTGAGAACCGCAGCCTCCCCCGCCCACCGAGCCTGCTGCAGGCACCGCGCGTGCCGCCGCTCCACGGCCGCTCCCACCGGATCTTCCACCCGCGCCCCCGCCCGCACGGCGCGCTCACCTCCAGGCGCAGGGAGGCTCCGCAGCCTCGCAGGAACTCGCGGATGTTGCTGAGGCACTCGCTCTCGCTCCGGGGCTCCGGGTAGACCTGCAACACAGAGCAGAAGCGCTGAGCGCGGCAGCGGAGGGGAGGCCGCGGACACGCCCCGAGCGCCGGCCCCGGGCGAGCGACCCCGGCACTGGCCCCGCACGGCAGCTGCCCGCGGCCTGACTCTACCCGGCCACCCCAGGCACGGGTCGGCCCGAGCTTCGCTTTTCTCACCCTTTTTCCTTCCTCTCAGGCTGGACCAATTTCCTTTCCCCCACTACTTCCCTCACCAGGAAGTGGACCTGGCGCCGGAAGTGACGGGCGCAGGCAGCGTCCCCGCCCCAGCTTCGCGCGCAGCCCTTTCCTCCCGGCACCTGGTTTCGCCCTCATCTCCTGTTCGCCTGGACGCATCCCAGTCCGGCCCGCCCAAAGGGGCGAGGAGGGCTCGGTCTCAGCGGCCTTTTCCCCGCGCCAGCTTGGGAGAGTGCTGCTGGTATTCTAAAGCCGAGGTTTAAGATAATTAGCATAAAGGGTGTGTGTTGTGTTTAAAGTGCAATGTTTTCTTCTCCCTGTGCTTCGTGATTGATTAACCAAAATAGCCATCAGCGAATAAGTCAGCTGGGGCGGGGGTTGTTTTGGCTTATCGAGCCTCTCCTAGAGACGAAAAGCAGAGAAAGCGTGCTGCAGCCTGCCTAGTGTGTTTGTCGCCTTTCCTCCAAGGTCTGGAATCGGGAGGGCCACATTCACTACCTGTGTTACTGACAGCCTCCCGTGGCCAGAAACTAAGAAAACCAGAACCAATACCAAATCATGTGAAACAATCGAGGGAGAAATCTGAGAGGTCAGAAAAGCTTTTTTTTCTTCTTCTTCTTTTTTTTTTAAACTCTAAAGTTTATTTTAACAGGTTAAGAATAAACAGATACGTTCTGTTCTGAACTAAATAAGTGTTGGCAGAATTCTGGCATTTGAGGACATTCAAGGCGTTTTTGCCCTTCTGTCCTCTAGGGGGAAATCATGGCATTCCATTTGGCTGCTCTCAGTAACATTGCGGTTTTATTTCACAGTGCTTGGGTCTTTTAAAATTACAAATCCAAAACCACGCTGTCGAAAGATGTGAAGAACAAGATAGGGCCTTTTTTTCCCCCTACACTTTAAAGATTCTTACGAGAAAGTGCTGACATGTATCCCTCCAAATTGAACAGATTGTTTTTTCAATGGAACTTAGAATGGAACAGCAAAGCGAAAGCTGCCTCCCAATCCAGTTGGTCTTCACACTTTTATGTTTCTCCTCCATAAAGGGATTTTTGAAAAATTATGTACCACTCACACATCTTCATAATTTTCAACTGTTGCAAGGATTTGTGGTTTCTGACATACTGATAAGGACATTGCAAAATTAATACTTTTAAAAATATATATCCAATGGAATCTAAGTACCAAAGAGATGTAAGACCCATCCTCCACCTAAAAAACTTGTGAGCTGTTCTTTAAAAGTAAGAAATCTTACATTAATTATTTTCTCCTTTAACTCGTTTCCATTCCACTTTCCTGCCACAGAATGGAATTGTATTCTAATGTAACATGATTATGCTTAAAAGTCTTACTGATCACACTCTTTCTGCAATAAACCTACATGTATGCATTTAAGATGATTAAACCATAAGGTTCTAAGTGTTAAAATTTTTCTTCTGAGTTAATATAAATACTATGAGTACACAAATGATGGAAACAATATATTACCGTTTTTGAGAAATAATTATTAAAAATCAAAATCTTATTTGGAAATGTATATTTTAATAAGATGTATGAGAATATTTTTAATTAGTTCATTTACCCATGGATGACTATCACATTACTAGAATGAGATGTGGTCCAGCATCAATTCTATTCCTATCTTGGAATAGAATTTTTAAAAGTGCAAACAGTGAAAAATCTTTTTCAGAGAAATAAGTACATGGAAATGGAGGGAGTTTTGTTATACTATAACTTAATTCTTTGAAGCTGCCTGAGTTACATAGCAAAAATTCAGATATGATGTATTATAAATTTTTAAAATTTTAATCAGCTGACAATTTGAGTCAGCTCTCCTTCAACTTCTGTGAAAGCTAAGTGGAAAGCCCAGAGTTGCAAAATTCCAGTCATTAGTGCCATTCACTTTCTCAATACCATGGATAGTTCTAATTGTCCTTTTGTTTTCCTGCTGTGGAGGTTTTTTTATCTTGGGGCAATGTACCTCAGAAAGACAAGAAATGGGAAAAAAGGTCTGCCTATTTGTGTAAAATGGCAAAAGGGCCATTATGAAAGGGGAGGTGAGACAACCCTACCAAGCTTGATGCCTTCCTTGACCACAGGCACCTTCTCTGGCTAGTCAAGTTTAGGTCAGTACGTACCCAAGTTGAGGATCTGAAAATGGGTTCCCTTAAAACTATCCTATGCCTACATATCCCTTGAAGAGTCTTCCTGTACATGTAGTTCATGTAGCTAGTTCAAAACAACTGTCCCTAAAATAACAAAGCTATTTGGAAAACTTTGAAACATTGCGGCAAATAGTGCCTGGCTCTGTAACAAACATGCTATGTCACCTTAGGCTAGTCACTTGATCCCTCTGGGTCTATGCCCGTATCTCCAATTTAAGGCTAAAAGTCTTTCTCACAGAACCGTTGGGAGGATCAAATGGATAATAAAATAATCCAACAATATTTACTGGGCCTAGACTCTATGCCAGACCAAGTGATAAACACTGACCGCATAGAAGAATTAGACAAGGTCCCTGCCCTCAGAGAGGTAAAAAACAACTTACACACAAAATGGCAAGTACAGCCACCCAGATATATAGTCAAGGCCACAGAAGCACAGAGGAGGGCTGGGACCAGAGACTTAACCAACCCAAAAGGTGAGGTGACATTAAGTTGGGCCTGGAAGGGTGAAGAGGTAGGTAGAATTGCATATTCAAAGGTGTGACATTTTAAAAGTCCATGGTGTTTTCAAGGACAGTGAATAATTAAGTGCAGCTGAGATCATGGATAAAACTGCAAAGGAAAAAATATATTAGAGATATTATGGGTACAATGGGGATTTTTTTTTTTTTTTTTTTAAGATTTATTTATTTACTTTACCCATTTTAAACCCCCCCTTCCCCGTTTGCTGTTTTGTGTCCATTCACTGGGCAATTCTCTGTGTCTGTTTCCTGCCATCTCTTCTCATCCTCCTTCTCCAGTCTTCACCAGGATTCGATCCTAGAGACAGCTGATGTAGGAGAGAGGTGTTTTGCCACCTGCACCACCTCGGTTCCTGGTTTTCGGAGCTTTCAGAGCATCTCGTCTTGTCTCTCCCCTGCGTCTCTCTCCTGTTACGTCATTTTGCTTCATGGCTCCCGGGGCCTGGCGGCTCACCGGCACACAGAGCCTGGCAGCCCATGCGCCTTCTATATATATATATATTTTTTATTTTACTGGGAGATCCCAGGGATCGAACCCAGGTCCCTCCATATGGCAGACCGACGCCCAACCATTTGAGCCATATCCGCCCCCACAATGGACATTTTAAAGTCACACTTCACAAAAGAAGATACGGGAATGGTCAGTGAGCACATGAAAAAGTGTTCAACATCCTTAGTCATCAGGGAAATGCAAATTTAAACCACAGATAACATTACAAACCCAACAGAATGGATGAAATAGGAAAAGCTGGCAATAACAAGTACTGGTAAGGATATAAAGCAATTGTAACTCCCATACATGACTGGTGGGAGTGTAAAATTGTACACTTGGAAAACTGGCAGTTTCTTACAAAGTTAAACCAAGTTAGGACCCAACAATTCCATTCTTAGGTATTTAACCAAGAGAGATGAAGACATCCGTCCACAAAAAGAATGTTGACAGCAGCTTTCTTTATAATCACCAAAGCCTTCACAACTCACAGGAGAGCTCTTCTTAATGCTCTCCCCAGAAGTGTTCAGAGAAGAATTCAGGCCTCAAACATGCCAACAACTCTGTCCAATTCACTTCCCAGACACCCTGTCTCAAATTCTCCACAATAGTAAACTTTATGCTTTTCCATCAAGAATTGTAGTCAGGCAGAGGTATAAACAGTCCACAAATCATTGAGATTTTCCTTTGAAATATGGCTTTTGCACTTAATACAGGATTTGATAAAGGGTGTGTCTAATGTTCCAGGAATTTACTACAAACTAAATCACAAAGAAAGGTGAAGGTCTCAGTTCAGAGACCTCCAAAGCTGTCCATGTTCCTCCTCCTCCTCAACTCCTCTCCACCACCCACTCCAGGCAAGGAACAATCAGCTCCACCCTCAACAGGAGGCTGCCTTCTTTGAGATTTTGTAAGTGTTTGGAGAGTTTGAGTTTGCAAGCTGCAGGAGAAGGAAGAATAGGCACAGATCAGCAAAACAATTAAATAGGTTCAGTGTTACCTCAAAAATTGAAATCAAAAGTAGAAAACTGTCAGAGCTTATAATATCTCGGAAATATTTAACTCCACATTGATTCCAGTTCCCATTCTGATTAAGTAGGTCCAAAATACAGCCTAGGAGTGTGTGCATGTGTGTGTGTGTGCCTATGTGTGTCTGAAATTCCCAAGGTGATTCTGATTTTCAGCCAGGCTTAGGAACCCATAGTATGGTATAAGTCAGTATTTCTCAAACATACGCATGCATCAGAATCATCTAGAGTTGACACAGATAACTAGACACTGCCATAGAGTTTAATTCATTAGGTCTAGGGTGGAGCCCAAGAATTTGGATTTTCTAACAAGTTCCCAGGTGATGCTAATGCTGCTGGTACCAGGACCATACTTGGAGAACTAATGGTATATACCAATGAGCCATTATTTCCCCTCACTGGGAGAACAACTCAAACTCCCAACCAAAGAATAAAGTTCTCCCCAGGTCTTTGCCATCAACAGCCTTATTACCCCAGCTAGAAAGGATCACATTATCTTCTGAACACCGGTCCCATCAGCAGCACTCACCATACCGCTGGACCTACTTGTACAGATCTTATTTCCCCCGTTAAACCTAAGTTCCCTAAGGGCAGGGACACACAGGCATCTCACATTAAACAGTCAGAAAATGTGCACTAAATGCCTAGCCCACTAAGGTCCCTTAATTCACCGACCACAGAGTCTTGAGAGACCCTTAATATGGAAAGGGTCATAGAACATTTGAGTTCTGTTATTTTACAAATGAGGAAACAGGGACTCAGAGAGGTGAAATGACAAACCCCAAATCATACAAGATGTGTGCTGGAAAGTCTCTATTTGTGGCTCCATAGCTATCCTTCAGCACCCTTCACCTAGTGCTGACCTCCAGGAACCACATAAACCAGAATCCCCTGCTCCCTGGCTTTTGGTGAGGTTCAGCAAAGAGGAGAGACCCTGGCAGGAGCTGGGAGAGCAACCTCCCTGCTGAGCAGCCAAACGACAGTGGCTGCAGCGATGTGCTGAAGCTGGCTCGCACTGGCCCACAACAGCTGTTTATGTGCATCTCTCCCCAATACTGAGTTCAATGACATGACACTGGAAGCCTGAAATTGGTCATGGTGGGAATATTTAAGCCATGGAAATCAAGAAACACTACAAATCAGGGTCCCCTCCCCACAGTGCTGGTTGTTAAACATTTACCAAGATACCACGGGCTGTGTTCTCTACTAAAGACCAGCTCCTGTCAGGGAGCCCTCTCGTCTAGCAAAGTTCTCACTGGCTCCAGTAACCCTGCTTTCCCCTGCTCTTCCCTTCAGGCCTAAGGGTGGTAATAGCTCCCTAGCGAACTTTCGCATCTCTTATGGATTGCCTTTATCCCCACCCACACTCTGCAAATAGTCCCTTCATTAACTTTCTGCAACCACTTCTTTTCAGTGTGCCAGATGTTTCTTACTGGGACACTAACCCAGAGAGTTGTGGTGACACAATTAAACTAGAACCTAGTGTAATAATAACAAAAGATATAAATTACAGTACTCCCACAAAGCAGACCACCACCACATAACCTTTAAAAAAGAGGCAACTTTATATTACTGACATGTTGCAGTCTCTAAATTACATTAAGTGGGAGGTGAGAACATTGTGTATAATATGCTATCTTTGGTGTAAAAAAAAAAAAAAGGCAAGAAAAATATGTATGTAGGTGTTCAGAAATGTATACAATATCTCTGGAAGTATATGCCAGAAACTTTTAACATTGGTTGCTTCCAGGGAAAAGAGATGGTGGCCTGGAGGACAAGGGAAGAAAGCAAACTTGCTTTTCACTGTATCCTTTGGAATTTTGTACCATGTTCAAGTGTTATTAAATAAATACATTTAAAAGAAGAAGATGAAAAACACTCTAAATCTAGTGTTTGTCCCATCAGGCCATGGTGCTTTCCCCATTGCAAAACAGTCCTCAGAGAACCAGGCTGGTATTGTGTTAGGATCCTGGTAGGACAAATCTCTACCGCTCCATGCCAAGATGCAATGCAATGTTTGAAATCCTATGTTCACCTTCTGCAAATTTTATTGGCATTGAATGGTTCATCCAATTTTTAATTACATAGTAGCCACTATTTTATTCTAATTAGATTGCACCTAACTCATGATTGGGGATTATACTTTTCTTCTGCTCATTCTGCAGTCAATGATGTTAAATGGAGTGAAAATATAGGTCAATGGATTTCACTTGGCAGTCTACTAGACAACTCTTTTCCAAATCCATTGGAAAACAAAAGCAGCATAGAGCAGAAATTTCAGGAATTTGATTGCTAAATACTAGACAAGTAAACTACTCCCCAAAAATGTGTGCCCTACTGTTATAAGAGGTTTACTAAAAGAAAAAAAGTTTTTTTTTCTTTTGCTTTCCTGCTTCAAATATCCCAAAACCCACATTCGATATAGAAGTGTCATCTGGGGAAAAATAAAATGTTTTCCATTGGTATGGGACTAGCCAAATTATAAAGAATAATAAGATACATGAATGTACAAAATTTCCAGGCACATACTGAATTCAGATTTCCAAGAGACATGAAAATGTCAAAGAGGAGAACAACAAGACTACATTGCTTAAATTAACTTATGTATCCCCTGAGGCTTGTTTCCCACAAACTCCAAAAAAGCACATTGTAAGCCCTTCAGAGCTGGTGGCAACCATCCCAAATTCATGCCAATGCCAAAAATGGATAAAAATATTTAAGGATTAAATATTCATCAGATAACCTAGAATAAATCTTTCCACTAGGTCATATTTTATTCCACAGTGAGGTTGTTATGCCTAGAATGTAGGAGGGTGTATATTAATTGTCAAGTGAGAATGATCTTGAAAACCACACTTGCCATTCTTCTTGTGGGTTTGGTATTATTTTTTTAAGTGTCCTGTAAGTTTGAAAATATTTCTAAATTAAAAATAAAACAACAACAAAAAAAAAAAACACAAATAAATGCCACGCCACACACACACCTCTAGGTCACAGTCTCTGCTGTCATCCAAACACCAAGGAAGCAGATGTGCAGCCAGGATTAGCCAGCTGTTAAAGTCTTATTAAATTCCTTAAGCAGATGCCATTTCTTATGCTTTTGAAGGGTCTTAATACAGAGAAACTTGGAAGCGTACAAATTCCTAAGACTACTTAAAGCTTGAGCTTGTGGTCAAAGATTTTTCTTTCTCTAAAGTTTTCAGCTGTTCACATGGAATAAGCGTCTTTTTCCTCTTGTGCGCATGCTTGTGACCTAATGAAAACAACCCATAAATTATGCACTGCATTTTGTAAACATGAGCCATCGGTTGCTCTCCTCTTAAGCTCAACTTCTCTATGGTTTTTGATCCTTTGACATCTATTACCTTTCCTTCTACCAAGTGGCTGGAGTGGTTCAGGAAGGTTTGTGGTCCCTGGTATGTACTTGCTATGCGTACCCTGCTGGCAAGTAGGGTTCAGGAACTTCTAAGAGCTACGTCTATCCTCTGGGCATATGAGGTCTGTTCTCTGATTGGGACCCTGGTTGGAGGTTTGATCTCACCTGTCTGCTCCTTCCCTCATGGACAAAATGTCCTTATTTTGATCAAGACGCCTCAGATTAGAATTTCATCATCTATTCCTGCAGTCGTTGATGATATTCCATTGTTGCAATGTGTGTTTCTCAGATGTCTCGGATTTTTTTATGTCTGCCCTGCTTACAGTCGTTTTGTCTCAGCTACTCATTATTACTTCTGAAGTATCCTTCTGCCATCCAACTTCCACACAGGGTGAAATTAGAGTCACCATGGGAGCTGCAGGGTAATGCTGAGCCTTAGTCCCATTGCTCCTGGCTAAACAATTTGTCTTTGGTTTTTAAACTGCCCAGGAAGCTGCATTTATGGCAAGTCAAAGCCTAACAGTCACATTCGAGAAGACTGGCCGTGACCACCTAGGAAAATTGTATCTTAATCTACATTTCAACCTGTGGGGGATTTTGAACACATTCAAAGAGGGCTGGCTGATTTGGGGAAGAGCAAGGTGAAGGGAAAGCCAGCAGATCACTCAGAGGAAGAAACTTGAATAAGAGACTGGAAACAGCTGAGGACATCACTATTAAGTGCATCTCTATAAATAGCACTTGAGGCTGTCCCTAGAGGAAAGACAAGGAGGAAGGAAGAGAGGATAGAAAAGCAACAATGGCTTAAAATGCTTGTGGGCTATAAAAAGCCTCTCACATGAAAGAACTCAGGAGCCAGTTGAGATTTCTGTATTAAATGGAATAAAAGGTGATAAAAAAATTCATTCTCACCCAGAGAAACTCTTAAGTGTCATCAGAGTATGGGTTGACATAAATAGGACCCGTAAACTGAGAATAGGATGTGCAGCAGTCTGTAGGTGGGGGATATGTAGATTAAATTTTTTTTTCGGTTAGAAAAACTAGCGCTCTTTAGTTAAAGATAAGACTGCCAAAGTAGACTCAGGAATTCTATTTCTTTCATTTTACTATAACTGAAATAACTCATTGCTTAATTTGTCTCTTGCTCAAACCCCACAAAATCCCATTTTCAATCAGAGTCAAAGTCAAAGTCCTTACAATGGCCAACTGGGTCCTGCACGATCTGCTCCCTTGTTCCCTCCTTGACGTCATCTCATCCTGAGCTCTGCTGTTCCTCAAACTTGCCAGAAGGCTCCTACCTTCAGGGTCTTTGCACTGGCTATTCCTCCTGCCTGAAATATTCTTCTCCTGGATATTCACATTACTTCTTATTAGTATCATAAAATTTTGTTCAGGTGTCACCTTCTCAGTAATGCTTACCCTGATTACCCCGTATAAAACTGCAAGAGCCCCATGTCCCTGGCACTCTCCATCCCTCACAAACTGCTGTGTTTTTCCCCATATCACCAACTAACAAACTACATAATTTACTAATGTGCTGTGCTTATAGAATATATCCCTGCACTATAACACATTCTCCCTAAGTGCAGCTTATTTGGTCTGTTCAGATGACTGCTATATCAACAACTGCCATACATAGTCACTTAATGTATTATTTGTCCGGTGAATTAATGAATTAAAGACCTGTGTCTATGATATTCTAACTAAATACAACTAATCACTTAATTATAGCTATTAAAAGTGATGTTCACTTCTGCTGACATAACACTCAGAACCATAAAGTAATATAATTGGTCTAATATGGGAATAGAATATTTGAGCCAGAAACTGTTCTAAGAAAACTTGGAAATATAATCACAATAGGCAAAATGATATAGAGAAATGAAAGATTCTCTTGGTTTTACCTTAAAACCTTAACCCCCTTCTGTCATGACTGATACATCCTGTTACCACCTACCCACCTGCTGCTCAGCTCTCTCTGAGGACTGCCCACATTCAGGTGTCCAGGGCTCAGTTTTCTATGTGTGTGTGTATCAGGGCATCGGTTAATCGAATGCTGCTGAGAGCAAGCAGACTCTGGTTACAGCTCTTATCTCTCTATCACTAAGGAAAATCGCTGGCTCCAAGGTGGGTTTCCCCGGACCAGCTGGTCTGCTCCATCAGGCCTCTCCAGGCTCCCGTTAGCCAGCACTTTGCTTCTGATTATGCAGCCATCCATAGACTTGCATGTTTAATTGGGTGGGGTTGTATTAGTTTCCTAAGTTTCACAAAGGGGCCAAAACAAGCTGATGAAGATCTTAGGTTATTCTGCTATCTCAGAGATGAAAGAGAGAGAGAAAGAGAAACACAGAGAGCATGAATGAGGGAAACTGTCAAGCCAGCAATTATTTTATTGTTTACCTGTTATCTACACTGTTTCATAATAGTTTCAGGAAGAGTGTAAAGTCCTCAGCAACTTAGTCTCTCTTTTTTTTTTTTCAGTCTGTTTTCTCTCTGTTCTTCACATTGAGTAAATTCTATTGATCTGTACTCCAGTTCACTGATTCTATCCTCTGTCATGTACACTTTAATTTTGAGCCCATCCAGTGAATTTTTTAAATTTTTGTTATTATATTTTTCAGTCCTATAATTTCCGTCTGTGTCTTTTTTATAAGTTCTATTCCACTGCTGAGACTTTTTTTTTTTTTCATTTATTTTGAGAGAATTTGCAATTGCGTATAGGAGCATTTTTATTATGGCTGCTGTGAAGTCTTTGTCAGATCATCCAAAACCATTCACTAGAAAGAGAAATGGTTTCTAAATGTAGACTCAGCAATGACTTCTAGAAACGGAATCATCTCGAAAAGGAGCTTCCATTCCAACCTCTTTCATTTAGGAGTCTGAACCAAATCTCCTGACCAGCACCCAGTTCTTTTTGTGCCTTTTCTAGTGTTTGTTTGTTTGTGGTACCAGGGCCGGGATTGAATCCGGGACCTCATATGCGGGAAGCTGGTGCTCAACCACTGAGCTACATCAGCTCCCCTCCTGTGTTTTTTATTTATGACCACACTTGATACTTTCTTCTGAGATTAAGTATTGAAGGATGGGGGGAGATTGTTAAAATTATAATAGTTTTCTTCATAGTCAATGAAAAAGGAATTCTTAACTGGCTACTGAAGAGAAAAGTATAAATTCTGGTAAAATCAAGCAACAGATCCATAGTTTTAGTATCTTGTTTGAGAACAAGGGGATCCCTAATTTAAGGACTACAAACACCACCATCCCTTAGTGATAACACCAGAATGGCTATTTTCAATAGCAGGGTCCCTTGATCTAGCACCACAAGGAGAAACATGTCTCTCAGTGAGAAGGTGATTTTATTGAGAATGCACAAGCAAGGAATTAGGGGAATCTTCCCCAAATCACTTCAAAGTGAGAATGGGAGCTAGGGTTTTTATAGGCAAAGGAAAGGGTGTAGGAGTCAAGGATCAAGTGATGACCGTGTGATGTATTCTTGCCATGTTGGTGATGACGCTGAATTTTTAAAAGGGTCTTGTGAGGAGGATGTGGGCAAATTTCTCAATCCTGTGTTATTTCAAGCATGCCAAATTCCCTCTTGGTGTAAGTGGATATTGTTGTGTGAGCAGCTGACCACTCAAGAATATCAAGCTTTTTGTTTCTGTGGAAAGTTACAGATTTACTGGGTTATAAGGTGTTCCTGACACCATTCTGTAGTTTTGCTTTGATACGTTATTTTAAGCAGAACTGGGAAGGTCTGGTTATTGTCCTTCTAGGAACTAAGAACAAAGAGTATTAGATTAATTAAAAACCAATTCAACTAGATCTGGGGAAGGTATTAGAATTTCTAGAACTGCTTAAAAGAAGAGATTTTTAGTTACCACATTTTCTAGCTATCATTAGAAGAAGCGCTCTAATGAGTTACACATCAGCTAAAGTCCACAGAATAAATTTTTTCATTAAGGATCAACAGTTTGCAGTTATGCTCTTGATCTGGCTTGCTAGACTCTGTCCCTTGAAACCACTCCCTAACTCCCACAACCAAATGACATGGGTGATTTACTTTTAGCTTTACCTCTTAGTGTTAAAGAGAATCTTTTCCTAGAATAATGTCTCTACTTTATCTTTTGGTAGCTTTAAAGCTTATTTAGCTACATACCTCCCAACCCTAATTTAAATACTTCTAGGACATCTCCTTACTTACATGTTTATGTGCCTCAATTTAAGTAATACATACCATCAAATCCTGTCCTCTTAATATAATTTGTATTTCTCTTCTGTTTTATGGAAGAATTTTCCAGATTCACAGAAACAGATGGGAAATCCTATTTTTCAGATAAATTCTGAGTGCCCCTTCCAACCAGTGGCAGAATGTCTTATCAATCTTTCTACCTCCAAGTTGAAATACTCCAAAAACCAACAGAGAAGCAGCTTGCAGTGTCTGCTCTGTCTTGGAAACAAGATGGTAGTAATTATGTAACTTTTCGGGTATGAAGGAGGATGTGCACACCAGTGAAAAGCCCCCAGTAATTAGACATACCTTAGTCTCTAGCATACAATTTGGCTGCACCCAGGTTATGATACTGCTGAGGTGATGAGCCCAGTGGGCTAGAGACCAGTGGTTCTCAATTGTGGTCCCCGAGACCTGCAGCAGCAGCATTACCTGAGAACTTGTTAGAAATGCCAGGATGGTGGACTAGAAAGACATGGGACTCTCTTCTCTCCCAGAAAAATAGCTAGATGTCAAGCAGAAATGGCCTGGAAAAAAACATCTTCTAGGGTTTAAGACACAAGGGGTAGGCTGGACAGTACCCAGAAGAGAGAGGGACAAAGGAAAAGACTCACAATGACAAAACTCTGAGTTAAAAGTAGCAGCTACTACTGCTGGCAGCCACCTCCACACTAAAGACATTTTTAATAATCAGGCCTCTGGATCAGCTACAGACAAAAGGGTGACTAGGGATCAACCTCCCCAGGAAAGGGGAGACAGAGGGACACAGCCTAAGGCTGACTCAGCTTTTAACCCACAAATTTGATCTGTTGTGTCCCACGAGCCCTTCCAGGCTGGGTGGGGCTACACCATTGTTTGCTTTGGGAGCCAGCTCCAGGCTAAAGAAATCCGACCTGCTCATTCTCCCCCTCTACTAACGGGGACTGATTGTTGAGGATGCTGAGGGGAGTGGAATTATTTCCTACCCGGGAAAAGGCAGGGGACTGTCAGCAAAGGTTAAACTGTCTCTGAGAAAGTTTGAATTACAAGGCTCTTAGCCTCCAGGCAGGAACCTATATCACATTGATCCAGTCCATGTTGCAGCAAACACACTCCAACCAGGCATTAAACTGAAAGGGCTGCCAAAGCGTGTTATCTGCTGGCAGACCAAGGAAGTGCACGTAAGGAAATAAAATAAGTGAGGCTTTTTCCTGCCTTCATAGCCTCCTTCTGCAAGGCCCCAGGAAGCAGGTCCAGAGCCCAGTTTTGAGCAACTAACAGGGACAATCCTAAACACCCAGGTTGAACCAAGAAACAAAGAACAGCATAACACACAGCCTTCCACCACTAGCTTCCTATGAAAGAGAAACTGAACATCTGAGTAAACTCACCATCCTAATCAGATACCTAGACAGCAGCAAAACATTACAAGCCATACTAAGAAAATGGAAGACATGGGCCAAGAAAAGGAATATATCAAAGCCCAAGAAGAGATACAGGATTTGAGACAACTAATCAATGAGAAGCACACAAATTTCCAAAATTAAATTAATGAGTTGAAAGACAATACAGCTAAAGAGATAAACATCAAGAAAACATTAAGTAAGCACAAAGAGGAATCTGAAAACCTAAAAGGAAAAGTAACAGAGCTCATGGGAATGAAAGACACTATAGGTGAGATCAAAAACACATTAGAGGCATACAACAGTAGATTTGAAATGATAAAAGAAAGTATAAGTGATACTGAAAACAGAACAGCTAAGGGGGGTGGATATAGCTCAAATGGTTAGGCGTCCGTCTCCCATAAGGAGGGACCTGGTTTCGATCCCCAGGACCTCCCAGTAAAAGTTAAAAATAAATAAATAAACAAACAAACAGCTAAAATTGAAGAGAGAAAAGAACAAAGAGAAAAACAATGGAAAAAGTTGAGCAGGGGCTCAGGGAGTTGAATGACAACTCGAAACACAACAATGTACATGTCATGGAAGTTCCAGAAGGAGAAGGGAAGGGAAAAGAGTATTTGAAATAATAGCATAAAATTTCTCAACTCTCACAAAAGAAATAAATTTTCATGTCCAAGAAGTGCAGCATACCCCAATCAGAATAAATCTGAATATACTTACTTCAAGACACATACTACTCAGAATGTCAAACAATCAAAGATAAAGAGAAAATTCTGAGAGCAGCAAGGGAGAAGCAAACCATCACATACAAGGAACACCCATTAAGACTTAGGGTGAATTTCTCATCAGAAACCATGGAGGCGAGAATATAGTGGTATGATACAATCAGGATACTGAAAGAGAAAACTGCCAGCTGAGAATTCTTTATCCAGCAAAACTGTCCCTCAAATATGAAGGTAGGGTTAAAATATTCACAAACAAACAGAAACTGAGAGAGTTCATAAAAAAGAATCCATCTTTGCAGAAATTATTAAAGGAAGTCTTAGAGCCTGAAAGAAAAAGACAAGAGAGAGAAGCTTGGAGGAGAGTATAGAAGAAAGAATAGCACAAAGGATAACCAAAAGAGTAAAAAGACAGGTAAAAATAAGATATGACATATGAAAACCAAAGAATAAAATGGAAGAAGTAAATAATGCATGTACTGTAATATCATTGAATATGAACAGACTAAACTCCCCAGTCAAAAGAATTAGGCTGACAGAATGGATAAAAAAAACACACGAGCCATCCATATGATGTTTACAAGAAACTCACCTTAGACCAAGGGATATAAACCGGCTGAAAGTGAAAGGTTAGAAAACAATACTCCATGCAAACAGTGACCAAGAAAGAGCAGGGGTAGCAATACTAATATCGGACAAACCAGACTTTTAATGCAAAAAAGTTATAAGAGAAACAAAAGGCCATTATATATTAATAAAAGGGACGATCCTCCAGGAAGATATAACAGTCATAAATATCTATGCACCTAACCAGGGTGCCCCAAAATACATGAGGCAAACTCTGGCAAAACTGAAGGGAGAAATAGACATCTCTACAATAATCGTTGGAGACTTCAACACCCCTCTCACATCATTAGATAGAACAACTAGAAGAAGATCAACAAGGACACAGAGAACTTGAACAATATGATAAACAGACATATATAAAACATTGTACCAAAACTCAGCAGGTTATACATTCTTCTCAAGTGCCCATGGATCTTTCTCCAGGATAGACCACATGTTAAGTCACAATGCAGCTCTCAATAAATATAAAAAAGACTGAAATTATACAGAGCACCTTCTCAGATCATAATGGAATGAAACTGGAAATCAATAATGGACAGGGGGAAGCGGCTGTGGCTCAATCAGTGGGGCTCCCGTTTACCATATGGGAGGCCCCGGGTTTGGTTCCTGGGGCCTCCTGGTGAAGGCAAGCCCGCCCGCGTGGCGTGGTTAGCTGACCCAGCGAGTACAAGCAGCAAGGGGGGGATAAATGAATAAATAAATAAAATCTTTAAAAAAAATAAATAAATAATAATGGACAGGAAAGAGGTAAATTCGCAAATGTGTGAAGGCTAAACAAAACACTCCTAAATAATCAGTGGGTCAAAGAAGAAATTGCAAATGAAATTAGTAAATATACTGAGACAAATGAAAACAATAACACAACTTATCAAAACTTATGGGATACAGCTAAGTGTTGAGAGGGAAATTTATAGCCTGAAATGCCTATATTAAAAAAGAAAGAACTAAAATCAAAGATATAAATGAACAACTGGAAAAACTAGAAAAAGAACAGCAAACCAATCCCAAAGCAAGCAGAAGGAAAGAAATAATAAAGATTAGAGCAGAAGTAAATGAAATTGGGAACCAAAAAAAAAAAAGAAAACCAAAAGCTGGTTCTTTGAGAAGATCAATAAAATTGACAAATTCCTAGCTAGACTAACAGAAAAGAAAGAGAGAAGATGCAAATAAATACAATCAGAAATGAAAGGGGAGAAGATATGACTGACCCCACAGAAATTAAAAAGGCTCATAAGAGGATATTATAAGAAACTGTATGTCAACAAACTCGACAACCTAGATGAAACAAATTCTTAGAAATGTACAAATATCCTATACTGACACTACAAGAAATATAAGAAATTAACACACCAATCACACATAAAGAGTTTGAATCCATCATCAAAAAATCTCCCAACAAAGAAAAGTCCAGGACCAGATGGTTCACAGGTGACTTCTACCAAGCACTTAAAAAAGAATTAACATCAGCACTGTTTAAACTCTTCCAAAAAATTGAAGAGGAGGGAAAATTACCCAACACATTTTATGAAGCCAATATCTCCCTAATACCAAAGCCAGATAAGGGCACTACAGGAAAAGAAAATTACAGACTAATCTCTCTAATGAACATAGATGCAAAAATTCTCAACAAAATACTTGCAAATTAAACCCAACAGCATATCAAAAGACATAAATCACAGCCAAGTGGGATTTATTCCTGGTATGCAAGGCTGGTTCAACATAAGAAAATCAATGTAATACACCCCATTCACAAATTGAAGGAAAAAAACCCACATGATCATCTCAAATGATGCAGAAAAGGCATTTGATAAAATCCAGCATCCTTTCAGGATAAAAAAATTCAAAAGATAGAAATAGAAGGAAAATTCCTCAACATGATAAAAGGCATATATGAAACCCCCCCCCACACACACACACACACAAAACCCACAGCCAACATTGTACTCAATGGGGAAAGGATGATAGCTTTCCCTCTGAGATCTGGAACAAGACAAGGATGCCCACTGTCACCACTGTTATTCAACATTTTACTAGAAGTTCTAGCTAGAGCAATTAGACAAGGAAAAAAAAATTAAAGACATCCAAATAGGAAAAGAGGAAGTAAAATTCTCACTATTTACAGATGACATGATGCTATATTTAGAAAATTCTGAAATGTCTACAAGAAAGCTACTTGAGCTAGTAAATGTGTTCAGCAAAGTGACAGGATACAAGATCAACACGCAAAAATCAGTAGTGTTTTTGTACACTAATATTGAACAATCTGAGGAGGGAATCAGGGAAAAAATTCCATTTACAAAAGCAACAAAAAGACTCAAATACCTAGGAATCAATTTAACCAAAGGACAGGACTGATATGCAAAAAACTACAAAACAATGCTAAATGCAATCAATGAAGATATAAACAAATGGAAAGACATTCTGTGTCCATGGATTGGAAGACTAAATATCATGAAGGTGTCAATCCTACCCAAACTGATTTATAGATGCAACGCAATACCAATCAAAATTCCAACAGCCTACCTTACAGACATAGAAAAGGCAATTACCAAATTCATTTGGAAGGGAAAGTGCATCCAAATAGCCAAAAGCATTCTAATAAAGAAGAGCGACTTGAGAGGAATTTCACTGCCTGACCTTGAAACATATTACAAAGCTACAATGGTCAAAACAGCATGGTACTGGCATAAAGACAGATACATCAATCAGTGGAATAGAATTGAGGGTCCAGAAATAAACCCTCACCTATACAGTCAACTGGTTTTTGACAAACCTACCAAGTCCATATTAACAGGACAAAGCAATCTCTTGAACAAATGGTGCCAGGAGAACTGGGTATCTATAACTACAAGAATGAAAGAGGGACTTCTATAAGAATAAACTCAAAATGGATCAAATACCTAAATATAAAAGCCAGGACCATAAAACTACTAGAAGATAATGTAGGGAAACATCTTAAAGACCTTGTGGTAGGTGGTGGTTTCTTGGACCTTACACCCAAAGTATGTGCAATGAAAGAAAAAATAGATAAATGGGACCTCCTCAAAATTGAACACTTTTGCACCTCACAGGACTTTGTCAAAAGGGTGAAAGGGCAGCTGACTCAATGGGAGAAAATATTTGGAAATCACATGTCCAAAAAGAGTTTAATACCCATGATATATAAAGAGATGTTATAACTCAACAATATAAAGACAAATGACCTGATTTTTAAAATGGGCAAAAGACTTGAATAGACATTTGTCCAAAGAAGAAATACAAATGGCAAAAAAAGCACCTGAAAAAATGTTCAACATCATTAATGATTAGGGAAATGCAAATCAAAATTACAACAAGATATCATTTCATACCTTTTGACACTATTAAACAGACAGAGAACTATGAGTTCTCTGGAGAGGATATGGAGAGATAGGAACACTTTATTTACTGTTGGTGGGAATGCAGAATGGTACAGCCACTGTGGTGGACTGTGTGGCTGTTCCTAAAGAAATTGAATAAAGATTTGTCATATGACTCTGCAATACTATTACTGGGTATATACCCACAAGAACTGTGAGCAGTGACATGAACAGACATCTGCACACCGATGTTCATAGTGGTGTTATTCACGATTGCCAGAAGCTGGAAACAATCCAGGTGCAATCAACTGATGAATGGATAAACAAATATAGTGTATTCACACGATGGAATATTATGCAGCTATAAGAAGAAATGAAGTTGTAAAGCATATGACAACATGGATGAACTTGGAGGACATTATGTTGAGTGAAGCAATCCAGACACAAAAGGACAATACTGTATTATGTGCTACTATGATCTAAATATATTGTATAACATATTGTATGGCCCCTTTATATTAAATGTAAATATAAATCAATTTATAAAGATGAAATTTCATTAATGGTTATGTATGGCTGGGGAAGGCATGCTAAGGGGTGTGGAGTTTTTCTTTTTGGAGTAATGAAATAATTGTAAAATTTTTTGTGATGATGAATCACAACATTGTGATTATACTAAAAACCATTGATTATACACTTTGGATAGAGCATATGGTATGTGAATGTATCAGTAAAACTGCTTAATAAATACATTAAAAACTGTAAGATCAGCCCTAAATAGCAGCTATGCATAGCAGGGGAAGCATAGAGAGATTGAGAGGTGAAGAATTTTATTGTTTATTTGTTTGTCTGTTTTTCATTATTTTTATTATTGAAATAATGAAAATGGTCTAATAATGGTTGAAATGATGAATGTACAACAATGTGATTATACCAGATACCACTGATTGTACACTTTGGATGAATTGTATGCTTTATTAATATATACCAATAAAATTGATTTGCTTAAAAAAATTAAAAAAAAAGAAATGCCAATTCTCACCCCAACTCCAGACCTACCTACTAAAGTAGAAAGCAGGGGTGGGGCCCAGCAATCCGTGTTTTAATAAGCCCTCTGGTGATTCTGATGTACTCAAATTTGAGAACCACAGAACATCTAAACCAGAGGCAGAAAACAATGGAAAGACCATCATTACTTGGAAAACAACTTGAAATGCATGTATTCCTAATTCTGAGATCAGTAATATCTTAGCATTTTTACATGTGAAAGACAAAAATGTACATTGGGCGGCTATGGCACCTCTGGGTGTAAGTGGAAGGAACATCAAACCAATCCAGAAATTTTCAGCCCATAAGCTACTCAATGACTTTTATATTTATATAAGATTCCCTTCCCTCAAAATCCCTACTCCTATTCGTAATAACATTCTCTCCCCACATCCCCCTCAGAGAAAGAGGATTAAAGAAGAAAAAAAAAAAAAAACTAGTTTGCTTACTTCATGGAAACAAAACTAAACATTATTTTAATTGAGTTGAAAAAAATAACACCCCAAAGTTAAACATTACTTACATTTATTGTGATTATTTAAGAACAGAAGTCCCAATAAACACCATTTGAGTTATTTGTATCCCTTTTCATTTATCATGATATGCAACAAATTGAGCATTTTCTAAATGAGGACAAGAAGAAGGCATATTTCAGGACACATTTATATTTTAAAAATTATACTTCAAATAGTCCTTAGCTTGACCCTAAACTTTCCAAACATTATATGCTGATACCCATAAAATGCCTTATCTATATAAATCTGAACTTTCAGATGTCCAACTGCAAAAACAGAGATAGAGCAGATACCAATTTTGGGCAGTGTCATCATCTTTACCTTAAAAGCCATTTCATTCATAAAATGAATGAAAAGAGAAAGATTTTAAACCTGACATTAATACCCTTAAGATAAAGATGAAAATCTCAGAAGTGCTCAGAGTAGCAACTGTTTACCCTCAGCACAACACCCATTGGACTTAAACCAACTGGTTCATGCATCATGAAGGAAAAGAGTATATTTTAAAACAGGTATGAATTACAAGAAAAAACATATTTCCATGGAGCACTGAAAGGGACACAGTTTTCTAGACTCTTCTTTGTCAAGAAAAAAAGACTGATAGTTTCCTCTTAAAATTCTCAAGAGAGTTGACAAGCATCATAATCCTTTGCTCATTCCCTTGCAAAATCCTTATAAATTCATAAACTCGAACATCCAGTAGACTCTCAATGCTGCCCAGACTTTCAACTCATGTTGTTTAATTGACCTATTCTCTCACTCGCCACAGTTCTGTTTTAAACATTTCTACTCTCCTCAAACCTCAATGTTCAAGTCTTTCCCATTAAAAACATTTAAAAATTTTTTTAATAAAAAAAAAAAAAAAAACCACTTCATTCTTCAGTCTGTCCTCATCCCACTCTAATCAGGCCTCTACCTTTATCACTTCAGGAGATTGGCTCTTGCTAAGGTCACCAATGACTGGGGTGACCACATATCCAGGTGTGCCCAGGATATTCCAGGTTTATATCTATTTTCCTAGAACAATTATTCACAGTGCCCTCTTTCCCTCCAACCACACGGCCAATGCTAAGAGAGGCTTGAGGTTTTCCAAACCTCGTCTTACTTGATGCTTGACAGCGTAATGCCCATCTCTTCCACACACCTCTTTGACCACCTTTCCTTAGTCACTTTAGGCTCATCAACCACAGCCTGGTCATTAATTTTTCAGTTCCCCAAGGCTCAGTCTTAGGCCTTCTCATATTCTTACTCATTAATATCCGAACAAAAAACTTCACCACACCTACAGCTTTAATTGGCAAGTCTTTATTATGACTTTTACATTTATATTCCAATCCAGGTGTCCTCTCTGAGCTCTAATAGCCCTAAGACACCTCCACCTCAATACAGTCAGCACTGAATTCATTCATGATCTTCTTGTACCAAACCTAATTCTCATCCAGGGTTCCCCTTCTAAGACATGACACCCCCATCTATCCAGCTGTATAGCCAGAAACCTAAGGAGTTATTCTAACACCCTTATTATTAACCCATCATCAAACTCTGCTCATTTCCTTCCTTGAATCTCTCTCAATTTCATCCCCATATCTCTGCCAGCACAACCTGCACCCCAATTCTCCAATAGCTCTCACATGGGCTACACCAATAGCTTAACAACTATCTTCTCTCCATCCATTCTGGACCCATCTAGTCTGTTTTCCACACTGTCACCAGAGTATTATTTTCAAAGCACACAATTGATCATGTTATCCTCCCTTTTAAAACCTTGAAAAACATGTTGAGTGAAATAAGGCAAACAGAAAAGGGCAAATATTGTGTGATGGCACTGATAGGAAATAATTAGAATAAGCAATCTCATAGAGTCAGAATCTAGAATAAAGGTTACCAGGGGATGGGATGGGGATAGGGAATAGGAAGTTAAGGCTTAAAATGTAGAGTTCCCATTTGGAATGATGGGAATGTTTCGGTAATGGACAGTGGTAGTGGTGCTGGCACAACACTGTGAGTGTAATTAACAGCACTGAATTATATATATTTGAATGTGGTTAAAAGGGGGAAATTTTAGGCGGTATATATATTACTAAAATAAGGTTTTTAAAAATCCATAGAACTGTACAATACAAACAGTGAACTCCAAATTAAACCATGGACTACAGTTAATAGTACAATTATAAAAATGTGATTTCATCAATTGTAACAAATGAACCACACCAATGCAAGGTATTAATAATAGGGTGGTATACAGGAACCTCTATGCATGATTTTTTTGTAAACCCACCACTTCTTTAACAAAAAAAAAAAAACTATTTTCCTTGACTTCAGATCAGCTTTTGTAATACAGCCAATTAACATGATATTTTGTAATTCTATTCTCCCCAACTAGACAATATGCTGGTCTATTTTCGCTAATCATTAAGTCCACAGTGCCTAATACAATTCGTGCAACTTAATAGATACCCAGTAAAGATGTAATGAATAAACAAGCAAGCAAACAAATAAATAAATGATCTCTATGATGATAAATCTCCTTTCCCCTATAAAATGTAGGTATAGTATTTACCTTTGCACATTAGAGTTCTGTTTATATTTTCTAGGTTCACAATTAGGTTCAAAAAATAGGGAACTGTCATTTAAAAAAAATACTAAAACTGTGTTGGTAAAGGTTTGTTATATGGGAATTCTACACATGTGCACGACTGTTTTGTAAGTTCAAAACTTCTGTAATAAAAATGTATTTTAAAAAATACTAAAACTATATTACACTCAACAAAAACTTAATTATGTACTGGGTGAGTACTGTCATATCACATGCCCAGAAAATTCTTTAACAGTTTTATTGAGGTCCCTTATTTTCACTTTTCTAGAAGACTTTGTGTATAATTGCTACTATTTCTTCCTTAACTGTTTGGTAGAATTCAACAGAGAAGCCATCTGGGCTGCAAATTTCTTTAAGATAAGATTTTACCTACAAATGTAATTTCTGTAACAGATACAGATATATTCATGTTGTATATTTCTTCTTGAGCAAGCTTTGGTTGTTTGTGTCTTTCAAGGGAGAATTTATTAGCAAAAAAAAAAGTTCATATTTCCTTATATCCTTTTAAAATTTTGGAGAATATGTAATGATTTCTGATTTTGGTAATTTGTGTCTTCTCTCCTTTTTGCTGATCAGCCCAGCAATAGGTTTATCAATTTTACTGTTTTCTCAAAGAACCAGCTTTTGGTTTCATTGATTATCTCTAGTAATTTTGTTTTTTATTTCAATGAATTCCATTCAGATCTTTGTTATTCTTCTTCTTCAACTTACCTTGGGTTTAATTTGCACTTATTTTTCCAGTTTCTTATGATGGAAGCTGAATTAACGCTCCATTAAAGACAAAAAAAAGACTTAATTATGTGCAGGGTGAGTACTGTCTTTTAACACTCCCAGATTATTATTTTAACAATTCACAAACTGTGTTTAAGACTGACACCAAATAAAACATAGGTACAACTATTTGCTTGAAAAAACAACCTTAGATTGCTGACTTAGCAATCATTTGGATTCAATCTAAGTAAATGTCTTTGTTAGAGGTATAATAAGTGAACTCTTCTCCATTTGTCATTGATTGATAAAATCTGAATGACACAAAACTCCAGTCTCTTGTTCCTTAAAAATATGGCTTCCGTTTTGCTTTCTGGATGTTTAGCCTTTGTCACAACTCTGTCAAAAATTTATTTATATAGCCCTGCTTTCAAAAGAAACAAAAAGACAACAACAAATGTGAGCAACTATGACCAAAACAATTTCATGTTTCTTTTAGAAGAAATCTTTTGCCAGCACCAGTGTCTTATTAGATTACAAACATAAATCTTACAAGGCAATTTCCTTAGCAGCAAGGAAAAGACCACATGAGTTTACAAAAAATAAGTAAGTAAAGGCATCGACTAAGATTCTGTATGTTCAGGTGGGTCTCTTACTCCTGCTGGAGAGTTAGCGACAGAGGCAATTAGAACTAGGAATATTCCTCTGAAACCCCTAATTTTCTGTCAAAAATCACTAAATTCTTCCTTAAAGTGAACGACAAAGTCATAATCTTTTGGCATGTGTTCAGAAAGCGACAGGCTTTTTCAGAAAATCTGTGTTTCTGACAAAAGACTTCAGAATCAATTTGCTAACTTCAGATGGATACTTAGAGTGTTATAAGCTTAAACTACGTTAAAACAGGAAATAGATGGAAAAGCAGTTTGGCATAGGAACTTAGCAGTGTGCCATTCAGAACCGAGGAAGAAAAACCATCACAAGTCAGGGTATTTACAATTAATCCATAACTAGACTGTTCTAAAGAAGGTGTTGCTAACAAAAGTCATATTATTAGAACAAGTCTTCATTGCAAGAAACTGGCAAATTCAAAATAAACTTGGAGTATTAATTTCCATTTCAGACTAAGGCAATTTAATATAAACTGGAAGAGAACTTAAATTTGCTTTTATATACACTTTTTTTGGTTCTGAATGACTTAAGATAGCTTCTTTAGAGAAAAGAAAGGAATATCGTGGGCTCCTTCAAAACACAATTGTTCCGAGTATAACAATAAAGTACTTCACAAAATAACAAGCAATAGGAAAATAGAACACTTTAAATAACTGTACTATTAAAGCCCTCACACAAAAGAAAGTAGATAATAAATACAAGGAAGTAGGACATCAATTTTTTTAAATGATGTAGAGATTCCAGTTGTAAGAAAGTAGAGTAAAATTCTATCAGCTTCACTACTCTTGAAAAATCTCTCCAAAGTCATAAGGAGAACAAGAAATGCAAGCATCACCTTTAGTCAAACTAAAACCTCAAGCCACCATTATGAAGTCAGAGAGCATCAAGAAGAATGGAAATTGCTTTAGCCAGAAGAAGGATGTTACTTGCAAGGTAGGCGGGAGTGCAGGCACCAGGTACCCCAGCAGGTGGGAGTGCAACAGAGGCTGAGAACAAGTGAACCACCTGATTCAGTGGAAGATACAGTCCTGCAGACCCACACCACCACCACACCTGACCACTCCACCTACCAACTTTGCAAATTCTGAGACTCATTCTCTGGGAAAGAGTGAACCCAAAAGGCCCAGAGCTTGGGGAGAGCGGCTAGAGCCAAGCATAGAGGTGAGTTCCAGCGGAAAACAAGCGGCTTATGTGGAAATTTCTTCTAAGCTGCCAGGGTGCTGTCAGGCTGCTCTACCAAGGGAGGAGATTGGAGAATTCCTCTCTGGAGAAACTGTCGGGCACAAGAGAAAAGAACGACAGACCCAGACTTTGGGAGATCATCTGAATGCCTCACTATTAAACACATCAGGCTATAAGCCCCACCATGCACAAGAATTCCCAGGTCATTTTTAGTGCCTCGTTCTTTAAGGATTTTGAGACGTTTGAGTGGTCTCCAACGTTAAAGGCAAATCTGAAACAGAACTCGGCGAAAATAGAGCCAATTCAGGAAAGAAAAATTATTTTAATGAAATTATAGTGAATATCCACAGTAAGAGAAGATATCCCAGAAACAAGAACAAGATGAGACTTATTTAAAAATAAATAAAAAGAGGCTTCCAGTTGACCAAGTCTAAGACCCTCTTGTGCGCCATTCCCCCACCGAATCTTTGAACAACCAGCAAGAACTGGCAGGGCCATCTTCCTCAGAACTCCAGAAAACAATGAAAGGGTTGCAATACTGGCCATATGCTGAATCAGGAAACACAGCTTTGAAAATCAGTAGGAGAAGTTCCTGCACCCTTGGTGGTCCTTCCCCCAATCCCTCAGGGAGTGCTGTAGAGCCAGCCTGTGCTCCTAATGTAGGTCTTTGGCCCTCTTCTAGAGGAACTGAGTAAGCCTTATGCACATACTGACGTTCCTATATGCCGCGCCAATCTATTAGTGGCAGCCTGAAAGACTGAAACAGGAAACTAGGCTCTGGCTCACCCTCCCATAATTTACCTTGCTGGCAGAAGCAGCTCACAAGACAGCTAAATCAGTGTAAGAAACAGCTACGTCTAAGGGGCATGGGGCAAAGGATTACCTATTTAGCTACGTTTAAGGGGCATGGGGCAAAGGATTACCTATTTAAGTCATGCAATAGAGCACCCAGCAGGGGGAGAACGTCTATTTCATAAGGAGTAGAGGGGGCATTTGAATTCCTCTCTACAGGGAAATTCCTAAGGCCATGGGCAGACAACAAAATGCAGGTTCAGGAAATATAGAGAGGACCCTAAAGTTCACGTTCATCTTGGTCTGATCTTCTTGAGAGAAAGGCTAAGCTCTAAGGGACAGCACCAGCCAACGCAGACCAAATTTGCAAAGACTGTTAAAGGTGTTTTTTATATTAGTTATTTTTGTTACTTCCTAGCACTCAAATTTCTGTTATATAACTAGCCAGATGCAAACTAAAGAACAGACAGTTAAGGGACTAAATCCCAAAGTTAACACTTTAAAATATTAAAATGTATTATGTGCAGCAAAAGAGTACAAGACAAACAAAGAAACAGTAAATGACGGCCTATCCAAAGGAACAAGATAAATATAAAGAAACCAACAATCAAGAAGATCAGACTTTGTACATACCAGAAGAAAAAAAAAACATTTTTAAAAAATGATCCTCAATATGCTGATGGAGATAAAACATAGAGAAAGAACTAAAGGCTATTAGGAAAATGATGAATGAATAATACAAGAATCTCAATAAAGAGATAAAAATTTTAAAAAGAAACTGGGGGAGCAGGAGTAGCTCAGTAGTTGAGCACCTGCTTCCCATGTACAAGATCCTGGGTTCAATCTTCCTAAAAAAAAAAAAAAAAAAGAAAGAAAGAAAAGAAAATGAACAGAAATACTGGCATTGATGAACACAATAACTAAAATGAATAACTCCCTAGAGGGTTTCATGAGCAGATTAGAGGTGGCAGAAGAATCAATTAACTCAAAGACAAGAAAATTGATATGACAGACTGAGGAGCAGTGAGAAAAAAGAATGGACAAAAAGTGAACAGAGCCTAAGAGCTCCCACCTTAATAGAGAGGTGTGTACCAATAAATGCATTATGGGAGTACCAGAAGGAGAAGAACCAAAGAAAGGGGCAGAAGGAATATTCAAAGAATGAATAGCAGAAAACTTCCCAAATTAAATGAAAGACAAATTCATGATGAACCCCAAACAGGATAAATTTGAAGAGAACCATGCCCAGACATACAGTCAAACTGTTGAATACCAAGAACAAAGAGAGATTTATGAAAGATGCAATAAAAAAGCAATGTGGGCAGGAGGCTGAGGAGATACTGGATAAATCTACTTGTGAGGCAAAGGTGTCTACAAAACTGTGGATGATAAAAAAACTTTACTCGAAATTAAAGGGTACCCCAATAATGAGGTACAGAAAAACCGAGTACTAACTCTGGAAGAATGGCAAGAAAAGTAGGTGAGCCGCGAAATTGCATTTCATCAAGAACAAGGACATAGAGCTATTAAAGAAGCATTTGGATAATTTCTTAATTTCAAGAGTGGACTCAGGATATTTTTTCCTCTTTGTGGAAAAGCAGTTGAGATGAGATGGTTTGCAGACCAGGGACACAGTGTAGTTGGTGTGGAGATCAGTGAGCTTGGGACTCAATTTTTCACAGAGCAGAACCTTTCTTACTCAGAAGAACCAGTTGCTGAAATACCTGGAGCCAAATTATTTAAGGGCTCTTCAGGGAACATTTCATTGCACTGTTGCAGCATTTTTTATCTTTCTGGAGTCAATGCTGGCAAATTTGATAGGATTTGGGATAGAGGTGTTTTAGTGGCTATTAATCTGGGAGATCCAGAACACTATACTGTTATAATACTGTCCTAACAGGAAAAGGGTTTCACTACCTCGTGTCTGTTGTTTCTTATGATCCAACTAAACATGCAGGCCTACCATTTTATGTTCTAGACACTGAAATTAAAAGGCTGTTTGGCATAATATGCAATATTCATTATCTTGAGAAGGTTGACATTTTTGAAGAACGGCATAAAAATTGGGAAACTGACTACATATTTGCAAAGTTATAAATCTATTTACAGAAAAATAAATGAGATAAATAAAATCTAATACATCAATATGTTTTGAAGCTGTCGAAAATTATGCTCAGGCATGAAAATATAATGAATGACTTAAAAATCATTTACAAATCACATCACAGATTTTTGTTCAAAAACAGATATAAATTTTTAGAGAAAAACATATCCTAAATGTTAAAGTGACTACCTTTGGAGAGGACACTATAATTATGAATAAGAGCAGACTAATCTGCCTGTTTTACTTACATATTGTAAAAAAATTTTACCATCATCATGTATTATTTGCATAATTAATATATAAAAGAGAAATGCAATGCTTATGACTTAAAGAAAGAAATATAAGACATGGAGAAATTGACATTGAGTGTAATATTTTAATAAGGTGCAAGGTAAAAAGAAAGTAACCTAAGAAATTATATAAAATATTAACTTGGGAAGTGGCTGTGGCTCAATTGGTTGAGCTCCCATTTACCATATGGGAAGCCCGGGGTTCAATTCCTGGGGCCTCCTGGTGAAGGCAAGCCGGCCTGCGCAGTGTGGTCACACAACAAAGGGAGACAAGGAGACACAGAAAAACGCAAAAGGAGACACAGTGAGCACAAGCAGCAAGGAGGAGATAAATAAATAAATCTTAAAATATATATATATTTAATTAAAAAAATAAAATAAAATATTAACTTCTATTATAAACATTCCCTATGCTCAAATCCTAGCACCCTTTTTCACATTTTGTCTCCATATATAACAATTTTATATGAAAGAGAATCAAGAAACAAATTAAAAATTTTAATTAAGTGAACCAACCTATATGGAACCAAGTGTTTTTCACAAACTGTAAAAACTTTTTTAAAATTTTAATTAAAAAAAAAAAAAAAAAAGCAGTGTGGTATGTACAAGGGAGTTATAAGATTAAGTACCAATTTCTCATCAGAAACTATGGAGGCAAGATGGCAGTGGGACAAAATATTTAAAGTGCTGAAAGAACGCAATTGCCAATCAACAATTTTACATCTGGTGAGACTCTCTTTCAAAAATAAGAGAGAGAATAAGACATTGTCAGATAAACAAGAGCTGAGAGAGAATGTCACCACTAGACCTGCCCTACAAGCAATGCTAAAGGGAGAAACTTAGGCTGAAAGGAAAGGACACCAGACAGTGGATTGGAGTGGCATAAAGAAATAAAGATCTCTGGTAAAGGTAATCATATGGGTAATTATAAACTTCAGAACTATTGTAATGTACTTTTAGGTATGTAACTATATTTTTTACTTAAAAATTCTAAAATGCAAATGCATAAAAACTAAGGAGAAATCGATGGATTGGGACATATAATGTATAAAGACATCATTTGAAACAAGTACAAAAAAAAAGGTGGGGTATGGAGGGGCATAGGAACAGTGTGTGTATATACCACTGAAGTTTGCTGGTATCAAATCACACATGATTGTTATAGATTTAGGATGTTAAAGATAAGCCCTATGGAAAACACAAAGAAAATATATGAAAATATCTATATAAAAACAAATGAGAAGGGACTCAAAATTGTATACTACAAAAAAATCAAGGAAACATGAAAGTAGACATTAATGGAAGAATTGAGGGACAAAAAGATATGATTTACAAAGACCAAATAGCAAAATGGCAAAAGAGAATCCTGTGTTATCAGTAGTCACTTTAAATTTAAATGGATTAAACTCTCCAGTCTAAAGGCAGAGATTAGCAGAATGATAAAAAGCATGACCCAACTATATGCTATTTACAAGAGACTCACCTTAAATTCAAAGATCTAACTAGGATGAAAGTGAAAGGATGGGAAAATATATGTGTGTGTGTGTGTGTCTATATTAATATCAGGCAAAATAGATGTTAAGTCAAAAACTGTCATGAGGGATGTGAGAGTTTGAAATTCTTTTATGAAAACCAAAAAAAGAAAGATTGTTTTTTAACTAATCCATTCCTGTGGACTACGTCAGAAAGGCGTGACTCAGGTTGAGTCTCCACCCTCTCGCTGGGTCTGATATAAATGGAGACACAGAGAGAGACACAGAGGAAAAGGGAGCTCTGCCATTTTTGACCCTGCAATGTGAAAGGAAGACTTGAGGATCACCAGCACAAAGCCCCCAAGAGGATGGGCCAAGGAGTAGCTCAAAGCTGAAAAGACTAGCCATAGACTAGCCTGATAGCTCACTGCTAAACTCAGGAAGAAATGAAGCAGCCAAGACTGAGAGAGGAGGCCCAGAAAGAGATAAGCCCTATGCCTAGTTGCCCAAAGCTGAGCTCTGGAAGATAGTAGATTCTGGAGGGGAAGGCAGAGACCTTTGAAGACACTGGTGGCCATCTTGCTTCATCACATGGCAGGACCCTGAGAAAACATCTCTGCTAATGCCTTGATTTGGACATTTCAAGGCCTCATATCTATAAGCTTTTACCTCAAATCAATCCCCTTTATAAAAGCCAACACATTTCTGGTACTTTGTACTGGCAGCCCTTTGGCAAACTAAGACAAGGGACAAAGAAGATTACTATATAATTATAAAGGGGTCAATTCAAGAAGAAGACATAACAATTATAAACAAATATGTACCTAATGTCAGAGCCCCAAAATATAGAAAGTAAATATTGGCAGATTTGAGGGGATAAATAGACTATTCTACATCAATAGTAAAAGACTTTAATATATCATATTCAATAATGGATTGAAAATCTAGTCAGATGATCACTAAGTAAATGAAAGATTTTAACAGTACTATAACCAACTATACCTAACAGACATATATAGAACATTTTAGCCAACAGTGGTAGAGTACACATTCTTCTCTAGTGCACATGGATCGTTCTTCAGAATAGGCCATATGTTAGGTCACAAGACAATTTCCATAAATTAAAAAATATTGAACTCATACAATGTATTGTCTCCAAACACAGTGGAATGAAGGTAGATATTAATAGAGGAAGAACTGGATAATTTGAAAATATGTGGAAATTAAACAATGCACATTTAAAAAGCCAATGGGGCAAAGAAGAAATCACAAAGGAAATTAGGAAATATCTTGAGGCAAATGAAAATGAAAAAAAAAAACATACCAAAACTTAGAAGATGCAGCAAAGACAGTGCTGAGAGGGAAATTCATAGTTCTAAATGCTTATATTAAAAAACAAGGAAAATTTCATATCAGAGACTTAATCTTCAAAACTGAAGGATCTAGAAAAATATCAAACTAAATGCAATTCCAGCAGAAGGAAGGAAGTAATAAACATCAAAGCAAATATAAATGAAAGACAATAAAAAAACAATAGAAAGAATTGATGACACCAAAAGTTGATTTTTTGGAAAGATCAATAAAACCAAGAAACCATTAGCTAGATTCACAAGAAAAAAAGAGAGGATGCAAATAACCAAAATCAGAAATGAAAGGGGGGCAAGGCTGCCAACCCCTCAGAAATAAAAAGGATTAAAAGAGCATACTAAGAACAAGTGTATGCCAACCCAGATAAAATGGACAAATCTTTACCTATACTGACTCAAGAAGAAATAGATCTCAATAGACCAAAAGCAAGGAAAGACATTGAATCAGTAATCAAAAGCCTCCCAACAAAATAAAGTCCAGGACCAGAGAGCTTGACTGGTGAATTTTACCAAACATCCCAAGAAGAATTAACAACAATACTCAAACACTTCCGAAAAATTGAAGAGGAAGGAACACTTGTTAACGAGGCCAACATCAACCTAATACCAGTGTCAGATGAAGATACTACAAAAAAAGAAATTTACAGAGCAATAACCCTTATGAATATTGATGCAAAAATCTATTCAAAATATTAGCAAACTGAATCCAACAGCATATTAAAATAATTATACACCATGATCAAGTGGGATTTACCCCAGATTTGCAACGGTGGTTCAACATAAAATAAATTAATGGAATATGCCACAATAATAGAATGAAGGGGGAAATCACACAACACAAGATAAACTAATTTGGTGCAGAAAAAGCATTTGACAAAATCCACCACTCCTCCTTGATAAAAACACTTAGAAAACTAGGAAGAGAAGGAATCTCCCTCAACACGATAAAGGGCATATATGAAAAACCCATAGCTAACATCGTACTTAATAGTGAAAGACTAAAAAGTTTTCCCTTTAATTTCAGGAACAAGACAAGGACACCCACTGTCACCGCTGTTATTCAATATTGTACTGAAGTTCCAGCAAGAGCAATTGGGCAAGAAAAAAGAAATAAAAGGCATCCAAATTGGAAAGGAAGAAGTAAAACTTGCCCTATTTGCAGATGACATGATCATGTAGGTGACATGATATGGTAATTTGAGGCTTTTATGGACCCCAGAAAAATTATGTCCTTAGAGCCAATCTATTTCCTGTGGGTATGAACCTATTGTAGATGGGGCCTTTTTTTTTTTTTTTTTTTTAAGATTTATTCCTTTTGGTGTACAGGTCTATGGCTCCCCCCCTCCCCTCCCGCTTGCTGTCTGTGTCCATTCGCTGGGTGATCTTCTGTGTCCGTTTCCTGCCTTCTCTTCTCATTTTTCTCCTCCAGTCTCTTCACCAGAATTCATTCCTAGGGACCTCTGATGTGGGAGAGAGGCACCCTGTCCCTTGAGCCACCTCAGTTCCTGGTTTCTGGCGCATCTCGCCTTGGATGTCCCCTATGTCTCTCTTTTGCTGCATCATCATCTTGTTGTGTGGCTCGGCGGGGCCTGGCTCGCCGCATGCGTGCACAAGGGCCGGTGGCTCACCTGATCGCCTTCTGTTTTTTATTTATTTATTTATTTTATTTACCAGGAGGTCCTGGGGATCGAACCTGGATCCCTCCATATGGGAGACTGACACCCAACCACTTGAGGCACATCCACCCCCCAGATGGGACCTTTTGATTAGATTACTTCAATGGGGCATGAACCAGGAAGGGTCTTAATCCTTTTATGGAGTCCTCTATAAATGGAATGAATACAGGGAGAGACACAGGAAAAAACAAAACAAACAACAACAACAACAACAACAACAAAAAAAAAAAAATAGGAGAAAAAAAGCCACAGGAGCAAAGAGAAAACTAGAAGCAGCCAGAAACTGAAGCAAAGAAACCCGAACGATAAGGGACACCAGCAGATGCCACTATGTGCCTTGCCATATGATAGAGGAGTCCAGGATCGCCAGCAGCCAGTCTTCGGAGAGAAAAGCTTTGCCTGATGAAGCCTTGATTTGGACATTTTCACAGGCTCAGAACTGTAAACTTTCAAGTTAAATCCCCACTGTAAAAGCCAACCCATTTCTAGTATATTGCATTCCAGTAGCCTAGCAAACTCAAATACATGATCATACAGACAATCCTGAAAAAATCCATAATAAAGCTACCACAGCTTATAAAGAAATTCAGTAAAGCAGCAGGGTATAAGATCAACATCAAAAATAAGTAGAGGGGCAGCGGATGTGGCTCAAGCAATTGGGCTCCCATCTACCAGATAGGAGGTCCAGGGTTCGATTCCTGGGGCCTCCTGGTGAAGGCAAGCTGGTGCATGCGGAATGCTGGCCCACACAGGAGTACTGGCCCATAAAGGAGGCCCACGCTGAGAGCTGGCGCAGCAAGATGACGCAACAAAAAGAGACACAGAGGAGAGACAATAAGAGACACAGAAGACCAGGGAACTGAGGTAGCACAAGAGATTGAGTGCCTCTCCCATTCTGGACGGTACCAGGATTGGTTCCTGGTGCTGCCTAAAGAGAAGATGGGCAGACACAGAAGAACACATAGCAAATGGACACATAGAGGAGACAGTGAGTGCAAAAACAATGAGGGGGGGAGGGGAGGGGAGAAATAAATAAATAAATATTTAAAAAAATAAGTAATGTTTTGGGGAGCAGGTATAGCTCAGTGGCTGAGCACCTGCTTCACATGTACAAGGTCCTGGGTTCAATTCCCAGTATTTCCTAAAAATAAAAGTAGTGCTTCCATACACTAGAATAATGAACAATCTGAGGAGGAAATCAAGAAAAAAAAAAAAATTCCATTTAAAATAGCAAGTAAAATAATAAAATAAATAGGTTTAAGTTTAACCAATGATATAAACATCTTTTACACAGAAACTATAAAACAATGCGAAAAGAAATCAAAGAAAAACTAAATAAATTAAAGAACATTCCATGTTCATGGATTGGGAAACAAAATATTGTTAAGCTGCCAATTCTACCCAAAGCAATTTACAGATTCAATGCAATCTCAATTAAAATTTCCAAAGCCTTCTTTTGCAAAAATAGAAAAGCCAATCATCAAATTTATTTGGAAGTGTAAGTGATCCTGAATAGCCAAAACCATTCTGAAATAGAAGAAAGGAGCTGGAGGACTCGCATTTTCCAGTTTTAAAACATATTATAAAGCCACAGTAATTAAAACAGCATGGTACTGGCACAAGGACAGACATATAGGCCAATGGAGTAAAACTGAGAGTTCAGAAATAACCCCTCACATCTATGGCCAACTGATTTTTTGACAAGTGTTGCCAAACCCACTCCATGGGGAAAGAATAGTCTGTTCAACAGATGTTGCTGGAAAAAACAGATACCAATATGCAAAAGAATGAATGTGGACCCTTGCTCCATACCATATAAAACATTTACTCAAAATGGATTAAAGACCTAAATATAAGAATCAAAAATATAAAACTTCAAGAAAACACAGGGAAGCATCTTCAGGACCTTGTGTTAGGCAATGGTTTCTTAGACTTTACCAACACCATGAGCAACAAAAGAAAAAACAGATAAATTTTAAACTTTTGTGCACTAAAGGACTTCATCATGAAAGTAAAGACAACCTATAGAATGGGAGAAAATATTTGGAAACCACATACCCAATAAGAATTTAATATCCAGAATATATTTTTTAAAATCCTACAATTCAACAAGAATACAAACAACCCAATTTAAAAACGGGCAAAAGCTTGAGTAGACATTTCTCCAAAGAAGATATACAAATAGCCAATAAGGACATGAAAAGACGTTCAACATCATTAGTCATCGGAGAAAGGCAAATCAAAACCACAGTGAGATACCATTTCAAACCTAGTAGAATGGCTACTCTTAAAAGGATCAGAAAATAACAAATTTTGGAAAAGATGAGATGTATGAAAACCTGTTCATTGTTGGTGGCAATGTAAAATGGTTCAACCACTGTGGAAAACAGTTTGGCAGTTCCTCAGAAGGTTAAGTACAGAATTACCATATGACCCAGCAATCCCACTTCTAGATATATATCCAGAAGAATTGAAAGCAGGGACTCAAACAAATATCTGTAAACTGATGTTCACAGCAGCATTATTCACAATTGCCAAAGATGAAAACAACCCAAGTGTCCATCTGATGAATGAATAAAATGTGGTATATACACACAATGGAATATCATTCCTCTGTAAAAAGGAATGAAGTCCTGATACTCGTGACAATATAGATGAATCTTGAAGACATCTTGTTGAATGAAATGTCAGACACAAAAGGACAAATTTGTACGATCTCACTGATATAAAATAATTAGACGAAGCAAACTCATAGAGTCAGAAACTAGAATATAGGATACCAGGAACAGAGGTGGAACAGGGAATGGGGAGTTAATGCTTAATTGGTACAGAGTTTCTGTTTGAGTGATGGAGAAGTTTTGGTAATGGATGGTGGGTGATGGTAGCACAACATGGTGAATATAATACCACTGAATTATATATTTGCATGTGGCTAAAAGGGGAAATTTTAGTTTTTTTATATGTAATTTTAATACAAATTTTAAAAAACACCAAGGATTGTACAACACAATGAACCCTAATATAAACCATAGACTATATTTAATAGTATTAAATAATAGTATTGTTTTATCAGTTGTAACAAAAGTACCACAATAATGCAAGGTTTTAATAATGGCGGCGGGGAATATATGGGAACTCTGTATTTTTCCATGATTTTTCAATAAACCTACAACTTCTCTAATAAAAAAAAGACACTATTATTTCTCTCATGACCTGCCTAAAAAGGTCATACAGAATATATCTATGCTTGTGTATAATGTAAAACATGGTATACGCTACACTAGCATGCATATAATAGTAGCCTAATACATACATTGATTCAACTTAAATGAATTCAAATAAATTTGCTTGAAATGAATTTTTCACATATCCCATTAAGCATTGTCCTCCCCTTCTCCCTGCCCTTTGGACACAGCACTACCCTGCAAAAATAGGCTTGAGAACTACCAGTCTGGTTCATAAAACTTTTACTATCCAAAGCTAAAGTCAGAAACAGAAAAACATATGGAGATAAATCCTCCTAACCTAACTTCACAGAACCGATGAAGGAGGGGAAAGTCAGAAGTCGTAAGCCGGGAAGCATTGGGGCCTAGGGAGGGAAGCTTTGGGGCCTAGGGACAGCCCTAAGGCCTCTCCCTCAGCAGACACCGGGCGGGGCTAGGAGGCTGACAAGGCTGTCCAGGCCCTCACTTCCCATATGTGACTCCCAGCCTTTCTCTAGCAGGAAACTTATATAAGTGAAACCTGAGTCCCCACCAGCTCTGCCCTCTGGCCCCTCAGAGGAGGCAGCTGCCTGAGCTCAGCAGCTGCGCCAGGACTGGGGAACTTGAGGGCCCTGGAAGCCTGCGCTCAGCGTTTCCACCGACCCAGACAATGGTGGTCTGTCAGGGGTGGGAAGGGAGGAACTGCAAACCCCCTAAATTTGCAAGAATCTGCCAGTTTGTGAGAATAAAACAGTAATCCTAGGGTTTGATGGCCTTGAGGTTCAAATTCCAGCTTAAGCGTTTTCCCTGGACACAGCTGAGGAAAGTTCTCAGTGTCATTCAAGAAACTAATAACAGCTACCATGTATGGAGGACTGTCAGTGCCCGGCACTCCCGAAACCCTTCACATCTCATCTATCTTCTTAACAACCCTAGTATCCCAATAGGTCATTTCTGTCGGATAGGAATCATTAAGCTCATTTTGAGGATGAGACTCAGAGAAGTCAGGAGGTTGCTCAGGATCACAAAGCAAATGGATACGGCATTGGAAGCCAGGCCTGCCTCACCCGGGAGCACACATGCATAACCACCACACTTACAAGGTGTCTCGTGGTAGAAGCCAGGGGCCTTTGGAGACACTAAACCTCCCAGGCCTTGGTGTTGCATGTCAGAGTTGTACACACCCAGGAATTATGTACATTTGCTGCCCTTCCATCTTCAGTGACAGACTGATGGGCAAAATGCCAGCTCATATGCGATACCAATCCAAAAGGCTAATAACATCCCCCTACAAAACAAGAATAAAATACTCTGTCTACCACCAATCCTGGGTGGTTTCCTCCATTTGTTATATTTTATAATAACCAGTTGCTTCTGAAGGGAGAAAAAATTTACTAATTATATACAGTACTTTTAAAAGCTTATTACATATACACTCACACATATTTAAATCTTGGTGTAAATGGAAACCTAGTGGAATCAGAACAGGAAGCCCCAGTAACCTCGGTATGAGTTCTTAGATGCCAGGGTGAGAGATTAATTGATTTCTTATTAGAGAATATTCAAAGTTACTACTGGTCTTCTCCAATGGGAGATGTGAATCACTCATTAACATGGGGCAAAATGAGCTTTCTGGAGGAAGCACCCCTACTGAAGACAGCACTCCCTTAGAGCGATGCCTCCTTTTTTCAATCATCTTTGACTTAATGTACATGCTCAGGGAAGAGCTGTTTTCAGATTTCATGGGAAAGCCATGAAATCTGCAGCTGCCTCCAGCAAACCCGTGATGACTCTGGCTCTCTCTCCCCGCTCTTTCTTTTACATCACCATTGGACAGTAATCTTTACTACACAGTCTAATACTCAAGCCTATTCTGTTTTGTATTGTCATTTGTGCTGCTTGTCTTTGTCCTGTTCCCTAATACCGATTTGTAAATTCCTGAAAGTAGTAACTGTCATATGTTTCCCTTAATTGAGCATAAATGGGGACACCCAGCAGGTGCTCAACTAAGAAGTTTTGTCTTTGCCATTAAAGGTCTCTGACGTTGGCAGCAAACAGACTTGGGTTTGAATTCTTTCCCCTCCACTTGTTAGCTGGGCGACCGAGAGCAAAGCAAATCCTTAGACCTCACCTTCCTCATCTGCAAAATGGGAATTAAATGCAACATTATAGAGGAGTTACTGCTGTGCCTGCAACTCAGAAAATGTGTCCAGATAGTTCTTTAAAATGGGCATGTGTAAAGGTGGGCAGTGCTTAAAGAAATGAGACCAGGAGGATTCCTGGGTGATTCCTCTATTAATAAAATGAGGTTGTGGGATGGCATAAATACTGGACACAGTCTCTGAGAGTTCACAAAGGCAGATAAATTTTTAGCTATCCCTTTCCCCCAACTATCGCTCCAAATCTAAGTCAGGGTTGTGTGTATGTGCGTTTGCATGTGATGCCAACGTAAATGTTATCCATTTCTAGTTTGGCTCTTTGGAAATCACATTAGGTAATACTGATTTAAATTGAACCTAAGTTTATTTGCTTTATCTCAAATGAGGCAACAAATGTAGTTACTGCCAGCCTCTTCTTTTGAGTCTAAAACCCAAAACAAAAATCACACTGGTTGAGGGTTGAAATAGTACTTTAAAGTCACATGCTTCAAGACAAAATGTTTATTACTGCAAAATTAACTATTCTGAAAGCCTAATGCAAGATCATTAATGAGACCTTAATTGGAATAGATTAAATAGAAGCAACTTTGTATAACCAGCAATTTAGTCTGGGAAGTTTAAAGAATCCTCCTTAAAAACATATTCTGATTATTCACATTACCAAAAGATGGGAGTAACCCAAGTGTTCAGCAACCAATGAATGGATAAACAAAATGTGGTATGTACACAATGGAATATCATTCAGCTGTAAAAAGGAACGAAGTTCTGATACACGTGAGAACATGAAGACATCATGTTGAACAAAACAATCCAAACACAAAAGGAAAATTACATATGATCTCACTGATATGAAATCATTAGAATAAGCAAACTCACAGAGTCAGAATCTAGATATAGGTTACCAGGAGACAGGGTGGGGGTAGATGGAGTTAAGGCTTAAAATACACAATTTCTATTTGGGACAATGGGAAAGTTTTGGTAATGGATGGTGGTGATGGTATCACAACATTCTGAACGTAATTAACAGCAATGAATTATATATTTGAATGTGTTTAAAAGGGGGAAATTTTAGGTTAAATATATGTAATAGAATAAAAATTTTTGAAACATCCATGGGAACTGCACAACACAGTGAACCTTAAGTTAAACCATAGACTAGAGTTAACAGCACAATTATAAAAATGTGCTTCCATCAATTGTAACAAATATATCACACCAATGCAAGGTGTTAATAATAGGGTGGTATCTGGGAACTCTGGATTTTATGCATGATTTTTTGTAAACCCACAACTTGTCTAATACTAATTAAAAATAAAACATATTCTGGATATAACCTTTTATAACTTTTTTCTATGAGTGATTTATCAGCCAATCAATAAGTTATTTATTGAATAGCTACAGACTTTCCTAATTCATTTCATTCTTAGAATTTCACCACCATTACCACAGTGTCATCACTGACTACATTTTCAGGGGCCAAAGGGCTTATGAAAAGGCAAATTTCTACCATTGGGCACTTATTATATCTTCTGCCCAAGGGCCACAGATTTTTCATTTCTCTTCCCAGCTCACTCTCTAAACAACCCCAGGATCCAAAGACTTATCAGAAAACGAGGCAAAGAGAATGAATTAGGAAAAACGCATTTCTTTATCCTGTATCAGAATTTGCTGGTTTTCTGCAAAGCCAGAGAAGATCACATAGGGCTGCCATATTATAGTTTGGGGAAATACAAACCACATCTTAATCCATGTGTAGGATTAGTAAAGATTTATGGGTTAAGAAAAATTATCAGAGTCTGATTCAGCTCAAATGCAGGGCTCCTTTAACTCCTTAACTCCTTTGTTACTTTTAATTGATATCTGATATTGTGACTTTTTATTTCATTCTGCCTCATATTGTTCTGGGTTTCATATTTATGTTTCTCTTGCACTAAAACTCGTAAGAATCAGTTATTAGTCTTTTTGTTTCCCATAGCCTCAAGCACCATGCAGGCTGATGGGTTCTTATTAAATTTGACTGAAATTTATTACATTCAACAGTTTAAAACAGTTTACACACATGTATGCACATACACACACATACACACAGAGGACATCTAGCAAGACCAGAAGAGTAGTATCTTTCATGTACATTCCGCATATACTGATTCAGCATCATCTATGGAGCACATAACTTGGTTTACATGGGGGACGTTCTGTGCATTCTGTTCTCCTGGAACAGAGAGAGAAAGAAATCAAGTTTCTCAAAGACTTGTGTTTTTCATAGTGAATTAAGTGACTTCATCAGCAGCATTTGCAAGTAAAATTAAAATAGCATCTCATGATTTCCATTATTTTAACGTGTCTTATTAGTTTAACGGTAATTTTGCAATCTCTAAAATTTCTATATCTTGATTTCACCCCCTTTTACATAATCTATGGATCTTTAAAGTGTTAATTTATGAAAATAGTGTTAATAGGGCTAAAGTCTGGTTGGCTGCTCCCTAGATTTTATGGCCTTTGTGTGTTTTTAATCACAGGAGGAAGGAGGGAGAAGAAAAGAATGGGTAGCTCAGCAACATGACCTGGCCATTGCTGGAAAACATGGAGATGTTTTAAGCCCCATTTTTTCTTCCCTATAGCAAAACACATACACACAAAACACATTGTTGGTAATAATTAAAACTGTCTTTTTTTCTGAACTGTTCAGATAAAGTTTATAATTTCCTCTTCTCACTGTCTTACTTTCCAATTTAAAGACAAACAGTAGAACTGCATCTTTCCCCCTTTGGGAACTTGAACGAAAGTTTTAAAAAATGAGTAGATCAATCTGAAACTAAACGAATGTCATCTTATTTCCCTCCACCCTCTTGCTAGATCTAAAATAGAACAAATGAACATAATGGAAGAAACATATTAAGAAATTTTTTTCTTAATTTAAGACATGAGAAGCCTGAGCCAACTTAACTCTTCAAAATTCTGCCCTTATCACCAGTCTAATGGTTAATTATAAATTTGAATTTGCAAATGTTGTTACAGGCTGCTTCCTTAACTAGTTGCCAATGTGTTCATGTGGCAAACAGGGATAAGTCAAGATCCTTTAAATTCCATATGAATATTCAGTTAAGTTTCCAAATGTTTCTTTTTAAGGAAAAATGTCTTCTTGTTCACATTCCCACATTCAAGTAAAAGTTGTTCAGCATGTGTGATTTGTGGCATATATTATTTGGTATGCATGCAAACATTGGAGAGTTCAAATAAAGAACTCTTCTTAGGAATTGGGAAAAGTTCATAATTCTTCTGAAACCCGAGGGTTTTTGGAGGCCAAGAATGGCTAATATTTTACCCTGAAAACCTACCTTTGGACCACAGAGAATTAGTGGCTGTGTCTTTAATTTGCTACTTTGATATTAAATTTTCATTGTGATAGAGTCAGTTTAAAACCACTGGGGCTCAGGGAAAAGGGAAATAATAATAGTATAAGAAATGTCCAAATGATTATTGTTTTAGAATATGTTGGTTTATTTTCGGCAAACTAAAATTCATAGCTTTCTTTGTTGTTTTAGAGATGAAAGGATCGCTACCATTTTGTAAGAAAATCTTTCTAGAATTGAAAAGAAAATGATTATTTATGTTTACCAATCGATATTATAGTGTTTAATATGCCAAATAGCATATGCATTGATATTGATGTTTTTATCAACACGCATGTTAAGTTTCTTAAGCCTTCTTTCTTAGAAATGGAACACTATTTTATTAACGTCTATTTTGGTATACATTGTGCTATTTCAAAACCCTTCAACATCTGTCTTGTTACCAGAAACACTGATATGCAGATGACAACAAAGCATTTTGAGAGCCTTTTAAGTTAGATCCTGCTTCTTATTCCCATTTTATTTATTTATTTATTTTAAAGATTTTATTTATTTATTCATTTATCCCCCCCTTGCTGCTTATGCTCGCTGGGTCAGCTAACCACGCCGTGCGTGGCGGGCTTGCCTTCACCAGGAGGCCCCGGGAACCGAACCCGGGGCCTCCCATATGGTAAACGGGAGCCCCACTGATTGAGCCACAGCCGCTTCCCATCTTATTCCCATTTTAAATCATAGTTTTATCATGACATCAGGATCACTTACAAACAACATTTTTATTTCATGGACAAGCAAGCAGATATTAGCTCTAAAATACAGATTCTGTATTCACAGATATGTCCCAAGTAAGAAAAATACTTATAACGATTATAAAAAATTCATGTTAAATATTTTCTGCCCTTTAAAAATGTATAATTCCAGAACATGTGCAAACTTATGAATGAGAATAAACTATTTTAGTTTTCCAAGTCGCTTTACTAACTTTTCATTATCAAGAAATCATCTGTGTGTGCAGGGGCCAAAATCAGTGTCATCCAGTAAAAAGAAATGAAATTGTTCTTCCTAATTTCAGTGCACTCCAATTTCCATACTTAGTACTTTTTAAATAATCTTTTTAAAATACTGATTTTAAATTACATCTTAGCAAAAAAAATTTTTGGAACAAAATTGTAATATTTAAAAAAATTCCAGGATATATAGTTTTTAAAGGATTTCATATCCCCTCACCCATGCTTTGTCAGCTTGTGTGAGATGAAAACAAACTTTAATCACTCACAGAAATGCAGGTCAAAGTTCACACTTCAGCCCTAGGGAAACCACTAGTCAAGAGTAATGAGAAGTAGTGTTTCCAGGACTATGGATTCTGTTCAGAATCAGGTATGAACCTGAAAATAAAATCTAGTCTTTTGAACAAGACTTGAAGAATACCAGGGCTTTTAAACCAAGTGTTTGCAATTCTCTTGGATTGGAATACATGAGGAATTCTTTCTTTGGGAAAGTAGTAAATCATTTCACAACCCAGCCCTCAGCTATTGACGAAAAAGCACCTTTAAAGAACGCGTAGCAATTGGTCCTTTAAACAGAAAAAGGATGAAACTAATGTACCACCACCAACAACAAAAAAAATTTGTCCAGACAAAGCCATCGAAGAAAACTGTGCATGGCACTGAAACAAGCTTTTCTGATGAGGCCACTGAAAAGAAGCTAAGCAGACAGACCTCATGACACCCGAGGAGCAACTTAATATTAGGGTGGAAGAGAAACCCTATTTCTCATTTTGTAGAGAACTCTTTTAGCCTTCGAAACCCGACCTGGAGAAGACGCAGGGGCTGCGCCAGTCTCCGGTGATCCTTCCCCTGTACAGTGGCCCCCGGCCCCCGCCCACCGCCCACCGCCCACCCTCCCGCGCCGCCGCCGAACCCCCCGCCCGGCCCCCGGCCCGCCACTCCGCACTCTGCACACAATGGCGCCATCCGCGCTCCCGCTACACGGGTTCTCCCAGGCTGGAGCGGAGCGCTGTGCGCGGGGGAAAGCGTACGCTCCTTCCCGGCGCGAAAGGGACTTCCAGGAGAGATCCGCGCACAAAGGAAAGTGCGTAGCTTTCCTCCCCGAGCGCTGCATTTTGCGCTGGGCAGAGGCAGAAGGCGGGCATCGCCGCGCGGGTCACCCAGGTGCCAAGGCGCGAGGCGGTTCCCGCGTCCTTGCACTTCTCTGCCCATCTCGGGCCTCAGCGGCCGGGGGCCACGGCTCGAGAGCTTTGTGTCCCCGAGGCGGCAGGCAGGCAGCGGGCGCGTGGGTGTCTGAGCCTGCGGGTGGGGTGCGCCTGGCGCCTGGGGTCCGCGGCCGGGCGGGGGCGCGGGGGGGGCCGAGCGCAGGCTGAAACAGCACTTACTTTCTCTATGGTCCCAGGGAGCAAGCGGTCCAGCAGCCTGCAGAGGACCACCCCATCTTTCAGGGACGACTGCAAGAAGCCCTCCGGGTCCGAAATGGTTTTTTTGGGCGACTCCAGCACCCCCAAGGTAATGAGCCACGTAACGGTCTGTTCGGCGGAATTCATAGCTGCCCGAAGAGGAGGAGGAGAAATGCGCAGGGGGAAGGAAGGGGGGGATACTGCACCCCGAGCAGCCTCTCCCTCCGCGCTCGCTCTCCGCTGCTTTTTCTGATCCCCCTTTTTTTTGCTCGTGGTTTCACATTGGAGCAGCCGAGGCTGGAGCTGCTGATCCCACCTCCTCCTCCTCCTCCTCCTCCTTCCCCATGTAGATGCAGATGATGACGATTGGCTTTGCGAAATCCAGTAGGTCCAGTTTCGCTCCCTCTCCCTCGCGTGCGTTTTGGCAGACTGTCAAGTGCCTTTTCATTATATGCACATGAACCTGCAGCGGCGGCGGCGGCGGCGGCCCGGGCGCCGCCTCCTCCTCCTCCTCCTCCTCCTCCTCCTCCTCGCTCTCAGCTGCCGTCGCCCAATGACATCACTGAAATAAGAAGAAAAGAAGATGCCGTTTGCAACCGTCTCTACATCCTGTCATCGACTCGGCGTGATCCAGCCGCGCACGACAGATGGGTTCGCGCTGCGTACAGGCGAGGGCCCCGCGGACAAATTGGGCGCGCTGCGTGCGGTTTTGCGCAGGCTTTGCGCGTGATATAAATGTGACCCACACCAGAATTTCACAAATGGTACAAAGAATAAATCGCGAATGTCAAAAACAGAACACGCAAAACAAACAGAAAAACAGCTGGTAATGCACATGTGGATGCACGTTAGAGGTGCATTTATATGGCGAGTTTAGATATATTCAGCCTTACAATACCTTTTTCACCAGCATTCCCTTCGCGTGCACTTTCTTACCTGGGCAGCTGTTAAGGACAGCCCCAAGGAATCCTTTTGATCTCTAGAAGACGAATTCATTCTCACTCTTGAAGGTGGGTTTTACTGGCCACTGTTCGCGCGGCCTCCCTTCCCCCAACGTGACCATGTGCAGTTTCCCTCTCCACAATATGTTAACCATTTGCGCCTCTGCTTGCGATCTGTTAAGCAGACACCATCTGGATGGAGGCGCCCCACTTGACTTCTTTCGCTTTCCGCCCCACTCCCTTCCTTGACTCATAAGCCTATTTATTTTTAAGCATGAATGTTTAAATTACTAAATATTTCCCAGAATTCTCTTTTTATTTTTGCCAGTTTGATTTCAGAGGGGGGGTTGTCCTGAAAACGAGACGTTCGTTTCTCTTCGCCACCGCTACCTTGCAATCCAGTAATTACAGAACATATATTATAATTAAATATGTAACCAGATGGGTCTAATTCGGGAAGGAATTGATTTTCCTAACGCTGCTCTAGTCCTTTTAAACGTGAACGGCAATTTAACGCTGTGCTGCTTGGATTTCGTGTGCCCCCTAGTGGAAGGTTGGTTAATGGGGCGGCCGGTGACCTCACCAAAATTCTGGAAGTGGGTGGCTAAATATATGCAAGGGCCATTTGGGGAGCGAATTTTTTGTTGCAACAAAAACCTTGGAATTACTCCACTTTAAATTGATGGTAACGGTTCAAACACTGTTGGTGGAAAAGTCAAGAAAACTATGTCCAAAGCGGATCTGTGCAGCTTGTTAGGAAGGAAAATGAGAACAACTCAGTCAAAGCAGGGACTCGGATAAACAAAAGATCCTCAATAAGAGCCAGGTCTATGGACACGTACAGGTCTAAGTTAAAGAAGTCCGACATCAAGCTGTAGTGTAATGAACGTGTTTCTTCAAACAACTGACAACTGAAGACACGTTTATATGCTAAAGAAGAAATGGTACCTCTTTTTATTTAAAAAAAAAAAAAAAAAAGATAGTGTGTAAGGGATTTCATTGCTACATTTGTTTCCATTTATTACATCCACAGTCTGTCTTTGTTTGCTGTGACTTTCCACAATAGTTTAAAATGATATCAATTGCTTATAGAAAGCTTACTATGTGCAAGGCACATGTATGAATCCATTTAATAGCAAAAGCTAGAAAACATGTAAAGTTTTTTTAAAGTTTTATAAAACTTATTAGAGGCTTAACTCTTCCTCTTTGCTCTGCTTTCATCCAATTGCGTTTAGTTACAGCTTTAAGTGGTTAGGTTTTCATTCCAAATGGAAACACAAAATAATTCAAATAGCAGTGTGATTCTGGATTGTGAGGGCAACCACTATTTGGTGATAAAAGCTACCGTTTGCTCACTATGTGCCAGGGAATGTGCCAACAGCTCTAATTGCATTATGTCACTTAATCATTAATACGACCTTATAAAGTTACTCTCAGTGTCCCCATTTTACAGAAGATGTGCAGCCCAAAGGAATGAAGTCGTTTGTCCAAGTCATACATACAGTACGTGGTGAAGATGGAATTCAGACCCAACCTATCTAACTCCTAATTTGTTTTCTATACTGTTTCCCTTTAAACTTTTCAGAGACCATTAGAGAAACATACAGCTATATGGTGGTTAATTTTATGTGTCAACCTGACTAGGTTGTGGTGTCCAATTTAGGTTAAACATTGATTTAGATGTTGCTCTGAAGGTATTTTTCAGATGGGATTAGCACCTAGTCAGTTGAAGTAAAGGAGATTATCCTGGATAATGTGGTGGGTCTCATCCAATCAGCTGAAGGCCTTAAAAGCAAAGAACTAGGGGTTCCAAAGGGAAGAAGAAAGGCTGCCTCAAGACTATACCCTCAACTTTTCTGAGTTTCCTGCCTGCCTCCCCTACAAAATTCAGACCTAAGACTTCAACATCAACATCAAATCTTCTGGAATTTCCAGCCTGTCAGTCTCACCTAAGAAATTTGAACTCAAGACTTCAATATCACTCTTACTGGAATTCCCCTGTCCTACAGAATTTGGACTTGCCAGCCTCCACAATTGCCAGAGCCAGTTTCTAAAAATAAATCTCTTTATAAATGTATACACACAAAACATGCACACACACACACACATCCTATTGGTCCTGATTCTCTGGAAAACCCTAATAAAAGCTATATCAAATTTTGTGCCCCAAGATTCTTTAATGCAAGGTTAATTTTTTTACTGAGATTCCTATTTACTCTCATTACCGTTGAATTGGAAAAATAATTTAGAATGTAGTCATTAAGTTTCAAATTCTATTAAATTAGGCCTGGCATTTGTAATCTGGTAAACAAGAGTAAGATTCAAATTAACTCAATAAAATGGCCCTACACAAAGCAAGCTCTAGGGAGTAGCCTTAGGAGACCAATGAACCTGGTAGCAATTATTGTCAGTCAGGAGGCCCTTAGACCGACTACCACAACTAGTCTTTTTTGGTAGAAGTCCCTGACCTTTCAAATGCTTTTAGTTACTAGCAGCATTCTTTTACCTTGGATATATATTGATTTCAAAAAGAGTTTATTTGGAAGGTATTCCAGCAAGTAACATTGTTCAAAGCTAGATGTTTTTAGGTACTTGAGGCATTTTAGTATCCAAGGTGTGCATTTGCTTAAGCTTGCCTTAAAATTTTTCCAGGTTATGATTATAGAGGATATGTTCTTTGGAGTGGAACTGTAGAGCCCATCACTCATTGATCCATTGGGTTAGGACCAATACAAATTATTTTCTAAGGAGAATTTTGGCCCTGCCTGTGGATGTTCCCTGGGCTCACTGTCAAAAGAGTGTGGAGTGACTTTCAATGCAGCCACAGGCCCTTCAGTTCTCCCAGCTCTCATGAGAGGATTTCAGTCTTATTCCCAGCTTGGCTGCTTGTCCATGCCTTATCATGGTATTGATTAGGAGTACACCCACAAACTTAGCTGCAAACCAATAACTATCAAAAGTCCAGCTGAAAAGCACTATGATTGATTGTGAGGTGAGGATGGTCTTATATATTAAAATCTACCCCAATCTTTAGCTGGACAAGGAGATGGGATGGCCATCCTAGAGTGTGTAGTAATGACTCCCTGTAGAATTGATTTTATGGAATTGGACATTATCTAGATTGAAGGATGCAATAGAAGCAGTTCTTGTAAACTCATATCTACTTTAAGTATGTATCAAAACAGCATTCATTTAATAAAAGAGTGTCCGATTTATTTGGCATAAATATGGCCAAATACTAAATATTAAAGACATAAGGCAAGAAAAAAGTTTAAGGGAAGCGGATGTGGCTCAAGCGATTGAGCTCCCACCTACCATATGGGAGGTCCTAGGTTCAGTTCCCAGTGCCTCCTAAAAAAGACGAGCAAGATGACAGGCCGGCACAGCAAGCTGACACAACAAGATGATGCAACAAGAGACACAAGGAGGAAAACAGAATGAGAGACACAACAAAGCAGGGAGCAGAGGTGGCTCCCTCCCGTATGGGAGGTCCTGGGTTCCATTCTGGTGCCTCCTAAAAGGAAGATGAACAGACACAGAAAGTTCCAATGACGACGGGGGTGGGGAGAAATTTTTAAAAGTTTATTAATATATATGACTGGGGAGCAAATATACCTCAAGTGGTTGATGGCCTGCTTCCCATGTTCAAGGTCCTGGGTTCAATCCCCAGTATCTCCAAAAAAAAATTGAGTTTATATATATATATATATATATATATATATATATAACTGAAAAATTACTCAAGGTCAGAAAACAATTTACCAATATCATCTATTGTAAAGCATAGCATCAGCAAGATACTTAGCAGATCCTGAGCCAAAGACTTGGGTACAAGTAGTTTATTTGGAAAGTGATTCCAAGAAAGCACAAGAAGGGGATGAAGTGACACAGGAGGGGAGAAAGTGAATAAATGGTGTGTAAATGAACAATTGGTACTCAAATCCCCTGGGAAGCCTCTGAAAAGCAAAGTAAAACATATCTCAGAATCTTCTCCCAAGAGGACAGGGAGGCTAAAACTTAATCCATAGACTCCCATTCCCTATGACCAAGTGACTCCCCTAAGGGCAAGGACCTCTAATTCCACAGAACCTCAAGGTTGTTGGGGCAGGAAATGCAAATCCCCAAGTGAGTCTCTAAGAGTGATGGTTAGAGGGGCCAATTCTAGTTCTACCCTTTGGTGCCTGCACCCATGCTTTTTAGACACTGAGAAAACAACCCCATATAAAGGCCACTAGTTCAACAAATACATTCCTCACCTTAAAGAACAGGTTGCTAACCCTGCAGGGAGTTATCCCCAGATGGCACCTTAGCTGAGCCTTTTTTAACTTTTTATTTTGAAATAATTTAAAACTTATGGGAAAGTTGCAAAAATATTACAAAAATAATACATAGGACTCCAATATACTCCCTACCCATATTTACCAACTTTTTTTCCATTTTAAAAACAATTTATTGAAGTATATCATTCATACATGAACATACATAAGCAATAAGTATATAGTAAAAGTTATGGACTTTTTACATGACATCATCATACAGAGCTCCCATACATCACCCCACCACAAATGCCTTGCATTGCTGTGAAACATTTGTAACAGACTATGAAAGAGCATTGTCAAAGTATTACTATTAACTATAGTCCACATCTTAAATTTGGTATATTTTCCCCCAACCCACCCTAATATTTTTTTTGTTCATAACCAGGTAAGTTATCTAAAGTGTACAATCAATGGCATTTGGTATAATCAGCGAGTTGTGCATGTATCACTTCAATCAATATTAGAGCATTTTCATTATTCAAAAAAAAAAAAAAAAAAACCCAAAGAACAAACCACTATCATACCCATATGTAAGTGCTACTAATTACAAATCCTATGATGTGATTTCACCATTTCTATTCATTTACAAACATTTACAAACAATTTTTTTTACCAATTCTGCATAGATGATACCTCAGCTTTCCATTCTCTAACCACATTCTATTCTCTGGTCCTGCTATTAACTCCATATTCTAACTATTAACTCTATGAGTTTGCCCATTATATTTAGTTCATAATAGTGAAATCATACAATATTTGTCCTTTTGTGCCTGGCTTGCTGCACTCAACATAATGTCCTCCAGATTCATCCATGTTGTCATATGCTTCACGGCTTCATTTCTTCTGACAGCTCAATAGTATTCCATTGTGTGTATATACCACAGTTTATTTGTCCATTTGTCAGTTGATGGACACCTGGTTGTTTCCATTTTTGGCAATTGTGAGTAATGTCGCTATGAACATCAGTATGCAGATGTCTGTTTGTGTCACTGCTCTCAGTTCTTCTGGGTATATACCTAGTAGTGGTATTGCCAGGTCACATGGTAGATCTACATCTAACTTCCTTAGGAACCACCAAACAGAATTCCACAGTGACTATACCATTCTACTTTCCCACCAACAGTGAATAATCATACTATCTCTTCACATCCTCTCCAACGCTTAGTTTTCTGACATTTTTTAAGGAGGTACTGGAGATTGAACCCAGGACCTCATACATGGGAAGCAGGCAGTCTACCACTGAGCTACATCTGCTCCCCCAATGAGAGTTGGTTTTTTTTCATTTGTTTGTTTGTTTTTAGGAGGTACCGGGGAACAAACCTGTGAACTCGTATATGGAAAGCAGGCGCTCAACCACTTGAGCTACATCTACTCCCCTCTGGCTTTTTAATAGTGGCCATTCCAATGGATATGAAATGATATCTCATTGTATTTTAGATTTGCATTTCCCTAATCGCTAGTGATTTTGAACATTTATCTTCTAGGAGTTTTATGGTTCTGGCTTTTATGTTTAGGTCTTTGGTCCATTTTGTGTTGTCTCTTGTATAGGGAGTAAGATAGAGGTCCTCTCAGCACCATTTGTTGAAGAGTCTGTTCTATCAGAGGAAAGTGGACTTGGTAGGGTCATCAAAAATCAGTTGACGTTAAAGATGAGGGTCTATTTCTTTTTTTTTTTTTTAACTTTATTTTTGTACATTTAATAATTGAAAATATAAACAATTAAAAGCTAAAAAGTAAACACAGATGAATACATTTCTCAATTAAATGTACTGGATACATATAAAATTTTTTTGAATCAAACAATATGTTACACAATATATTTGGTTCATAGTAACGCAGTCATACAGTATTTGTCCTTTTGTGTCTGGCTTGCATCGCTCAACATAACGTCCTCCAGGTTCATACATGTTGTCATATGCTTTACGACTTCATTTCTTCTTACATTTGCATAGTATTCCATCGTGTGAATAGACCATAGTTTGTTTACCCATTCGTCTATTGATGGACACCGGGGTTGTTTCCAACCTTTGGCAATCATGAATAATGTTGCTGTGAACATTGGTGTGCAGATGTATGTTCATGTCACTGCTCTCAGTTCTTCTGGGTATATACCCAGTAGTGGTATTGCAGGGTCACGTGGCAAATCTATATTCAACTTCTTTAGGATCTGCCAAACAGTCTTCTACAGTGTCTGTACCATTCTGCATTCCCACAAACAGTGAAAAAGTGTTCCTATCTCTCCACATCCTCTCCAACACTTGTCTCTGCCTTTTTAATAGTGGCCATTCTGATAGGTGTGAAATGATATCTCATTGTAGTTTTTTTTTTTTTTTTTTTTTTTTTCATTGTAGTTTTGATTTGCATTTCCCTAATCATTAGTGATGTTGAGCATTTCTTCATGTTTTTTTGCCATTTGTATTTCTTCTTTGGACAAATGTCTATTCAAGTCTTTTGCTCATTTTTTAATTGGGTCATTTGTCTTTTTATTGTTGAGTTGTAACATCTCTTTATATACCCTGGATATTAAAAGCTTATCGGATATGTGATTTCCAAATATTTTTTCCCAGTGAGTTGGCTGCCTTTTCACCCTTTTGACAAACTTTTGTGAGGTGCAAAAGTGTTTAATTTTGAGGAGGTTCCATTTATCTATTTTTTCTTTTGTTGCATGTGCTTTGGGTGTAAGGTCCAAGAACCCACCATCTACTACAAGGTCTTGAAGATGTTTCCCTACATTTTCTTCAAGTAATTTTATGGTCCTGGCTTTTATATTTAGATCTTTGATCCATTTTGAGTTGATTCTTATATAGGGGGGTGCGATAGGGGTCCTCTTTCATTCCTTTAGTTATAGATACCCAGTTCCCCCAGCACCATTTGTTGGAGAGACTGTTTTGTCCTGTTAACATGGACTTGGTAGGTTTGTCAGAAACCAGTTGACTGTATAGATGAGGGCTTATTTCTGGGTTCTCAATTCTTTCCACTGATTGACGTGTCTATCTTTATGCCAGTACCATGCTGTTTTGCCCACTGTAGCTTTGTAATATGTTTCAAGGCCAGGCAGTGAAATTCCTCCCACTCTTTTTTAGAATGCTTTTGGCTATTCGGGTGCACTTTCCCTTCCAAATGAATTTGGTAATTGCCTTCTCTAATTCTGTAAAGTAAGCTGTTGGGATTTTGATTGGTATTGCATTGAATCTGTAAATAAGTTTGGGTAGGATTGACATATTCACAATGTCTAGTCTTCCAATCCATGAACACAGAATGTTGTTCAGTTTGTTTAGGTCTTCTTTGATTTCTTTTAGCAGTGTTTTGTAGTAGTTGTTGTTTTTAATACAGATCCTTTACATTCCTGGTTAAATTAATTTCTAGATACTTGAGTCTTTCTGTTGCTATTGTGAATGGAATTTTTTTCTTCATTTCCTCCTTAGCTGGTTCATTACTAGTGTATAGAAACGCTACTGATTTTTTCCTGTTGATCGTCTATCCTGCCACTTTGCTTAACTCACTTATTAGGAATTTGTCCATTTATTAGGATCATGTCATCTGTGAATAGTGAGAATTCTACTTCCTCTTTTCCAGTTTGGATGCCTTTTATTTCTTTTTCTTGCCTAATTGCTCTAACTAAAACTTCTAGCACAATGTTGAAAAACAATGGTGACAGTGGGCATCCTTGTCTTGTTCCTGATCTTAGAGGGAAAGCATTCAATCTCTCCCTACTGTGTATGATGTTGGCTGTGGGATTTTCATACATGCCCTTTATTATTTTGAGAAACTTTCTTTCTTTATCTATCTTTTGAAGTGCTTTTATCAAGAAAGGATGCTGAATTTTGTCAAATGCCTTTTCTCTATCATGTGGTTTCTTTCACTTTGATTTGTTAATGTGGTGTATTACATTAATTGATTTTCTTATATTGAACCACCCTTGGATACCAGGAACAAAACTCACTTGATGGTGGTTTATAATTCTTTAATGTGATGTAGGATTCGATTTGCAAGTATTTTGTTGAGAATTTTTGCATCTATGTTCATTACAGAGATTGGGCTGTAATTTTCTTTTCTTGTAGTATCTTTATCTGGCTTTGGTGATAAGAAGATGCTAGTTTCATAAAATATGTTAAGTTTTTCCCTCCTTTTCAATTTTTTTGGAAGACTTTAAACAGGATTGGTATTAATTCTTCTCGAAATGTTTGGTAGAATTCACCTGTGAAGCCATCTGCTCCTGGACTTTTCTTTGTTGGAAGATTTTTGAGGACTGATTCAATCTCTTTATTTGTGATTGGTTTGTTGAGTTCCTGGATTTCTTGTAGAGTCAATGTAGGTTATTTGTGCATTTCTAGGAATTTTTCCATTTCATCTAGGTTGTCTTAATTTGTTGGCATACAATTTCTCATAATATCCTTTTATGATCCTTTCTATTTGTGTGGGGTCAGTAATAATGTCCCCCCTTTCATTCCTGATTTTATTCATTTGCATCTTCTTTTTTTCTTTGTTAGTCTTGCTAAGAGCCTATCAATTTTATTGATTTTTCTCAAAGAACCAGCTTTTGGTTTTGTTGGTTTTCTCTATGTTTTTTTTTTGTTGTTGTTCTCAATTTCATTTATTTCTGCTCTAATCTTTGTTATTTCTTTTGTTTGCTTTGGGATTGGTTTGCTGTTTTTTCACTAGTATCTCTTTTTCAACATAGGCATTTAGGGCTATAAATTTCCCTCCCAGCACTGCCTTTGCTGTATTTCATAAGTTTTGATAAATGTGTTCTCATTTTCATGTGTCTTGATTATCTACCAAACTTTTCTTGGAATTTCTTATTTGACCAATTGATGGTTTGGGAGTATGTTGTTTAGCTGCAAATTTTCCCTTCTCGCCCATTATTGATTTCCAGTTTCATTCCATTATGATCAGAGAAGGTGCTTTGTATAATTTCAATCTTCTTAAATTTATTGAGAGCTGTGTTGTTGCCCAACATATAATCTATCATGGAGAAAGATCTATGAGCACTTGAGAAGAATGTATAACCTGCTGATTTGTGGTGCAGTGTTCTGTATATGTATGTCAGGTCCAGCTCATTTATCATATTGTTCAAGTTCTCTGTTTCCTTGTTGATCTTCTGCCTAGTTGTTCTAATTATTGATGTGAGTGGTGTGTTGAAGTCTCCAACTATTATTGTAGAGCCGTCTGTTTCTCCTTTCAGTTTTGCCAGAGTTTGCCTCATGTATTTTGGGGCACCCTAGTTAGGTGCATAGATATTTATGATTGTTACTCCTTCCTGGTGGATTGTCCATTTTATTAATATATAATGGCCTTCTGCATCTCACCACTTTTTTGTATTTAAAATCTGTCTTGTCTGACACCAGTATAGCTACCCCTGCTCTCTTTTGGTTATTATTTGTGTGAAATATCTTTTTCCACCCTTTCACTTTCAATCTATTTGCATCCTTCGGTCTAAGGTGAGTCTCTTGTAGACAGCATATGGATGGCTCATGTTTTCTTATCCATTCTGTCAGCCTATGTCTTTTGATTGGAGAGTTTAATCCATTAACATTCAATGTTACTACTGTAAAGTCATTATTTACTTCAGCCTTTTATTTATTTTATTTTTTCTGTACCAGGGCTGGGTATCGAAACCGGGACCTCGTATGTCAGAAGCTGGTACTCAACCAATGAACCACATCAGCTCCCCTACTTCAGCCATTTTATCCTTTGGCTTTCATATAGTATATTTTATTTTTGTCCATCTTTTTACCTTTTTGGTTACCCTTTCTGATAGTCTTCACTTCTATACACTCCTCCTAGCCCATCTCTCTTGTCTTTTTCTTTCTGGCTACAGAATTTAGTTTTCCTGCAGAGCTGGATTCTTGTTTACAGGCTCTCTTAGTTTCTCTCTCTCTCTTTTTTTAAAGATTTATTTATTTACCTTTATCTATTTTTACAACCCCCCCCACCCGTTTTGCTGTTTTTGTGTCCATTCCCTGGACAATTCTCTGTGTCTGTTTCCTGCCCTCTCTTCTCATCCTTCTTCTCCTGTCTTCACTGGGATTTGATCCTCAGAAACTCTGATGTGGGAGAGAGGCGTCCTACCACCTGCGCCACCTTATCCTGGTTTTTCAGTACGTCTCGTCTTGGCTCTCCCTTGTGTCACTCTCCTGTTATGTCATCATCTTGCTGCGTGGCTCGGTGGAGCCTGACAATGCAACCACACGCAGAGCCTGGGGGGCTCACCCACTTGCGGGGCTTGGCGGCGCACCCACACACGGGGCCTGATGGCCAGCACGCCTTCTATATTTTTCTTTTTTTTCTTTTTACCGGGAGGTCCTAGGTATCGAATCCATATCCCTCCATAGGGGAGATGGACACGCAACCATTTGAGCCACATCCATCCCACTGCTACATCTCTTAAGGTTGACCAAAGATACCTAGAGTTGCAGTCATTTCCTATACAGGATGGTCATATAATAAATCAGGCTTAGTTTATCACCAGCATTCTAAAAACCAGACCTAGGGAGAAAAACTAGGTCTGGGAACATATGCCTGGTTTCTAATATAGCGAATGTTTAGCCTACCCTGATTATCACAAAATCAGGACAGCAAGAATATTCGCATTCTTAGTTTCTCTTTATCTGTGAATATTTTAAACTCACTGTCATATTTGAAGGACAGTTTTGCCAGAGAAAGAATTCTTAGCTGTCAATTTTTCTCCTTCAATACCTTAATTATATCATACCATTGCCTTCTCACCTCCATGGTTTCTGAAGAGAAATCTGCACTCTTATTGGATGCCTCCTGTATGTGAAATTTTGCTTTTTCCTTGCTGCTTTTAGAATTTTCTCTTTATTTTTGATATTCAGAATATGATGTGTCCTGGGGTAGGTCTATTTGGATTTATCCTAATTGGAGTATGCTTTGCTTCCTGGACACATATATTCACGTCTTTCATGAGAATTGGGAAATTTTCGGCCATTATTTCCTCAAATACGCTTTCTGCCCTTCTTTCCTTCTCTTCTCCCTCTGGAACTCCTGTAACATGTATGTTGGTGTACTTTGTGCTGTCATTCAACTCCCTGAGCCCCTGCTCAATTTTTTCCTTTTCTTTCTGCTCCTCTTTCTTTACTATTTCAGTTGTTCTTTCCTCTACATTACTGATTATTTCTTACATGATTTTAAATCTGCTGTTGTGTGCCTCTACTGTGTTTTTATTCTCACTTATCTGTCTTTCATTCCCATCAGTGTTGTTACTTTTCTATCCAAGATTTCAAATTTTTCTTTGTGTTCACCCAGTGTCTTCTTAATGTTTTTTATTTCTTTAGCCATGTTGTGCTTCAACTCCATGACTTGATTTAACAGATTTGTATGAACCTCACTGATTAGCTGTTTCAAGTCCTATTTCTTGTCTGGAGCTTTGATTTGTTCCTTTGCCTGAGTCATATCTTCCTTTTTCTTAGTATGGCTTGTAATTTTTGCTGATGTCTATGCATCTGATTCTGATGCTGAGTTTTCTCAGCATCAGATGTTCAGTTTCTCTCTCTTGCCCAGAGATTTACTGTAAAGTTGCTGTATGCTACAACTGTTCTTTGACTCTTGGTTCAACTTGTTCTAGATATTTAGGATTGCCCCTGTTTAACTGATCAAACCAGGGCTAAAGACCAAGTAATAGGGTGGAGGCCAGTTTCCAAGGGCCTTTGAGAGGTGGACAGTAAAAGCACCTGATTGCCTCTTTTATTTATTTATTTTTCCTTTTTCATGCATTTTTCTGGTCTGACCAGCAGGTGGCATTCTTTGCAGCCTTCTCAGCTCAGACCCCAGGTGCTAGGGGGGAATGCATTCGGTATAACTCTTTGGTGAGTGGTGCAGAAGCAATGTCCTCAGCGCTGGCCAAGCCTCACAAACTTTCTCAGAAACTGTTCCTCCCTTGGCTGGCCACACCCTCCCTCCATCTGCCTCCTCAGCAACCAGCCCAGGGCAGTAGAAAAGTACAGAAGGCAACTATCTTTAGTGCCCTTCAGGCTATCAGTGCAAACAATGTCATGGCCCCACCTAGCCTGGAAGGGTATGAACACGCCAACTCAGCAGACTAAATTCATTACCAAAATCTGAATTTGCTGTAGGCTGTGTCCTTCCCTCTCCCCTTTCTTGGGGAAGAGGGCCCCTGCAACCCCCTCAGTCCATAGCCACTGCAGTCCACAGCTGCTGCAGCCTGCAGACTGCTGTTTGCTTCCAGGGTGGGGACATGGGTACCCATTGCTGCTTCTGCAGCTTTACGCAAGGATTTTTCAGCCAGCGGAGACTCCTTTCCTTTGCCCCTCTCTCTTCTGGGTGGTGTCTCACCTTCCCCTGGTGTCCTGAGTCCCAGAACAGCTCTCCAGGCTGTCTCCACCTGTTCTCTAGCTATATTTTCTGGGAGAGAAGTGATCCCTCTGCCTGTCTAATCCTCCATCTTCCAAGAAATCCAGATTTACCAACTTTTAATATTTTGCCACCTTTGCTATGTCATTCGTTCTATCTGTCTATCTATCTATCATCTATCTTTCTAAACATTTGAGAGTAGGTTGCATATATCGTACTCCTTTAATACTTAATACTTCCAGGTATATTTTCTAAGGACAATTGTATTCAATTATGTAACCATATTAAGTTATCAAATCCAAGAAATTTAACATTGACATAAAGCATACAGTATATATTCCCATTTTTTTCTATTGTCCCAATATTGTCATTCTGGGCATTCTCCTCCATTATTAGATACAGTCCAGGATCATGTATTGCATTTAATTGCATTGTCACTTTAATCTCTTTAAAATTGTGGTAACATATATACAAAATAAAATTTCCCATCTCAAACTCTCCCAAGCATACTAGTCAGTGTTTGCTTCACAGTCAAAATGTTGGCTGCCATCACCACTATACATTACCAAAACTTTTCCATCACCCCAAACAGAAACTCTGAAGCCATTATACGTTTTGTATTAGTCAGCCAAAGGGGTGCTGATGCAAAGTACCAGAATTCTGTTGGTTTTTATAAAGGGTATTTATTCAGCATAGAAGCTTACAGTTACAAGGCCCTAATGAGTCCAACTCAAGGTACCGTAAGAGGTACTTTCTCACCAAATGCCTCTTGCCACATATTAGAGCAGGATGGCTGCCAATATCTCCAAGGGTTCAGCCTTCCTCTTTCCACTTAAGGCTCTGTGGGCCCAGCTTCTTCCCATCTCAGCTGCAGGCTGGAGGGTTCATTTCTTTCTGAGCTCAGCTGCTCTGTTCTTTTCACAAGGTCAGCTGTAAACTATAAGGCGAGTGGCTCATCTCTCTTTCTGGGCCGCAGGATCATAGCTCTCTCTATTCCTCCGTGTATCTTCTCCTGTGTATCTTCTTCTGTATGAGAGTCTGTTTTATCAGCCCACCAAGGGTGTGGGGACTCAACCCTGAACGCCCTAATGAAATCAAAGTCCTAATCTTGATTTAATCAAATAAATGTAAAGCCTTTGGATTTAAATCAATCAAAGCGTGTCGTGCCCGGAGGAACAGACCAGTTTACAAACATAATATCTCTTTTTGGGATTCATAAATAATATCAAACTGCCACCCCTTTGCTCTCCATTCCCCACACCCCCAGCCCAGGTAGCCTGTATACTACTTTCTATCTCTATGAATTTGCATATTCTAGTTATTACATGTAAGTGGAATCATATATTAGCTGTCCTTTTATGTCTGGCTTATTTCATCCAACATGATGTCTTCAAGGTTCATCCATGTTGTCACATGTGTCAGAACTTCAGTCCTTTTTATGGCTGAATAATATTCCATTGTATGTATATGCCACATTTTGTTTACCCATTGATCTGATGATGGACACTTGTGTTGCTTCCATCTTTTGACTACTGTAAATAATGCTGCTATGAACATTGGTTCATCCCTGCTTTCAAATCTTTTGGTTGTATATCTTGAAGTGGGGTTGCCAGGTCATATGGTAGTTCTGTGTTTAACTTTTTGAGGAACTGTCAAACTGTTTTCCATAGCAGCTGCACCATTTTACATTCCCACCAACAATGCACAGGGGTTCCTCTTTCTCTGCATCCTCACCAACACAAGTTACTTTCTGTATTTTTTTAAAAAGTAGCCATCCTAGTCAGTGTCGAGTGGTATTTCACTGTGGTTTTAATTTGCATTCCCTAATAGCTAATGATGTTGAGCATCTTTTCATGTGCTTCTTGGCCATTTGTATGTCTTCTTTGGAGAAATGTCTATTCAAGGTCCCCCCCCCCAGTTCTTAATTGGGTTGTTTGTTGTGGAATTGTAGGTTTTTATAAATTCTGGATATTTAACCCTTATCAGATACATAGTTTCAAATATTTTTCTCTCATTCTGCTGGTTTTCTTTTCAGTTTCTTGACAAAGTCTTTTTGATGCACAAAAGTTTTTAATTTTGATGAGGTCCAATTTATCTATTTTTTTCTTTTGTTGCTCCCACTTTTGGTGTAAAATATAATCTGTTGCCTAGTACAAAGTCCTGAAGATATTTCTTTGTTTTCTTCAAATAGTTCTATAGTTTCGGTGCTTTTATTTAGGTCATTGGTCCATTTAGTGTAAACTTTGGTATATAGTGTGAGGTAGGGATCCACTTTATTCTTTTGCATGTGGATATCCCTTGCCAAAACTCAATTGACCGTAGACGTGAGGATTTATTTCTGAACTCTTAAGTCAATTCCATTGATACATATGTCTGTCCTTCTGCCAGAACCACACTGTTTTGATTACTATAGCTTTGTAATAAGTTTTGAAATCAGAAGTGTGAATCATCCAACTTTGTTCTTCATTTTCAAGATGGCTCTGGCTATTTTTTTAGGACCACTTGTCCCTCCACATGAATTTTTTTCATATAATAAGCCTTATTTTTAAAGAAGTTTTAGATTACATAAAAGTTACATCGAAAGTATAGAAGAGTCCCATATACCCCAACTTCTTCCTCTCCCACATTTTCCCCTATTAATAATATCTTACATCAGTGTGGTACATTTCTTACAATTGATGAACAAATGTTGAAACATTGCTACTAACCAAGGTCTATAGTTTACATTATGGTTTACATTTTGCACTGTATGGTTTTCATTGGTTTTGACAAAATGTATAATGGCCTGTGTCTGTCATTGCAATATCATGCAGAACAATTCCAATGCCCTAAAAATGCCCTATGTTCCAACTATTTTCCCTCCCCCACACCCCAGAACCTCTGGTAACCACTATTTTTATATCAATGTTACAAGTTCTTCTGTTCCTACAATAATAATAAGTCTACTATGGTCCTTGGTTGCTTCCCCCCTTATTGTTTGTTCATTCCTCAATCCTGAGGATTTGGGGATGGTGATGCATACTCTGCCTTAGATTGAGAGGGGATTTAGATCTTATGGGGCAGATGGAAGGAACTGTTTTGCTTACAGGTGTAGATACTCTTTGCTTTTTGGAATGGGGGTTGTCTATTATCATAATTTTGTCAGTTATCGCAGGTGAATCCGATGAGCTGGAGAGCAGGTATTGGCTTCAACTCTGCTGAGATTCAGGGCTCAATTGGCACATGGACAGACCAAAGGTTTAAGTCTCCGGGACATATATTTAATGGGTATAGTGCTAATTAGAGGTTCAAATAAAAGGGGTAGAAGAATTATGTATAGGAAAATTATAAAAAAGTCTAACTTTGTTACACTGGGGAAATAGATTATCATACATTCCAATATGTGACTGACGAGGTGCTGATTTCCTGGGGTTGTGTGCCTTGCCTGTAGTGTGCAGATGTCTCTAGAGCCTTCCATATGAATTTGATGATTAACTTTTCCATTTCTATGAAGAAGGCTGTTAGAATTTTTTTTAAAAAAGAAAATTGCCTTCATTCTATTAGTAGTTTTGGCAAAACTAACAGGTACAGAAAAAGTTTAGTCAGCTGGAGAGAAGAGAGAAAACTAGTGCCACCCAAGAGAACAGGTGGCTCCTTGGGGCAGGGGTCTGGATACAGTGAAGTGTGAGGAGCACTGTAATTGAGAGCCAGACCCTGCAGTCCAAGTGAGATAGGTTGAGCCACTTTCCAAAGTGTCTGTCTCAGGCGTGAAACCAATTCCTATTTACTAAGCTCAGCTCTGGGGAGAGGATACTGGGGATCACATGGCCATCTTTTATCAGAGAAACTAACAAAACAGGACTTTTTAAAACACACTTTTCATCTGACTTTATTTTCTAAGAAAAAAACACATTCTGTGGAGCTGACAAATAACAGTATTAAGAAATCTAATGATATGAAAAGTACTACATCTAGGGGCGGATGTGGCTCAAACGTTTGGGCATCTGTCTCCCATATGGAGGGACCTGGGTTCGATCCCCGGGACCTCCCAGTAAAAAAAAAAAAAAAAAAAAAAAAAAATACTACATCTAGTCTGGGGTAGATATATTTATTTTTGGTAATGTACATTAAGTGGCACTAATTACAGAGTAGCTATAAGATAACTAACATGAAACCACAGAACTGTAACAGCCACTGCTCCATATACTTGGGACTTTCTGGCTGAGCATATTTAAAAGCAATGGACACCCACCCCCAGAGCTACACCAGTGAAATCTGTTTAGGAGAAAAGCTCTGAAGTGGGACTTAGAGTACCTTGCAGCTGACAGATGACATGCAGGACATGTTAATGATAAAGTAGCTACAGCCTAATTCACAAAAATTACCAACTTTTTCTCTTTCTAGAAAGAAGCAGGAAGTTGAGAAATTCCTTGAGTTAGTGCCTGGTACATCAGGTGGGAGCACAGAGGAGAGTTGTGAGCGTGGTGTCAGAAAGGCTGTGATGGTAGGCTCTTGTGTCAACTTGGCCAGGTAATATGCCCAGTTGTTGGGTCAAGCAAGCACTGGGCTGTTGTAATGCAAGGACACTTCCTAGACTTAATCGTCAGTGAGCTGATTGCATCTGTGGCTGATTCAATCTATAATCAACTGAGGAGACTGCCATCAGCAATGGTGATGTCTCCTCCAGTCAATTGAAGACCTTAAAGAGAAGTGATTTCATCATTCAAAGAGAGAATTCCCATCTCTCCTTCAGATAGCCAGGGTCTCCTGGGGAACTCATCGAGGACCTTCATCAGAGTTCCTGGCTTGCAGCCTACCCTGCAGAATTTGGAATCGTGCATCACCACAGTCGCATGAGATGATTTTATTAAATCCATACTATTTACAGATATCTCCTGCCAGTTCTTCACTCCACGTACTAGAGAATCTTGACTAATACAGGGGCCCTGGTGGGCAAGACAGATTGGACGTCATTAATAATCATGGTTGGCTTCCAAATACTGGTAGCAAGATGACTTCTGTAAAAAACTTTTTTGAAGTCATAAAGCATATGACAACATGGATGAAACTGGAGGACATTATGTTGAGCGAAGCAAGCCAGACACAAAAGGACAAATACTGTATGAATGCATTACTATGAAACAAATATACTGTGTAACATATTGTTTGATTCAAAAAAAAATTTATATGTATCCAGTACATTTAATTGAGAAATGTATATATTTATTCATCTGTGTTTTTTAGTTTTTGTTTATATTTTCAATTATTAAATGTACAAAATAAAGTTTAAAAAAATAAAAATAAATTTAAAAAAATAAACAAATAGCACTGATTTTAGAATCAGACTCATCTGCATTAGAATCCCAGTTTTGCTAATTAGCTGTGTTAATAAAAGCAAGTTTCTTTTTTAAAAATGCATATTAAAATAAAGTCCAAAAAAAATTTTTTTTACAAAGTAAAAAAAATACATATGCAGATGAACATTCAGAAAAAAATTTATTTTAAGATTTATTTTATTTCTTTATTTCTTCCCCCCTTGTTGTTTTGCACTTGCTGTCTGCTCGTCTTCATTTTTTTTTTTTTTTTTTAGGAGGCACCAGGAACCAAACCGGGAATCTCCCATGTGGGTAGGAGGTGCCCAATTGCTTGAGCCACTTCCACTCCATGACTTCTGTAAATTATAGATAAATGAAAAAGGCCAGTAATCATACACTAAGATTATAAACAGCACTTCAAAAATTAACTGCATAAGGTCTGTGCGTGCAACGAGCTTTCACAAGACAAGGCAACCACAACCAGATTTTTCCTTCTCCTGTTTGGCTTGCAGAGCACTCTTGTGACCGTTGGAAAAACCTCACTCCATTTTTGGTATTTGCTGAACACTCCATGTACTCCAAGGTGCCCATCCTCTTTGCCACATCCCTGCTTCCTTCATGTTTTACAGGCACCTGCTTCATCTTGGCTAACTCTGGCCTTGGGTGCTGATCATTTTGTAGCTCTTTCTTGTTCCCAACCAGATGATGGGCACCTTGGGACAGAAGTGCTTAGCTTCTGGGTTCCATTTTGCTGGTATGTTTTCTGAACTATCAGGGTTGTCCATGAAGAAACACATCAGTGTCCAGGTAGGAGAGGGGCCGCAGGTGATGATAATCTTCCTTCCCAGTCATTTGTTACAAAGCCAACTCTACCTGCTTTCTGTCCACTTCAATATCTGCCACATGGTTCTCAAACACCATGGACATTTATATCCCTGGGAATGGTCCTTGCTGAAGACTATGAGTAAGCAGGTCTTGCCAAGGTTCCAGCACCAACCATCACCAGCTTCTTCCTGATGGCAGCTATTGCTTACAAATGTGCTGTAAGACTCATGGCCTGTGTGGCAAAAGCTCTACAAACTACCTTGAGCTTCTCAGATGAAAGGCACTCAGGCTACAATTCCGAGTCCCACCTCTTTGTGACAAAGATGCTGTTCGCAGCTCAGCTAGTCATAAGCTCAGAGGAGAATCACTGAGTAAATGGCGGCCAACCAACAAGAGACTAGACAAAGGACTGCAGGTGGTGGGTGTCCAGCGCAAGTGAGGGCTGGCTGCAGGGGGTATGCCGGCTGTTGGAATTTTGATGGGAATTGCAATGAATCCGTAAATCCCTTTGGGTAGTAGTGACATCTTAATGATGTTAAGTCTTCCAATCCATGACCATGGGATATCTTTCCACTTAGTTAGGTCTCCTTTAATTTCTTTCAGTAATGATTTGTAGTTTTCCATCTACAAATCCTATATATTCTCCATTAAATTTATTCCAAGGTATTCTACTCCTTTAGTTGCTGCTTTACTACCTGACCCTTTCAGAAGCCAGTCCAATATTGTATCAGGCTGGCAGCTTCCAGGTGACACAGTATATGGTAGAACTGGTGGATCTGGTAATCATGTGCCCAAAATCATAACCTCCTTCACATAGAATGGGTCCTGTGGTCTGAGATGATGTTATGTGGGGTCTCATGTGGGTGATTTTAGGCATTCTGTAAGCCCATAGATAGCTGGAGAAACTCTTCAGGCAGGGATAACAAATCCAAATACACAAAAAGTATCAATTCTTATAGGATAAATTGCTTCTCTCTCCATGGTGGAAAGGATTTAACATAATCAACTTGCCACCAAGTGGTTGGTTGGTCTCCTCATATGATGCTACCGCATCAACAGATTAGTATCAGCCTCTGCTCTGAGTAGCCAGGTCAGCCTTGGTGAGAGGGATATCACCATGCACAGCCTCCATCCCTGCTACCATGATTACTCTGTTCATGGGCCCATTGTGCAAAGCACCAGTGTGGTATCCAAAGACCAAGGCTGGCTGCCCTATTAGAAAAGTCTGCCTGTCTACCTGTTTGCTAAGTGCTCTTCTGTAGGAAATGCTCTGTGGTGAATATTTAGAGATTCAAAGATCCACACACCTTGTATCTACTCCTATAAGTTCATTCACATGCCCTTTCCCCAGACATCTTTTTCTTTAATCATCCTGTCTTGCCCCTTCCAGGCACCTAAACAATGAACCAAAACAACAACACTCTCCAAGAATGTGTGAATACCTATGATTATTTATCACTCCATACAAAGGAGATAACTCAGTGTACTGCTTTGTCCAGTATTTCTTCTCCACATTGTCCTTTAGTGCAGTCCTTGAGTTGGGCTGTGGTGTGGCAGCAATCCATTTTTGGTTCACACCAAATTATCAACCAAACCTATTCATAAACCAGGGACATTTTTTATACCTCTACCAGTTAGTAGTCATTGTAAACTTTCCACAATGTTTACTACCTGACTCTTTCAGAAGCCAGTCCAATATTGTATCAGGCTGGCAGCTTCCAGATGACACAGTATATGGTAGAACTGGTGGATCTGTCATAGGTGGAGCTGAAGTATGGAGTCAGTATATCAGAGGTAGGTGACTTGGAGGTTTGGGCCATCTGTTTCAATAATTTGCTGTGCCCTCTGGACCTGCATATGCCTAATACAAATTTGCTATCTCGTTGTTATGAAAGATTGCCGCTGTGGACACTCAACCTTATGACATGGTAAATCTGAGAGTACTCAGCTTATCATGGGAACTTCTGGTCATATGTTTACTTGTGTTCATTCTTTACTAGGCACTAGAAGTATGCTAGGAGCTGCTGGAAACGGTATGTTTTATTCCCTAGTCCTGGGGTTCTTTGCTCTGATTCTTCTATTGGATCTTGCCAGAAACTCTACTCTGTGTCTATACAACACAGATACCTCAGGCACCATTGGATTTGTTGTATCATATGGTTGGTGTAGCAGGAGAACCTGGACCTCCTGAAGAGCCCTATGTTACTCTGAGCTCCATTCAACCTGGCAGACTTCTGTGCCATTCAGTAAACAAGTCAGCCTAGTATTGGATTGGATTTGTTGCTTCCAAAATCCAAAAAGGCCCACCAAATTCAAGATCTTTTTCTTAATAGTAGGAGGAATGAATTGCAACAATTTGACCTTTACCATGAAAGGATATCCTGGTATGAATTAGACCATTGGACTCCTAAAGCCTTCACAGATATGTCAGACCCCTATATCTCTGCAAGCTGTATTTCCCAGCCTCTGGCAGATCTGTGTCTTATTAGGAAATCCAGAGAACTTGTCACTCCCTACCCACCAGGTGTGATTTGCATGATGTCAGATATAGAGCACCAGTGAAATGTTCTACAAAATGGTCAACTATTTTATGAAAGAGCAGGAGAATTAACATAACCCTTGGAGAAGACAGAAAAGGTATACTCAGAATTGGCTATACAATTTGTGGGTCCCAGTGCAAAATGAAAATGTGAAGCTCCTTATTAAAAAATTATAAATAATTTCCAGATCATGACAGCAGAGCATTAAACCAAGAATGAGGCCTTTCTTAACTTGGAGCCTTGTGTGTCTGAGCAGATTGCACGCCCATGCAGCTGTCCTGAGTCTACTGCTGTCCTTTCCATGTAAAGCAAACTCCTTTTGAGTCTCCTTACTGATGGGGATTGGAAAAAATGGGCCAAATCAGAGTCTACATATAAAGTGCCAGAGGCTGTGTTGTAGTAGATACTAGATACTAGATCTGGCACAGCTGCTGTGATTGGGCTACCTCTTAGTTAAATTTACAGTTGTTCATTGGCATTCGGTGCAATCCATCTTCAATCTGTTGCATTTTTACTAATAGAAACCATTCAAATGATTTGATAGAAGATATGAATGTGGCTACCATGCACACATCCTTTAAGTCTTTGGGGGTGATACTGACAGTGGCAATAATTTCTGCACTTCCACCTAGGAAGTGGTATCACTTCTGTAGAAGCAATCATTAGAGGCAATGTGTAGTATGGAGCAGTTTCAGGAGCTTCCACTTGCTATACTTCCATTTTCTACCATAAGTCTTTTAGTCCACAGGTAAAAGAACCCTTGTGAGGGTTCTGTCAGAAGTCAAGAATATTTATTTTCCTCATGCACTCAATGAGCATGGGGTGTGGGGTGGCTATCAAAGTAAGATTGGGCCAGGGACTCATTATAACGTCCTTTCTGGTGTTCTGTTATTGTTGTCAGCTCGGACCTTAGCTCAAGCAACTGAATAGGTCTAGGTATTCCATTTTCCCAAGTACACAATTACTCTGGTAAATGGTCATAAATTTCTTTGGAGAAGGATTTGAGAGATATTTATCATATATAGTATCTTTGGCATTGCAAGGCCCTTCCTCAATGGGACCCAACTTCCCCTTCAATCAGTGAGCTCTGAGTCTGAGAGTTGGCTCGGATTTGAAACTAAGTGAAGGATTCTGATTTTTCATTGTGGTCGTTGACATCAGCCTTCCGCTCACAAGATCTTGATAATTTTTGTTATGTAAGTCAATCAATACCCTCATTGACTGCACATTTATCTCACCCCTAAAAGCATCATGGACTAGTAGACATCACCATAGAGCCTTGTGAGTCAGGGCACTCTAGTTGCTTTCCTGACCTTGTTGCTGGCTCCAGTAATAATAGCCATCTAGCTTTTACAATTAAGTGCTGCTTTCTGGCCTTTGCTATTTCAGAATGTCTCTTTAATGATGCTGATGGTCCTTCACAAGGGCATTCTTAACTACTTTGTAGAAAGGAATATCCTCTGAGCCCTTCCAGGGAACCTTCTCAGCTTAAGTTGCCCTCTAGTCTCTTATAATGAATCCATCCCAACATGTCCATCTCTCTAAGCCTCCTGACCCCTTCACACTCTTGCCAAGGCTAATCCAGCATCTCAATTTCATTTGCTGTTGGCCACCATAGTAGCTCCAGTTTAAGAAGCCATATCTTCATGTATTAAGGAATAGCCTAAAGTAACCCTGTCAAGAAGTTAAACCCTGAGATACAAGGAAGTGAGTGCCATCATATGAAAAAACTCCCCTTTCTCCAGCTTTATATTTGCCCCTCACCACCCCAGTCCAACAAGATCCATTCTAGTACCCGGTGGTAAATCAATTCATGCTGGCACATATTCACCAGATCCTGCAACTCTCTTTATTTCCTCCTATAGCTGCTTTTCTGCTTCCCCAATCAGCATATGCTGAGATTTGACCCCAGTTATTAGTCTAGAGGCCATGAGAGCATATAAAGAGCAGAGATCTTGAGGATAATATGCATCATCTTGTTCTCTAAGGTGAGGCCTTCACGTAGTCCCCAGGCAATGGAAGACTGCTCTTATCCAGTAAAGGAAGGGGACCATTGCTGTTGACTTTAAGAGAACAAAGAATCAGGAGTTCAAGTTTCTCAAAACATCCGCCTAATCCCCCCTGCCAGGTGTCAGGAACTCACTTCTTCACACCCAGCTTCCTGACTGTAGCACAGGAGACCCACCAGGGGTGTGATTTTCAGCTTCCCATGTAGGTCTGCAACCTTTACAATAAAATCTTGGACCTGATTTTCAGCAAGTCTGCTTTCTAGCTGCAGGAGATGAGTGTCTCTTTAAATGCTTCCATGTTGGCCTTCTGGCTTTCATTGTGGGCCTTAAGTTGTCACTTGGCTGAATCTTTCATTCTCCTCCTTCTCAGGCTTCTAGGGCAGAAACAGAAGCCAGCCAATTCCTCAATCCTTATAATTACTATTGCCCTTATCTCTTTCAGGCAATAGCATAATTTTGTAAGCCAGTGTTCCCTTCTACCTATTCCTCAATCCAATTCACCATAGGTGAGAATCTTAGTGATTGTGATAATAAAGAATGTCAGAGGTTGTTACCACCTCATCTAGCACCAGCAATGGCATCTATATGGCCATGTCACATGAGTGGTGGATGATGAAGTCCAGATTCCCTTCCTGAGTGTCTGATGTCCAAAGTCACTTCTGATACCAACTGCCTTGGTATAGAATCCCTCAAAAGCAGACCATGAGGCCAGGGCTTAGGTACAGGTAGCTTGTTTGGAAGGACAAAGGAGGACATGGAGAAAATGAAACAGGGAAGGGAGAAAAGCTAAAAAGTAAAGGGTACAGGGAGCGGATGTGGCTCAAGCAGTTGAGTGCCCATCTCCCATATTGGAGGTCCTGGGTTTGGTTCCCAGAGCCTCCTGAAAAAACAAAAACAAACAACAAGCAAAACAAACAATAAAACCAACTCAGGGAAACCAATGTGGCTCAGTGGTTGAGTGCCAGCTTCCCACATATGAGGTCCCAGGTTCAATCCCCAGGCCCTGTTACCTCAAAAAATAAAATAAAATAAAATAAAATAAAATAAAATAAAATAAAATAAAATAAAATAAA
>JAKSZT010054335.1:30548745-30662386 GCA_026826555.1 Tolypeutes matacus
AAATAAAATAAAATAAAATAAAATAAAATAAAATAAAATAAAATAAAGGGTACATTAGTGAGTACGTTACCACTATAACCACCTGGGACTCAATCCCAGTGGGGACCCTTTGAAAAACTATCAGGAACCTGCCTCAGAATTATTCCACTAGAGGGAGGGGAGGTTGAACTTCCCTTTACATCACATCAGAAATTACATGATATCTTGTGATCTCTCTTTTGCTGATCAACAGGTTCTGGAGTTGTCATTCTGCAATATCCATTATAAAACTACACATTAGTCTCATCTATTTGGATTTTGATATCCTTCAGTATTTATCAGCTGGAATTCTTTTGTAAAAAAAGTGTTTTTCTTTATTAACTATATGGATGCCCTAAAATATAGTTCCTATAGGAAAAGCAAGATAATGCTCCCTTCTTTTCCTTTGTTTACCAATTTTCAGCAAAATGAGTTGGTGCTCTAGCATCCTTCAATGTTGACCAATGATTTCTTAAAGTAGCATTGTGAATTCATGGATTTTAAAAAACATTTGATGCGTTTCAATTTATTATTTCCCTCTTCAGTTTCTTTTATTGTACGTATACATTGTTCTCTCAAATTTCTGAGTATCTTTGAAAAGAGGTAATGACAGCTTTTGTTCTAGACCATCTTTTCAAGGATGTTTGTATAGCAAGACAGCGAAATTGTCACTCTCTGGGGCAGAGGGCAGATTTGTTTGCTGAACAGTATATTCAAAATAATGTCTCCCACTGGGACAAAGTTTGGGTAGATTTACCTGCAGTTTATTTAAAAGATTGGGGTTTCCTAATCTCAGGGTTCCTTGGCTATTTCACAAACCCAGATGTGTTTAGCATCCACCTGGGCCCATTGCGTTGCCTCCATGGGACTTGGGAGCAAGGGGAACTGATGGGAACCTGAAGCCCACGTTGCTTGTGTGCCATGTGTCTTCAGTCTGTGACCCAGGAGTCTGGTGTTTTCTGTGTGTATCCGTGAGGTATGGGCAGGTTGTCTTGTTAGCTTGCAAGAAGGATTAAATCTCTGATCATTTATAGTTCTGCACACTGACTTCACTTGTTTCTCAAGTTGAATACTAAATTACCTTTTTCTCCCTGAATCTAGCTCTCACTGTGTCCCATAAGTTTTATTAGAAAGTACTTTCTTATTGCTTTCAAGTTTGTAATCTCTTTTTTTTTTTTTTTAATTTCTTCTTTGACCAAATCTTTATCTAGGAATATGCTTCTAATTACCAAGAAATTAAGAGTTTTTAGCTATTGATTGTGAGTAGGCAATTTAGGCTATAAGTCTCTACTTTTTGTTACTTTTTTTGTGAAGATTTTAACTGTTCCATGTTCATAGCTATATTTATCATAAGTTTTTTTGTGCTTTTAAAAAACCTTTTTGTTTTGAAATAATTTTAGAATCACAAGAGGTTGCAAAAATAGTACAGAGTTCCCATGTGCCCTTCACCCAGCTTTCCCCAATGATAACATCTCATATAACGACAGTACATATTCAAAGCCAGGAAACTGACAAGGGTGCAATACTACTAACTAAGCTACAGACATGATTTTGGATTTCACCAGTTTTTACATGTGTATGTGTGTTTAGTTCTATGAAATTGTGCCACATGTATAGGTTCATGTACCCATCGCCACAATCAGGGTACAGAACTGTTCTACCATTACAAAAAAAATTCCCTTGCACTACCCCTTTATAGCCATACCTTGCCCATTAAGTTTTTTTGTCCCCACTTTTTTGTCTATTAGATACGTCCAATTCTGAAAGACATAAAAGTTTGTCACATTTTGCCTAAATTTCAAATCATTTTTAAAATTTATATACATTGATTGATACACAAATTGAAAACAGTTATATCTTTTTCATAAATTATGTCTTAAAATAATTCATGTTAATCTTTATCCTGATTATTTCTTTATCCTTAAGTTTCAGCCTCTCTGATAATATTTTTCCATTCCTGTTTTCTTTTTACTTCTATTTACCTGATTACTCTTTGTCAACATTTTCACTTTCAACCTTTTTTCCTCACTTTAAGTTAGATTTTATAAACCGCATAAGCTAGCGTCTCCTTTTTTTAAAAAAATTTATTACAGAAGTTGTGAACTTAAAAAACAATCATGAATAATGTGCAGAATTCCCATACAACACCCCTCCACCAACACCTTACATTCTTGAGGAACATTTGTTACATATTGAGAGAATATCATCAGAATATTACCACTAATATGGTCTATAACAGGAGTTCTTAACCAGGGGTCCATGGAAAGATTTCAGGGGGTCTGTGAGCTTGAATTGAGAAAAATCAACTTATTATCTTTATTTTCTCTGCCCTCTAACTGAAATCTAGCATTTCTTTCACTTATGAATGTATGCAATAAATTACAGTAGTATTCATTTCATTTCATATCACGTTACTGTTGCCGCATATGTCGAAAAATCGCTTATGCTCATCCATACTTCGAAATTACCATAGTTGTTAGACTCGACCCTGGTTGAGTGTCATAAAACTATCTGCCGCTACATTCTGAGAAGGGGTCCGTGTTTTTCACCTGACTGGCAAAAGGGTCCATGGAACAAAAAAGGTTAAGAACCTCTGGTCTGTATATAGCATTTATTTGGTATATTTATTGTCTGCTTTTTAATGGGAAAATAAGTCCATCCACATTCAGTGTATTGACTAATACACTTTGTTCCTCTTATTTAAAATAAATTATTCATTTTACAGTATTGTTTTCTATTTTCCTTTTCCAGGATTTTGTCAGTTTGTTCAGATTGCTCTTCATTCCATTCTTTTTGTCCTTTGTTAAAACTTTAAGGTTGTATTTTTTTCCATTTAATATAAGAGTATCTTTCCTTTCTTGGCTTATAATCAGATACATCTTTCTTTCCTTTTGAAAACAAGGTACCGTGATACTATATTTCCCACAAATATGCTCTCTTTTCTTCCTGCTCCCTGCCCATCACAATAAGATAAGGATTTTAGAATACTGTCCCTTCTCCCCTCTCTGTCACCAGTTCTCACTTCCACAATCCCAAATAGACCTTTGGAATGCATTGGCGTCCTCCCTTTCTTTTCCCTCAACTCCGACATTTGCAATTAGTTTAGTTCTAGACGATTACTAGAATGTCCTTTGGAGAATATCCCTTCTTTATGAACAATGCTTACACATTTTTAGGCGATACAATATAATTTGGATCTCTGTCCAAGTATGTGTGTGTGTGTGTGTGTGTGTGTGTGTTTATCATCATTCTTGCCTGGAACTCAATGAGACCTTGAAAACTACTGACTCAAATCTCTCTTCAATTCAGAGAAGTCATCTTCTGTTTTTGTTTAATATCTCTCCTCTATCTCTTCTTTTTTATAACATTCAGGAACTTCTATCGTTTTCCTATTAATTCTGATTTGTTTTCAATGTTTTATTTTTCCCATCTCTTTATATTTTTGCTCTGTGCTTTGCGATATGCATGCCTGCCACTTTATATTCTAATCCACTGATTTGGACACCTTTCTCCTCTAATTCATCAATTACATTTTTTTTTTTTTTTAGCTTCAGAAAGTCATTTTTTGCACTTCATTTGAAACTCCACAAGTGTTGTTTTATATCATTTTTTAAGGAAAGAAACTTATATTTTGAGAAGAAAATGCTCCCTTCCACAGTCATGGGATTTATGGTGGTGAAAATGATCACTCCCCTATCTTACTGCCCAAGTAGAGGTAAAAGAAGATTCAAGGGAATTTGGGGGAATTTGGCGTGCCTCCTTTCTTCTTTCATCTAGCAACTCTTCTCATTATTTACGCCTCTTCAACTCTTTCCCTTCATTTTCTCACTTTCGTCTTTCTGAAGCACACATACACCACTGCCTGCTTCAAATTTGGTACGTGTGTTTATCACACCTGAACTCCTGTTCCTGGCCTCTGGGATGGTGTTCTGCTGCTTTTTCTATCCCTTTTCCATCTTCTATCTTCCCCGCTCTGTGACAGTTTGAAGCTTTTTGTGGCTCCCAGAAGAGATCATGTCCTTTGAGCTAATAATTCCTGTGCATGTAAATCTACCATAGGTGGGAAGTCTTGATTAAATTACCTCTGTGAAGGGCCTTTGATTAGATTGCGTGACCCAGGCTGGGTGTTAGGCCCCTTACTGGAGTCCTTTGTAAATAGAGGGCTAAAAGCAGCAGACACATAGAAAATGCCACAGGCACGGAAAAAAGGGACCTGGGAGTTCACAAGGGAACCCAGGAGAGAGGAAGTCACAGACGAGCAGCCAGAAGCTGAAGCAACGAGACCCAGCCGAGAAGCAGATGCCTCCAGGCGCCTTGCCATTTGAGAAAGGACTCCAGGATCGCTGGCAGTCCGTCTCCTGATGAGGCCTTGATTTGAACACTTTCACGGCCTCGGAACAATAGCCATTAAACCTAATAAATTCCCATTATAAAAGCCAACCCATTTCTGGTATGTTACTCCCAGCAGCTTTTAGCAAACTAAAAATACCCTCTCAACTGGTCCCCTTCCCCTCTGCTAACCAATATCCTCCAGTTCTCCCCTGCCCCAGCTGTAAAAAAATCTCTCCACAGGAAGCGGCTGTGGCTCAATCAGTAGGGCTCCCGTTTACCATATGGGAGGCCCCGGGTTCGGTTCCCAGGGCCTCCTGGTGAGGGCAGGCCCGCCCACACGGCGTGGTTAGCTGACCCAGCGAGCACAAGCAGCAAGGGGGGGATAAATGAATAAATAAATAAAATCTTTAAAAAAAAAAAATCTCTCCAGCAGTCCATCCTCTCTTCCAGTTATTATTCTATATTCTCCTTCCTTTTACTAATTCCTCACTCTAACTTCTCTTACATTAAGTCAAACTCTCTCATTAGTTTGTAGAAACAGGCCTCTGAATAAGAAGTTTATTATATATTAATCTCACCAGAGCAAATTGGGAAAAAGTCCCACATTTTCTTATTTTCAGCAAGAGCCTAAATAGCAGGTTGTGAAACATGCTTCTAACACTGGTTCTTAACAGGTTTGGGGCTAAGAAGCCCTTGTAGAAGCTGATGAAAGCTAAGAAAACTGTCTTTGGAGGCACAAAGTTTCTAATACAATTTCAGAGTGTTCTTGGATTCCCTGGAGTGTATCAATGGGCTTCAAAATAGACCCTACTAGCTTGAGTGTAAATGTGAGCTGACGATACATACACCTGTCTAAAATATTCTATGGCTGAGTAAATTTATTTAAAAAAAAAAAAAAAAAAAAGCAAGTGACATTTGAAGATTAAACTATTCTAGTCTATTGTCAGTATAAACCATAATGGTGTTAAAATAGACAAGGCTTGTTAGAAAGCAAACTGTTCTATTAAAAAAAATTGTCTTCTTTTCTATTTGAATTTACCTAGGGAATACCCTAGGAATGTTTTCTTCAGAGTTATTGCCTGGGTGTAAAATATCAAAGACAGGACTAGATGATTAAGTAAGAAAATAATGTTGATCTGTTGTAAAGGCGAAGTAAGCATTGTCCTTAAAAGTGGGTGGTGATTTGATTTTTCCTTAAAAATGTCCATTATTATTTTTACCTTTATCCCATGCAAAATTACTATTTTTTATTTTCTACTGGAAAAGTACTTTTCAAATGAGAACAAGCAGTTACCAAGAAATAAATAGCTGGTGACATAATTAGTTGCATGCCATATTTTCTATTGGGGCAGCAAAATCAATCTTACATGAAAATGTTTTGCTTTATAAATGGCTTCATAAAGTCTATGTCCAAAGGGAAACATTTAAATTGCCCCATTTTCTCTTCTTCTGACTTATTCCAGGAAAGAGTACATCGGAATGAATTACAGGTTTGTTTAATTTGAACTCAATTTTACAATATAGAAGCCCCTTAAGAAACAGCACCCTGTGTACCTGTCTAAGTAAATAAATTTCATTAAGAGTCTGTCTGGACAGTAAGAGCAAATTAGTCTGGGGAGAAGTACCCTTACTTCCCACAAAACAATTTCAGAATGGAGATGGTTCCCATAGTTCAGGGAAACAGTAGAGATCAAGGTGATAAAATGAAATGGTGGGTTCAGAGAAGAATTAAGAAAATATGGACTGGAATAACCAGTCCACTAAAAAAGTTATTAATCAAAAGGATTAAGAGAAAGATGAAAAGCATGGAAAGATAAAGCAGGATATGCTCATGGAGATATCCTGAGCAGAGATGGTTCTAATCAAATGTGAATGTGGAAAATCAAATATTTAAAATGTAAGGCTACAGAGGATATAAAAGTAAAATTTTAGGATATGGAAATAAGTCAAATGAAGAAGAAACAATATACATAAAAGTTTCACAGCAGCATTATTTATTAATATGGGAAACTGGAAATATTTACATAATAGGATAATAGTTCAATAAATTACAGTAGTAACTTTATGGATTATCATGATATCAATAAGATGACAATTACGAAGACTGTGAAATAAGTTTATATAAAATAAAACCAAAATTATTTATACCATGATTATAGTTATACACCAAATGATTTTTGCATATTCATTAAAGAGCAGACATGACCATGAGTAATGTAACTAGCTTTTACATTAAAGTGCTAAGAGCAGTGAGGAATTTCTTAATTCTGTAGAGGTGTATTTTTAATCATTTTCAAGGTTAGGACAAAGACAATACAAGTGTTTCCCCAGTATGATGATTATCTGTAACATGCTAATATGGATCTGAATTACATAATTCTCCAAGAAAGGAATTATACTTACTATGCTATTATCTCTCAGCTCCCAACCCACCCTTCTAGACTATGCTCTGTGCTGCTGGGACTGGACCTGCAAATCAGCTGGTTCCCTTTCCAGTACTGCCAATCGTGAGTATATGAAAAGACTGGAGGGCAAGAGGAGGGGAGAAGAGACTTGCTCCTTTCTGTTTTCTTGCTCTTCCTGACAGTGTCACTCTTGCCACCCCATAACCTGAAAGTGGCTGTTTGTTCCAGTTTTCAATTCTCCCTCCTCCCCCATTTTATGAAACAAGTTCTTTGCAGCCCTTTGGGGGGTAGCAGCACTAGCTGGGGGGAACCTACCCACTTCTTCACAGAGCACAGCCCCAGCTGCCTGGCATTGTCTTCTGAGCTCCTGAGTTACCAGAAGCCAGGCAGTTTCTCCTCCTCAGAGTTCTTCAAGGCTGGACCTAAACTTCTCAATTTTGATAACCCCAACCTCTTCCTTTATTCTTTCAGACCTGGGGTGGGTAACTATCCCCTTGTTCTAGTCTGCTAGAAGCTGCTGAAAGCAATGTTCCAGAAATAGGTTGGCTTTTACAATGGGGATTTATTAGGCTGTAAGCTTACATTTTCAAGGCTAAGAAAAATGTCCAAATCAAGGCATCATCAGGCAACACTTTCTCCCTGAAGACCAGCTGCTGGCGTCCTGGACACCTCTCTCATATGGTAAGGCATGTGGTAGCATCTGCTGGTCTCTCCCTTCTCTTTGGGTTTCGTGGCTTTCAGCTTCCGGCTTACTCTCTGATCCTATGGCTTTCTCTCTGTGCTTCTGTGGGGTTCTCTCTCTGTATTCATCCTGTTTAAAAGGGCTATATACACTAAGGTGATTAAGAACCACTGGGGCACACCCTACTGAAGTAACCTAATCAAAAGAAGATCCTCCCTACAATAGGTTTATACCCTCAGGAATGGATTAGCCCTAAGGACATGATTTTCTGGGGTCTGTCCAGCGTCAAACTGTCAAACCCCTATAACTGTCTCCTATAGTTATGACCTTCACGTAATCTCAGTCCCACTTTGTATTTTCAGTCCTCCAATACCTCATATTAAATAGTCAATTCCTTACATAAAATGCTATCTGTTAAAATAGACAGTGTGGTTTCTTTTTTCCTGATTGGACCCTGACTGATACAGGAATCTGAAGTGGAACATCCAGTCTAAGCCAGGTAAGAGATCATTCAAATGCAAAGAGCTTGGGATGATTTTAGGTGAAATTATGATTTAAGAATTTGTGGGATGGAATAATCAGCATAGTAGGAAAATCATTAAGCAAAGGATGGAAAAAAAGAGTAGAAAAGGAGGGACAGGAAAAACAGGATATACTCATGGAGATGGGTGCCAATAATCAGGAAAGACAATAATCGACCTATTAACCATTGATCTAATTAATTATTAAAGCAGAGTAAGCAATAAATCCAGAACGAGTAATAAATTCAACCATCCTGAAGAATATAAAAATTTAAATCTCCCTCTTTTCTCCTTGCCCCAGAAATACCATTGTTAATTTTTTTTTATCCTTCCAGAAATCTTTTCTGCATATGTAAGCATCTTTTCTTAGTTGTTTATCCATCCTGTGCTTAATACTTTATTCCTGTGACAAGTTAATTGAATAATATGAAACTGGTTCATTTTCCTTTTATCTTGTGGTACTGATGCATGTAAGATAATGTATGTGCTTGTAAATACACTGGAGGAGAGAGTGCTGGGGAGAAGTGCTCCCCCCCCACACACACACAAAGATGGGAAGGGTCAGCCTGTGCTCTTTCAGTGATAAGGGTCCTGTTTTTACCCTGGGAGCTTATTTAGAATAACACTTTTTATAGGACTCCTATAGGAAGGTCTGTGTGTCTGATGTACAGAGGCAGTGGACAGTGAGCTCCAAACCCATCATTAACAAAAATAGGAAAAATATATTCGTTAAGTCCACATTTCTCAAATTGCACTATCAGGTGGAGAGCATGCCACTGTGCCTGGTACCTTGTATACATGAAATCACAAGGCAAATATGGCACATCTCTGTCACGTGTCAGTTTTCCCTGGAAACTAATGAGGTAGGGGAATGCGGATAAAACATATTCGACTACAGTATAATACAACACTCGTGAATAAAGTTAAACCACATGACTTCAAAGAAATTTTGTTGATGTTACATGACAAACACGGCCCTCAGGGAGCATCTGTAAATGAAGCGCCCCAATGGTAGTCAGGGTGGCCGGGAGTCGAGAGCAGCCGAGTAGGCCTGTATTGGTCTCTCTGAAGCTGAAGCCCAGTCAGGCGGCCAATACCTTGTGTAATCTTAAATGACATTCTCCCTGCCTTGGAGCTATATAGGAAAAATAAAGGCTTGTGAATCCATATTCTAAAATAAGGTGCTGGTGGGTGCCCCGAATTGAAGGTTCGGTGGCCCTTAGCTTGTTACCCACCTCCAGGCTAAACAAGAGAAGTCTAAGAATTCCTCAGAGGGTTGGGGAGAGCAGAGACAGAGCATTTTTTGGAAACAGGTACGGGTGCACTTGTGGATCTCTTTTGCCTCCATAGAGAAGGGAGGTATGTGCTCCATTCCCCTCTCTTGGCGTGGATGGGAACCTAAGAACCCACTCAGACAGTTTGACATGGATTCCCAGGAATTGGGAGTGGTGTGAAGGGTGCAGTAACAGGTACCTAGAACAGCCTGCGGCAATAAAAACCATGCCATTGGCTGCCTTGGGAACAACTTGCACTCTGGAGTATGGTGGGACAAGGAAGTATTCATTTTTCCCATGGGCTGGATGTGGACCCTGTAGAAGGGGTTCAGATTTCGGTACTCCTGAAAGGGTCACCTCTCAAGAGGATATCTGGAGAGGTGAGATGACATCAAAAGGGGAGTTTGTATGGGGCGGATCACCTGGTGGTCAGGGCTTAGGGGGTCTTCAGGGGCCAATTGGAGGATGGGAGGTGTCTGAAGGGACATCTTGGAAGAACCTACAAAAGCACTCTCACTTGGCAAAAGATAACAATTCTCACTAGCAAGTAAGAACTTTTCTGTCCTCACCTTTCTCTCTCTACTTCTCAACCCTGTAGGAGCCAGAGGCAACGTGGTGGTAGGAATGGGGGGTGGGAGTAGAAGACAAAAGTGGGGAAATATTAAAAGAACATGCCCCACCCATTTCCCTACTTCAAGCCCTGAATCAGGCTAGGGGAAGAGAGAAGTTTAAAATTGTATGAGAAATTGAAGGTTTAATTTTAGCAATACTGGGATTTTTTTTTATATTTAAAGAAAGGTGATTCTTTTTTAGTTCCTGACAATGACCAGAAAAGCTATGGCTTCTGCCCTAGATTTCATCCAGGGCATTTCTTGGATGCCTGCAAAGAATGAGTGGACAGATCTTGTTTAAAGGGGCTTTGGTGAGAAAGAATAAAGTCACTTTCTGCTTTTATCCTACTGAGGCCAGCTTATTAATAAACTGGTGACATTTTTCTATAAAAAGAATGTTCTGACAAAATGGGGTAGTCAGCGTGAAACTGGAAACTAGAAGCCCAAGGAGCAAGAATTTGTCTTTGGACTCGAGGACTGATTGGGGAGAGCATGGCTGGGCAAAGAGATCACAGTACACGCCTTCCTGGCAGGCCTATGGGGTGGTGGTAATAGATGCCTTATGCTATCAGAGCTTCCTGACACTAGCCATGAGGTTTATCCACTTAATGCTCCTTGCTTCAGGCAATGCTCACCAGATTTTCCTGAAAGACATCCCAAAAGGTGGACAATTCACGGGCAAGAAGCTTTGAATAGCTAGTCTGCATTGTCGTCATGCTTTTCTAAGTAAGTTAATAAAATTGGCATTCTGATTTATACATCAGTCTACTGCAGGTTTGGCTAATTTGAGCCCAATCATTCCTACACACCCTCTCAAGTTTTAGATTCTGGTCCTGCAAAATTTAGGTTTGGGTTTCAAATTAGTGTTTCTACAAATAAGTTACCACATTCTGGTAAGACACCGCTTCTGGTGCCAGCATGCCTCCCTATTACTCTGTCCCATCTGTTTGAAAATGTCCCACTGCTTCTTGTTTCTCCTAATTAATTCAACATTTTAGTGGTATTTGTGGGTCAACTGCATGCCAAACTTTGTGACTGAGCATTCAATGATGAAAAGTGCACTGTTCTCTTTCAGGGAAATTGTCTGAATTTCTGATGCTGGTGTCTCTAGGTTTGTTTGACAGTTAACCAGAGACTACCCAACTTTGTGTGAGTTATGACAGAATCTTTAACTTTGAGGGGCACCACCTCTTGATTTCCTACCACTTAAGTATAGCCAGGCACAATAGAATCTATTTTCAGTTATATTAACTTCTTATTTTATTCCATATATTACAATTATAACAGCATTCTGAACAAGCCAATGGGATGAATAAAATACTGGATTGACCTATATATCAGCCCAATGAGTTTTCTGTTAACTTAGAAAAATTCAAGATATGTTGACAATTTTTATAATCTGGGTACAACAAAGTTAAAGTGTGTACACCCATTTTTTTTTTCAGAAATCTTGAATATAAGGAATTTATTAGTTATCTAGGCACCGAAAACCCAGGCCCACAAAGATTTTTAATTCATTTACATTGGCACATTAAAATTATTAAAATTATTCTCAATGTGCCTATGTATTTTATATCTTAATATTTTTAATGTTCTGTTCTCAAGCTAAACTATTGAAACCTTACTATATTTGGCTATCAAAAACAATATAGAAATGTTCAGTACAAGTGCATTTACAGCCATCCTTAGGCTGAGAGCCATCCCTGGTCAATTACTTTAGAATACAGTGGAGCACTCTTTTCAGACAACAGGCTGGATTTGATGCCTTCCCTGCTATACCCCCAAAATACAACCACCAAATTAGTTATAAGCTGTGGTTTAGAGCAGTGGTTTTCAAATATTTTTACTCATGAAGAACTATGTATAGCCGTGCATATTTTTAATTGACATCTATAAGTTTCATCATAAGTTAAAATTGTTCCAAAGGATTTTCAGTGTATTATAATTTTCAGTGTAGTATAAACATTGACTTAAAAATGAACTCATATTATTCCATAAATTGTATCCAATAGAATCTAAATACCATAAAAATTTCATACCCACCAGTATCCATTTAAAAGGACACTAAGTTCTTTAAAATTCTGAAATCTTGTGTTTTTCTTTTTTTCCTTAAAATTGTATTTCTAATATACTTCCTTTACAGAATTTATCCTTTTATACTTCAAGGACTTCCATTAATCACTCAAGCATGCATCTCTGCAACCAAATATGTATATAAATAGAATATTTTAAATGTGATCATAAAGTTCTAAGGGTCAAAAACATTTCTTCTGGATTGTCTTTATATTTTTTTATCAGTTCACAATTGATAAAAAACAATACAACCTACCAATTTTTATAACTTTTATTAAATATAAACAATTCTGGAGATGATTTTTTTCTTTGCTGTAGAGTATCTTATTGTATAGATATACCATAATTTATTTAACCAGGTGACTTCTAGTTGATGTATATTTAGAATGTTTCCATTTTTGCTGTTGCAAACAATTTGTATTACATGCAAGTAAGTGAGTACATCTATATGATTATATTTTTAGAAATGGGCTGTGTATTAGTCAGCCAGAGGGGTGCTAATGTGAAATACCAAAAATGGGTTGGTCTTTATAAAGGGTATTTATTTGAGGTAGAAGTCCACAGATACCAGGCCATAAAGCGATAAGTTTCTTCTCTCAGCAAAGTCCATTGTCACGTGGTGGAGCAAGACAGCTGCCAACATTTGCCAGGCTTCAGGCTTCTAGTGTTCCTCTCTTCCCGGGGCTGCATTTCTCTCCGGGCTTAGCTCTTCTGGTTCCTCCACAAGGTCAGCTGTAGACTATCAGGCGAATGGCTCACTTCTCTTCTTCTGGGGCCTTTTCTCCAACATCAAAACTGCTTCTCAAAAACTGCTTCAACTATGTTCTTGCCATGCCTTTTATATTTGATTCCCCACCCACCAAGGGGCGGGGCTCAACATCTTACTGACGTGGCCCAGTCAACGCCCTAATCATAACTTAATCATGCCCAGATTAACAGATCAGTTTACAAGCATGATCCAATTATATTTTTGGAATTCATAATTATATCAAATTTCCCAACGGTTACAGGCTGTATCAAAGGATTTATGAAGTTTTAAATTTTCACAGAGATTGAACATGTTTTCACAGGTTTAAAAGCAGAGAATGGTTTGTTCAAGTCCTCCAATTTTTCTTTTTGTTGTTGCTGTTGATCTATTTTCTTATTAATTTGTTTCTATGATATTTTGCTAAAATGTGGGATTGTAGTTTTTATTTTTGATTTGTTAATAAAGATTATATATGGGAAGGATCTAAAATCTATCCATCTACATATTCTGGAAATTTCCCAACAATTTTTTTCTTGGAGGTAGAGGACAGATTGGAGGGCATATGGAATGTGGACTAATTCCCACCTAGATTTTCCCCTGTGGAATTCTGTCTTTATTGGAAAGTGGAGGGAGGTTTGTTTTTTCCTTAATCATTTCCTCCTCTTCTCTCTTTTTGAAAAACCCTTATTTATTAAATTTTATTTACAAACACTGTATACCCAACAAACAAAACCCCCTCCTCCCCCTCCTCTCATCCCTTGGAAATTTTTTTTTTTTTTTAATGAGATAGATAGGGCTATTTTATTTTTTCGATTAGTTTGCATATGCATGAAATATTCCTTATTGCTAGTCTGAGGCACGTTTTGGCAATGGTGTTAAAAGTTTCTCCCTAACTGTGGATATTTGACCCTGGGCTAACTTTCTACCTCTGTTCTCCTGAAAAGCTTGTAAGGGTGGAGTGCCAGTTGTGTCACCAGATACCACTGCTTACAATGAAAATGAGTGCTGATTGGCATACTGCATCTGGACTAGGAGGACTGAATGGTGGGAGGCCATGGTGGGCGCTGCTTTAACTAGGCCTGGCCCTCGCTGCGGCTCTGGAACCTACCTAAGGAACTCTTATAAAAGATATCTATTCTTGTTTGAGGCCTGGATTTTTAAGCCAAGGTTGCTCCACATCCCTACCTGTGTAAATATTTTGAGCTGTTGCTTGAGGCGCCAAAAAAATGGTCGCTGAACTGCTGCATGGACTGCTGTGAAGACCATGGAGAGAAGTGTCTGACGCTGCTCGGCTGTTTCCTGTTCTGTATTCTCCTGTGACTCTGAAGTTAAGTGTGGCCCATGATAATCTCTTAAATGTCTAGTTGAGTCCAAGACAGCCCCCTAGTGGGCATTGCAAGTTTTATCCTTTTCAAAATTTTATCATTGTAAGTGCTGAGAAACCTGGGTCATAGAAATAAACAACAATGGAGAAGATATATGCCACAAATAACATAAATAACGTGGACAAATTACTTGAAAGACTCAAACCAAACAAGTCCATTCAAGAAGAAATATTAACAGAAACAGAGTAGGCATCATCATTCCCAAATCCTCAAGATTGCAAATGAACAGTGAACTAAAGTAGACATTATTATTCTAGCAATGGAAGAACTTTTATCATTGATATAAAGGCAGCGTCCACCAGAGGTTCTGAGGGGAGAGAGGGGGAAGAATAGGTATAACATGGGGGCTTTTGGGGGGCATTGGAATTGTCCTGCATGACACCGCAGTGATGGATACAGGTCATTATACATTTTGTCAAAACCTATAGAATTGTGCAGGGCTAAGTATAAACTATAATGTAACCTATACTCTTCAGCTAGCACAATGCTTCGATATGTGTTCATCTATTGTAACATGTACCACACTAATGAAAGATGTTAATGGGGGAAAGTGTGTGTGTGGGGGGGCATTTGGGAATCCCTTATATTTTTGATGTAACATTTATGTAATCTAAAGCTTCTTTAAAAATAAAAAGACAAGCATTTCAATACAAAAAAGGAAGAAGAAATGGATAACCTGAGGAGCCCTATACTTGTTAAATATATTGACTCTGTAGTTAAAAACTTTCAAACAAAGAAAACTCCAGGCCCAGATAGTATTACTAATGAATTCTACCAAATACTGAAGAAAGAAATAATACCAGTTCTACACAAACTCTTCCAGAATATGAAAGGGGAGTATGATGGCACTATTCTATATCTTGATTTTGATGGTGGCTAACTAAATGCATACTTAAAAATTCTCAAGTTGTACACTAAAAAAAAATAGTATATTACTGTATGTAGATTATAAATTAATTTCAAAAGTGAGAAACACACAATACCACATTCCTTTAGAAACTTCAGAGATTAATGCCGAAATAAAAAACAGATGGATCTTGCAGAATGACAGTGGGTTATTGTAAATTTATCAGATGTTGATTCCAGTTGCATCTAATGTTCCAGACTTGGTCTCTTTCTTGAAGTCTATAAGCACAGACTCTTGTATGCAGCTATTGATCTTGTAAATTTTGTTATACTTATTAGAAAAGATCTAGATCTAAAAGATACCAAAGCTTGGTCGAGACATCACAAGAAAAGAAAATTACAGACCAACTCCCCTTATAGATGCAAAAATCCTTAATAAAATACTAGCAAACCAAATCCAACAGCATAGTAAAAAGATTATCCACCATGATCAAGTGAGATTTATCCCTGGAATGTAATACACTACAATGTAATACACCACATAATATCATGGAGGACAAAAACTGCATGATTATCTCAATAGATGTAGAAAAGGCATTTGGCAAAATCAAGCAAAATAATGTTGCTATGAACATCGGTGTTTTCTGATAAAAACATCAGAAAAGCAGTAATAGAAGGGAATGTTCTTAATACAATAAAGACTATTTATGAAAAAACCACAGCTAACATCATATTCAATGATGAAAGATTGAAAGTTTCCCCACTATGATCTGGAACAAGACAAGGATGCATGCTTTCACCACTGCTATCCCATATATATATATTTTTAACTTTATTTTGTACATTTAATAATTGAAAATATAAACAGGTAAAAACTAAAAAGTAAACACAGATGAATAAATATATACATTTCTCAATTAAATGTAATGGATACATATAAATTTTTTTTGAATCAAATAATATATTCCACAATATATTTGGTTCATAGTAACACATTCATACAGTATTTGTCCTTTTGTGTCTGGCTTGCTTCACTCAACATAATGTCCTCCAGGTTCATCCATGTTGCCATATGCTTTATGACTTCATTTCTTCTTAGAGCTGCATAATATTCCATCGTGTGAATAGACCACAGTTTGTTTTCCATTCATCTGTTGATGGACCCCTGGGTTGTTTCCAACTTTTGGCAGTGGTGAATAATGTTGCTATGAACATCGGTGTGCAGATGTCTGTTCGTGTCACTGCTCTCAGTTCTTCTGGGTATATACCCAGTAGTGGTATTGCAGGGTCATGTGGCAAGTCTATATTCAGCTTCTTTAGGAACTGCCAAACAGTCCTCCACAGTGGATGTACCATTCTGCATTCCCACCAACAGTGAAAAAGTGTTCCTATCTCTCCACATCCTCTCTAACACTTGTAGTTCTCTATCTTTTTAATATTGGCCATTCTGATAGGTGTGAAATGATATCTCATGGTAGTTTTGATTTGCATTTCCCTAATCATGAGTGATGTTGAGCATTTCTTCATGTGTTTTTTTGCCGTTTGTATTTCTTCTTCGGAGAAATGTCTATTCAAGTCTTTGGCCCATTTTTTAATTGGGTCGTTTGTCTTCTTATTGTTGAGTTGAAACATCTCTTTATATATCCTGGATATTAAACCCTTATCAGATATGTGATTTCCAAATATTTTTTCCCATTGAGCTGGCTGCCATTTCACCCTTCTGACAAAGTCCTGTGAGGTGCAAAAGTGCTTAATTTTGAGGAGGTCCCATTTATCTACTTTTTCTTTTGTTGCACGTGCTTTGGGTGTAAGGTCCAAGAAACCACCATCTACTACAAGGTCTTGAAGATGTTTCCCTACATTTTCTTCAAGTAATTTTATGGTCCTGGCTTTTATATTTAGATCTTTGATCCATTTTGAGTTGATTCTTGTATAGGGGGTGAGATAGGGGTCCTCTTTCATTCTCTTGGTTATAGATATCCAGTTCTCCCAACACCATTTGTTGAAGAGACTGTTTTTTCCCATTAACGTGGGCTTGGTAGGTTTGTCAAAAACCAGTTGACTATGGGTGAGGGTATATTTCTGGATTCTCAATTCTATTCCACTGATCGATGTATCTATCTTTATGCCAGTACCATGCTGTTTTGACCACTGTAGCTTTGTAATATGTTTCAAGGTCAGGCAGTGAAATTCCTCCCACATTGCTCTTCTTTTTTAGAATACTTTTGACTGTTCAGGTGCCCTTACCCTTCCAGATGAATTTGGTAATTACCTTCTCTAATTCTGTAAAGTAAGCTGTTGGGATTTTGATTGGTATTGCAGTGAATCTATAAATCAGTTTGGGCAAGATTGACATCTTCACGATATTTATTCTTCCTATCCATGAACACGGAATGTCTTTCCATTTGTTTAGGTCTTTTTAAATTTCTTTTAGCTTTGTTTTGTAGTTTTCTGCATATAGGTCCTGTACTTCTTTGGTTAAATTAACTCCTAGGTATTTGAGTCTTTTTGTTGCTATTGAAAATGGAATTTTCCTCCTGATTTCCTCCTCAGATTGTTCAATACTAGTGTACAGAAACATTACTGATTTTTGCGTGTTGATCTTGTATCCTGCCACTTTGCTGAACTCATTTATTAGTTCAAGTAGCTTTGTTGTGGATACTTAAGGATTTTCTAAATACAGGATCACGTCATCCGCAAACAGTGAGAGTTTTACTTCATCTTTTCCTATTTGGACGCCTTTAATTTTTTTGTCTTGTCTAACTGCCCTAGCTAGAACTTCTAGTACAATGTTGAATAACAATGGTGACAGTGGGCATCCTTGTCTTGTTCCTGATCTTAGGGGGAAAACTTTCAACCTTTCCCCATTGAGTATGATGTTGGCTGTGGGTTTTTCATATATGCCTTTTATCATTTTGAGGAATTTTCCTTTTATTCTTATCTTTTGAAGTGTTTTTATCAAAAAAGGATGTTGGATTTTGTTGAATGCCTTTTCTGCATCTATTGAGACGATCATGTGGCTTTTTTCCTTCAAATTGTTAATGTGGTGTATTACATTGATTGATTTTCTTATGTTGAACCAGCCTTGCATACCGGGAATAAATCCCACTTGGTCGTGATGTATAAGTCTTTTGATATGCTGTTGGATTTGATTTGCAAGTATTTGTTGAGAATTTTTGCATCTATGTTCATTAGGTAGATTGGTCTGTAATTTTCTTTTCTTGTGGAATCTTTATCTGGCTTTGGTATTAGGGTGATGTTGGCTTCATAAAATGTGTTGGGTAATTTTCCGTCCTCTTCAATTTTTTGGAAGAGTTTAAACAGGATTGGTATTAATTCTTTTAGAAATGCTTTGTAGAATTTGCCTGTGAAGGCATCTAGTCCTGGACTTTTCTTTGCTGGGAGATTTTTGATGACGGATTCAATCTCCTTAATTGTGATTGGTTTATTAAGTTCTTGTATTTCTTGTTGTGTCAGTGTAGGTGGGTTATGCATTTCTAGAAATTTGTCCATTTCATCTAGGTTGTCTAGTTTGTTGGCATATAGTTTCTCATAATATCCTCTTATGATTCTTTTTATTTCTGTGCAGTCATTTGTAATTTCCCCCCTTTCATTTCTGATTGTATTTATTTGCATCTTCTCTCTTTTTTTCTTTGTTAGTCTAGCGAGGGGTTTGTCAATTTTATTGATGTTCTCAAAGAACCAGCTTTTGGTTTTGTTGATTTTCTCTATTGCTTTTCTGTTCTCATTTTCATTTATTTCTGCTCTAATCTTTATTATTTCTTTCCTTCTTTTTGCTTTGGGATTGGTTTGCTGTTCTTTTTCTAATTTCTCAAGTTGTTCAGTTAAATCTTTGAGTTTAGCTCTTTCTTGTTTTTTAATATAGGCATTTAGGGCTATAAATTTCCCTCTCAAGACTGCCTTTGCTGTATCCCATAAGTTTTGATACATTGTATTCTCATTTTCATTTGTCTCAATATATTTACTGATTTCACTTGCAATTGCTTCTTTGACCCACCAAATATTTAGGAGTGTGTTGTTCAGTCTCCACACATTTGCAAATTTACTTTCTTCCTGTCTGTTATTGATTTCTAGTTTCATTCCATTATGATCTGAGAAGGTGCTTTGTATAATTTCAGTCTTTTTATATTTATTGAGAGCTGTATTGTGACCTAACATGTGGTCTATCCTGGAGAAAGATCCATGGGCACTTGAGAAGAATGTATAACCCGCTGAGTTTGGATGCAGTATTCTGTATATGTCTATTAGGTCTAACTTGTTTATCATATTGTTCAAGTTCTCTGTTTCCTTGTTGATCTTCTGTCTAGTTGTTCTATCTAATGATGTGAGAGGGGTGTTGAAGTCTCCAATGATTATTGTAGAAATGTCTATTTCTCCCTTCAGTTTTGCCAGAGTTTGTCTCATATATTTTGGGGCACCCTGTTTAGGTGTGTAGATATTTATGACTGTTATATCTTCCTGGAGGATCGTCCCTTTTATTAATATATAATGGCCTTCCGCATCTCTTATCACTTTTTTTGCATTTGAAGTCTGTTTTGTCTGATATTAGTATAGCTACCCCTGCTCTTTTCTGTTTGCTATTCGCGTGGAGTATCTTTTTCCAACCTTTTACTTTCAGCCGGTTTGTATCCTTGGGTCTGAGGTGAGTTTCTTGTAAGCAGCATATGGATGGCTCATGTTTTTTTATCCATTCTGTCAGCCTGTATCTTTTGATTGGGGAATTTAATCCATTCACGTTCAATGATATTACTGAAAATGCACCAATTATTTCCTCCATTTTATTCTTTGGTTTTCATATTTCATCTTGTTTTTGTCTCTCTTTTTACTCTTTTGGTTATCCTTTCTGCTTTTCTTTATTCTATACTCTCCTCCAAGCCTCTCTCTTCTGTCTTTTTCTTTCAGGTTCTAAGGCTTCCTTTAATATTTCCTGCAAAGGTGGATTCTTTTTTGCAAACTCTCTTAGTTTCTGTTTGTTTGTGAATACTTTATATTCACCTTCATATTTGAAGGACAGTTTTGCTGGATAAAGAATTCTAGGCTGGCAGTTTTTCTCTTTCAGTTTCCTAATTGTATCATACCACTGTCTTCTTGCTTCCATAGTTTCTGAAGAAAAATCTGCACTAAGTCTTACTGGACATCCTTTGTATGTGATCGTTTGCTTCTCTCTTGCCACTCTGAGAATTTTCTCTTTATCTTTTACATTTGACATTCTGAATAATATGTGTCGTGGCATAGGTCTATTTGGATTTATTCTCATTGGGGTATGGTGTGCTTCTTGGACATGTAAGTTCATTTCTTTCATGAGAGTTGGGAAATTTTCAGCTATTATTTCCTCAAATACTCTTTCTGCCCCTTTTCCTTTCTCTTCCCCTTCTGGAACTCTCATGACACGTATGTTGTTGCGTTTTGTGTTGTCATTCAACTCTCTGAGCCCCTGCTCAATTTTTTCCATTCTTTTCTCTCTCTGTTCTTTTCTCTCTTCAATTTTAGCTGCTCTGTCTTCGGTATCACTTATTCTTTCTTCTATCATTTCGAGTCTGCTGTTTTATGCCTCAAATGTATTTTTGACTTCACCTATTGTGTCTTTCATTCCCATGAACTCTGTTACTTTTCTGTTCAGGATTTCAAATTCTTTGCGTTCGCTCAATGACTTCTTGATGTCATTTATCTCTTTAACTATATTCTCTTTCATCTCATTAATTTGATTTTGGAAATATGTGCTCATCTCACTGATTAGTCCTCTCAAATTCTGCATCTCTTCTGGGACTTTGCTGTTATTCCTTTTCTTCGGCTATGTCTTCTATTTTCTTAGTATGGCTCGTAATTTTTTTGCTGGTGTTTAGGCATCTGGTTAGGTTGTATTTTACTTAGATGCTCTATCTCCTTCTCTTTTATGGCTATCCCATATTTGACTAGAAGTTCTTATCAGAGCAGTTAGGCAAGAAAATGAAATAAACGGTAGCCATATATCAGATAATGGCTTAATATCCAGAATGTATAAATAACTTTTACAATGCAACAACAAAAAGTCAACCCCAGTATTGCAGAGAAATAGGAACCCTCATACATTGTTGCTGGAAATATAAAATGCTGCAGCCTCTGTGGAAAACCATTTGGCAGTTCCTCTGAAAGTTAAGTACGTAATTACCATATGATACAACAGCTCCACTTCCAGGTATATACCCTAGAAGAAAAGTGAAAAGGAGGGAGGGAGGGAAAGAAAGCAAGAAAGTAAAAAGGGCACACAGAGCCTCAAACAGATACTTGTACACAAATACTTACAGCAGCATTACTCACAAAAAGCCACAAGGTGGAAACAACGCATGCGTCTCTCAACAAATGAATGGATAGACAAAACGTGGTACCTACAGACAATGGAATATTATTCAGCCAAAAGAAATAATGAAATTCTGAAACATGCTGCAACATGAAAGAAACTTGAAAACATGCTCAGTGAAATAACCAAGGTACATAATAACCAAGGTACATAATTACTTAGATGAGTAAAAATAGCAAATTCGCAGAGATAGAAAGCAGATTAGAGATTCCTGGGGGATGGAGTTAAGGGAAGGAGATAATGGGAGTGTTTGTAAAAATAAAGTAAAAGAAAAAGGGAAAAAAGAGCTCTCCAGAAGCAGTTTGCTGGCATCTGTCAAGAACACTGCTGCACCTTCGCTGTCTTATCTAAGGGCTCTGGCAATTGTCTAGCTCTACCACAATCTAACATGCAGGGATTGTTTTGCCATTTCATGCTGGCTGCCTATATTGATTACATCATGCTAAAAGGATCTTTTGAGCAGAAAATAATAAATGTATTAGACCAATTGGTAAGACTCATGCATGTCAGTGTTTGAAATAAACTGAACATATCAGACACCTGTGATTTTTCTGAGTATTTTTAGGGGTCCAGAGGTGTGGAGCATGTCGAGATAGCCTATGGAAGGTGAAGGACAAGTTGCTTCATCTTGCATCTACTACTACCAAAAAGAAGAACAAAACCTAGCAGGCTTCTTTGGATATTGGACACAAAATGTGCCACATTCGGGTCTGCAGCTCTCACCCTTTTACTTAATAACCAATAATGCTGCCAGATTTGAGTCCAGGTCAAGAGCAGTTTCTGCACCAGATTCAGGCTGATGTGCTAGCTGCTCTGCCTCTAAGGGCATATAATCCAACTCATCCAAAGGTGCTTGAAGAGTCTGTGGCATATAGAGAGGCTGTATGGCACCTCTGGTAGGCTCTGATAGGAAAAGCACAGCACAGACCTTTAGGATTTTAGAACAAATTTATATCTTCTTTTGAAGATAATTATCTTCCTTTAAAAAATGTTCCTGGCTTATTATTGAGGCCTAGAAGAGACTAATTGTAGTCCTTGAACTACATTATAAATTTATTATGGTGAGTGTTATTTACCCCATGAAGCCATAAAGTTAGGCATGGGCAGCAGCCTTCCATCGTCAAGTGAAAGTTGAAAATATGGAAAGGTTTGAGCAGATCCTGAAGGCATGAGTTGGTTGCATGAACAAGTGACTCCAACTCTCACAGTACCTGCTTGTGCTGTGTCAACACTTATCACTAAATTGCACATATGACATTATGGAGTGATGCCTATGATCAGTTGATTGAGGAAGAAAAAGAATTCAGGTTTGGTTTACAGATGGTTTCCCCTGATAGGCTGACACCACCTGCCAGCAGTTGTCTGCAGCATTATGGCGGCTCCACTCAGGCGTGGCCCTGAAGGATGCTAGGGAAGAGAAGTCTTCTCTATGGAAAACTTTAGAACAGTGCATCGAGATTTTCATGTCTCTGAGAGTGGCAGGATATGCATCCACATTGATTCTGGGTTTGACTGGATAGTCAAGAAGTTGAAAGACTGGGAATTATGACAAGAACATCTAAGGAAGAGGAGTGTGAATGGACCTCCCAGAATGGGCTGGGAGTTGACCCATGTGAACGCAAATGCTCTCCAAAGTGCAACCACGGTAGAGAGGCTCTCGATGACCAGCTGGACATGATGATCCAATTTGTGGGTGACAGCCTCTCGCCTCAGCCATTGTGTCCTTGCTCAATGAGCTCATGAACAAAAGAGCTATGGTAACTATTTATTAAGCTGGATGACATTTATGAGTTCTCTTGTAACTCTTTATGACTTAAAAATATATCATAAGTCGGGAGGTGGCTGTGGCTCAATCAGTGGGGCTCCCGTTTGCCATGTGGGAGGCCCCGGGTTCGGTTCCTGGGGCCTCCTGGTGGGGGCGGCCCACCCGCACGGCGTGGTTGGCTGACCCAGCAAGCACGGGCGGCAGGGGGGGGGATAAATGAATAAATAAATAAAATCTTTAAAAAAAAAATATATATATATATATATATATATATCATAAGTATTCTCTTGACTCTTCACTATTTAATAAGAACAATTAACATAAAAGGACTGAATGGGAAATGATGAACCAGGACAAACACAGTAAATCTCTTTAAGCTATTTTCTCAGTAAACGGAAGAGAAGAGATACATTTCACTGTTCCATATACAGCCAGAATTTACAGCAATATTTACCCAGACCAAAATATCCAAAGGCAAATCTTACAATGCAGAAACAAAAGTGGTAGACTTGGGACAAAGAGCTGCCTGCTGTCAGGTCACCTTGAGTCACTACTGCTATCTAATTAGAGGCAGGTGCCATGAAGCCAGAAATTCAGGTTATTACTCTCATTGCTCACCCTTAATTGCCTCTGAAATAACCACAAATAGTTTGCTAAACAGTGCATCAGAGAGGAAGTAATGGGGAAGTCTTTGGCTGCCTGGTCTGTTTTTCTGCCCCATCAGATGAATTTTCACAGTACAGCACACGAACCAGGGGAAGAGGCACATCAACTACACGGCAGGATGCCAACAAAGCACAGGGTGATTCAGAGTTCAAGCCCAGCTGCCAGGTCCTCTAGGATCTAATTTTAGAAAGTGTTAGTACTAGAATCTTGTCTTTTAAAGCAGGGTTTGCAGGTATGGAAATACAGAGAGAGAAAATTCTGCTGTGATTTCCTCCCCAAATGCCATCTTGGCCTTCTTTGCTGTCTCAGTTTTGGGATATCAGAAAAGGAGACAAAGAGGGTGAAAGAGAAAGGGAGAAAAAAGCATTTTTTAAAAAAGAGAACAGAGGAGAAGAATAAGGTTGGGTAGAAGACCAGGGGGTGGCAGTCAAGAGTAGTTTGCACTTTCTTATAAGTGAGGTAGCTGCAATTAAAGTTCTCAGCACACTATTTTCCCATCCCTGCACACACACTTTAAGTACCAATGGTAAGACTTTTTTTTTCTGGATGGGATGGCATCTCAGAGAGTAGGTACTGGCTCACTCCTGTGACAGCTGAAGTTCTCTTGTCATAAGGGGTGCAGAATGCACGGCCTCAGCAGAAAGACACCACCTCGTTCCAGGCTATTCTTCAGTGAAGGTGGGTGTAGTAAATTGAATAGCGTCCATCCCAAATTCATGTCCACCTAGAAATGTAGAATGGGACCTTATTTGGAAATATTGCTGTTAGCAGATGGAATTAGTTTAAATGAGATAATACTGGATTAGGGTGGGCCCTAAATCATGTGGCTGGTGCTCTTAGAGAAGAAAAGAGACATACAGAGATACACAGAGAGAAAGGCCACATGGAGATGGAGGCAGAGACTGGAAAATGCAGCTACAAGCCAACCAAGGACTGCCTGCGGCCACCAGAAGTTGGAAGACACAAGAAAGAAGCTTTCTCCAGAGACTTCAGAGGGAGCATGGCCCTGCTGACAACTTGGTTTTGGAATTCTGCCTTCCAGAACCACAAGAGAATAAATTTCTGTTGTTTTAAGCCACTTTTGTGGTAATTGTACAGCAGCCCTAGGAAACTACGGAGTACAATTAGTAAGGACACTAATTATTCAATTGTTAAAGGTTGACTGAGATTGTCTTCACATTTTTACTTGAAAGATGTTGTTTCATAGTCTTTAGACCTTTAAAAGAGTCTAACAATCTAAAATAAAATTAGACACCTTGTAGTACAATATTGTGAATGTAATTAATATCACTGAATTATATATTTGAATGTGGTTAAAAGGGGAAAATTTAGACTGTATATATGTTACAAGAATAGAAAAACTATGGAGCTGCACCACACAGCGAACCCCAATGTAAACTACAGGCTATAGTTATTAGTATAATTATAATATTGTTTCATCAATTGTAGCAAAGTCCCCAAACTAATGCAAAGTGTTAATAATAGGGAAAACTGTATGTGTGTGTGTGGGGGGGGTGTCTATGGGAACTCTGCATTTTCTGCATGATTTTTTCTGTAAACCTACAACTTCTCTAATTTAAAAAATGCTGAATATAGTAGGAACATACAAAAAATAGACACATTGGACAAAAGGTTTTGAGGATAAGATGTTTATGACAGGATAAACTTTTTGCTGATGGGTTCAAGAGCCAGAGAAGAAAGAAGACAAATTCCTAACTTTTAAACAGAAAAGCTGTTGTAATAGATGTAAAATGAAAATATAGTTATCATCAGTCAGAATCTGTTTTCCTCCAGGCCCCACTAGAAGGTAAAGATGCAGCAAACTTGGGGAGAGTTTGGGGATACAGTAAAGGATGAGTTGACGTGTGGGCTCTGCACCCTGACATTTGGGCAGAGCATGTGTGTAGGACCCACTAGAACCCCCTTTAAATTGGGGCTTCTAAGTACAGCAATGAGCATCTCACTTCCTGGGTGAAGCCTGGTGGAGAAGCCATGGCGGGGTAGCATGAGAGGGCAGGAGCTCAAGTGTGATAAGCTCTCCTGAACTATCCCAAAATATCTCCAGAGCCCACCTACTGGCATGGCTGAGAGTGACTGGCAGGCCTAAAGGGGTCTTGGAGCCAGGGTGCAGGGCCATTTGAGTGAAGGATGCAGACAACCTGTTAGGAAGGGCAGCAGAGGAGCGTGCGGCTGCATCTTAGTAAATACCAGCTTTGAGAGTGCCTCCGAACACCAAACAGGGTGGATTACAGTTTAAAGAGCATCACATAAGACGTAGATACACCTGTTATCAAAGATAACTGTTCCTCTCTCCCCACCCCAGCAATACTACTGGGCATTTGTTTAAGCCCCAAGAGTTTGATAAAGAAGAACGTAGTGAATATGATTGACTTTCACCCTGAAATAAGATGATCAAGTGAACTGAATGAGCTTACCTGGAATTCACCAGCTTAAGTTTTATGCCCAAGACAGAATGGAGCATGGATAGAAATTAAGATCAGTCTGAACAAGTTTCATTTTTGCACACCTGAGTTTAGGTGAGTGTAAGATAGCTGTAGTCTATATACTGAATAGCGGCAAGTTTGCAACACTTTCCCCACATGCGAAAACAAAAAACGAAAGGTTCCAGAATTCCTCCCCTGATTCCACTCCATAATTTTATTGCATATTAATTTATTCAAGGACTGATGTTTAATTTTAAAACTATTATATGTCTTAATAGATAATAACCTCTAATATCCAATATTGAAAATTCAAATTTACAAATGTTTGACTTCTTTAAAAAGTACCGATAGTTTCTTAAAATAAAATAGAATTTATATTTTGCCCTTGATCAATATGTTCACTGTAGTCCAAATCCCATTGTCAGCATGGACAACAGAGTAACTGGACATCTGCTAGACAGATATTTTAGGAAAGAAGGCCCAAGAGCAATCACAGGACATGGTGAGGTGGAGTTATCATTAAGCCTCATAATATCATTAACCAATAATAAGTTTATTGTTTCTCTTCTCTCTCCCCTTATTTCCCCAGAAGTGTTGACAGTGAGATAGTGTGGTCTCACCTCACACTTTGGAGGAGTTAGAAGGATTTGTGCCCTGACTTAAAGAGACATTCAACAAACAACGTGATTCTTTGCAATATGTGGGGAGATTTCTAAAATGTCAATGACAAACACATTTTGCTATTTAACAATTACATTCCACAACTTTAGGGTACTTGCTTTACTTTGCCATGAACAAATGTCTATAAAAATTAGGTTCCAAAATACCATTCTGGCTTTTGAAATTATGATTTTAAAAGAAAGTCCTAGAATAGCTTGATGATGCCATCAATCAACTAAACTCACACTCATCCATCTAATTCTATAGAGCTGAAAAGAGCTATTTTCTTCCCAGTGCCAAAATCAGCCCATAGTGGTATTAAGGACTTATAGGTCACAAGGGGAGCATTTCATACATGATGGCAGAAATGACAGAAGGGAATGGCATCAGTAAGGTGGCAGAAGAAATTACCTCATCAGAAAAATGGGAATAACAATACCCATGTAGCCCAGGGCCATGGTGAGCATTCTCAGGAGTAGTGCTAGCTGGATTCCAAGCCTGGATTCCCACTGTTTCGTTGGGCAAGCTTGGGCAAGGTGTTTCCTCTCTCAAACTTCAGATTTCATGTGCCCTGTTGCCAAGTGTACTGCCACTGTGACACCTTGCAGAGCTGTGTGGGAAGGTGGACAAATTATTCCCAAACTTATTTGCACATTTCAAAATATACTGATGCAGGGAAGGGGATGTGGCTCAAGCAACTGAGCTCTGCTTACCATATGGGAGGTCCCTGGTCCCTGGTTTGGTTTCCGATGCCCCCTAAAGAAGACAGCGAGCTGACATGATGGGCAGGCACAGCAAGCTGACACAACAAGAGACACAAGAAGAAAAAACATAATGAGAGAGACAACAAAGCAGGGAGCAGAGGTGGCTCAAGCAATTAGGCACCTCCATCCCACATTGGAGGTCCCAGGTTTGGTTCCCAGTGCCTCCTAAAGAAACAAGGAAGACGAACAGACATAGCAAGTGCAAACAACAAGGGAGTGGGGAGAAATAAATAATAAAATAATAAATCTTAAATATATATATATACTGATGCTTAAAGACTTAAATGGGTACTTCTCCAAAGAAAATATAAGTGGACAGTAAGGACATGAAAGAAAGCACAACACCATTTGTTGTCAGGGAAATGCAAATCAAAACCACAATAAGATATAATTTCACACCCACCAGGATGACTAGTCTTTAAAAAATAGAAAATACAAGTGTTTGTGAGGATGTGGACAAATTAGAACTCTTATACATTGTTAGTGGGATTGTGAAATTGTACAACCACTGTGGAAATTAGTTTGGTGGTTCCTCAGAAAGTTGAACATGGAATTACCATATGACCCAGCTATCCCACTTCTTGGTGTATACCCAAAAGAATTGAAAGTAGGGACTTGAACAGATACTTGTACACCAATATTCATAGCAGCATTATTCACAATAGCCACAAGGTAAAAGCAATCCTAGTGACTATCAACCAATAAATGGATAAACAAAATGTGGTATATACACACAATGGAATATTATTTGGTCATGCAAAAAGAATGACGTGCTGATACATGCTACAATGTAGATGAAACTTGAAGATACCATGTTTAGTGAAATAAGCCAGACCCCAAAAGACAAATATTGTATGATCACACTGATATGAAATACCTAGAATAAGCAAATTCAGAGTCAGATAGTAGATTACAGGTTACTAGGCCCTGGGAGAGTGTGAGGGAAATGGAGAGCTATTGTTTAAGGGGTGCAGAGTTTTGGCTTGAGGGGATGAAAGAGTTTGAGTAATGGATGTTGGTGAATGTAATTCAATATTGGAATGTAATTAATACCACTGACTTGCATACTTGGAAATAGTTAAAATTGAGTTGTATATATGTGACCACAATAAAAATTTTCAAAAAGTACTGATGTCTATATCTAACCCCTAGAGATTGTGATTTTAAAAGCCTAGACTTTGGCCTGGGCTATGACATTTAAAAAAATAACCCCAAGTAATTTTAATGAACTGACTAGTTTGGGAACCACTGGCCTAGGGAAAACCAGGTACAAGTCCTCCAGGCTCTCAGATCCCCAAACTTATTTCCCTCAGGATTAAGCCCGAGGGGGGGCAGGAACATCTTCAACCCTACTTTTCCCTCAAGCACTTGGGATCTTTAGCTAGTGTGGAAAAGCTAGAAAGCATCCTCATCTATATTCATTGTCTATGGCACAAATTCTCACTGAGAATTCTTCAGGACTTCTGTTGATATCCATCACCTGGCTTTAAGACTCAAAACCTTTTTCTCTTCAACTCATGCCTTTGGCTGTGTATGTGTATTTTGAAACTCAAAAGCCCATCGTTGTCCCGTGTCTCTTTTATTTATTCCTGCTGTCACAATTCTATGCTCAAGGTAATGAAGACCAAGATCTGGCTTGAAAAGTGGAAGGAATCACAGAAGGGAAGAACACATTGGTTAATACTGCAAAATACGACGCCTCCCCATGTGTAAACTACAGGTCCCGGGTCCCATTAGGTGCTCAGTACATTTTATCATTGCCCTGAGAGTTGTTAGAAGGATTAACGACAGCATGTATAAAGCATCTGGATTGAGAGCCACAAGAAAGACAAAAGACCGTGTTTCTCAAGGTCAGCAGACCAGCTGAGTTGCCAACCAAAAGAAGATGCAGAAAGCACAAAGCGGAGAATGCAAAACCAGAAAAGAGGCAGGGGTGGGGTGCAGGGGGTCAGCAGCTGTTGGAGAAAGCCATCAAGATGTGAAAAAGAGCCTTGGCAGATTTTTATGGAGGATTCCTGCACAGGCCAAGAAAGAGATTTAAGGGCCCTGGCCCATATCAAACCAACTCAGATCCCCCTTCGCCCTTCTCCATCTCTCCCCAACCCCACTGCCTCTGAGCATTACAACTGATTGGCATATTTTTGCCATAAGAATGCAAAGAAAATCTACAATTATTTAATATGTAGAGCTTGGAAATAAACAGCTGTATGGTACCAATTGTACTATATAAAATAAAATTCATATAAACAAAACTGACCTTAAAACTTATTTGGCAAGAATAAAATAATTTCCATTTATTCTAGAAACATTTTTAGAGTGCTATGACTGTGATAGAAACAGAAAAATAAAACAATCACAGGGTAGAATTAATTGCCTGAAATAATTTTAAAGCTGTAAGTGAAACATCCTGTCTTTACACTAGGTTCTCAAATCAGCAGGCTTCTAGATTTTGGAAATCTCACGGACTTTTAACTCATCTCTCCCATGTGCACCATTTGAAACCTCCCTAATCCCAATCCTTGTCACTTCACCCTTGAGTTTCAGCAATAGCCTTATAGCAGGTCTTCTGAACTTCCCTCCAATCTCCCTTTGTAAACCGGTCTTCAGAAGGATACTTAGAAACAGTGGACCTGGAGTAGTGAGCATCTGAAGTTTTTCAAAACTCCACGTGTGATTCTGATGTGCATTCCTAGGTAGAAAGAAGTGCTTAAAACTGTTGCTAAATTGATATTCTACATAACATCCATTTATCACATGGCTTCCCTGCCCAGAAACCTCTGGTGGTATTTATTGCACTATCAATTCATACTCTTCTGCTTGGTGTTAGACATCTCCCCTCTTGCTGAGCTCCCCCCTTCCCCAACAATTTTTACCACGGATGCTCAAACGTTCCGTGCTCACACTTACCTCTGTGTCCTCACTTGTGGTTTACACTTTTGCCAACTGTGGTGGTTTGAAACTGTATGTACCCCAGAAAAACATATTAAAGATAATCCATTCCTGTGGGTGTGGACCCACTGATCTTTTGATGAGGCTACTCCAGTTACACTGTGACCCACCTCATTCAAGATGAGTGTGCATCCTCTTACTGGAGTCCTTTACAAACAGGATATATACAGAGAGAAAAAGCCACGGAAGCAAGAAGCTGACAGCAACGAAAACTGGACTCCTCCCTCCCAAAATCATTTGCTCTGACTTCAGTCGTTTATGCCTATTAACCGGTAATAATCAGACTTCGGTTGCTTTCTTTTATTTTAAGTCTAGGCTGTGTGTTCTAAATTATATTTAACAAAAAGAATCAGAGAGAATTAACATTACTTAAGAAACAGACAGAAAATTACACAGAGGTTTCATCATTTTTTTTTGCCTGTGGAGTTTATTCCTAAAATGGCAACAAAATATAAGCAATGAATTCTATATTCTCTTGGATGAATTCTGTTTTCTCAAAATGCATAAATAAGGTGGTGATTAGTGTTTACAGTAGGATCTGTCTCTTGATACAGAAATTTACAATAGAATTTCTTTAAATACCTACCGTTTCATGATTCTATGATTGTATACATTGCGAAGATTTGGGTTCAAATCTACTGCATAATAGTTGATTGAAACACCTGAATTCAATTAATATATTTAAAAGTCATCAAGCTAGCAAATAACCCTTTTATTTGCCCAAACAGTAGAGGATTAGCCCCAGCTAAGTCCTCCATGTCTCCCTTTCCTAGAAGTAACCATAATCCAGACTTTTACAATAATTGATAAAAATAAACAAATACACCTACATGCAACAAAATGGACGAATCTTATCATGCTGAGAAAAATAAGACACAAAGTAATGTGTGTTATACGTACATAAAATTAAGCTATATTTTTAGGCAAAATTAAGCTATATTGTTTAGGAGTACATACATAAGGAGTTCTAAATATTTTTAATTTTCATTATCATTATTTCTACAATTTATGAGTTATTCTTTAGTGTTTTTTAGTTTTGAAATTCACTGTTTTAACATTTTTCAAACAATTATGAATAGATAATGTGGTATGTATGATTTTATTCTTCAAAATTTGAGTCTTGCTCTATGGATTAGTGAATAATAGTTTTAAATTTTTTTTACGTATGTGGTTAGGAAAGATGTGTGTCCTGGAATTATTGGGTGCAGAGTTCTAAGTTTATCCATTAGTTCAAGCTTTTTGATTTTTGGTGTAGATCATGTGCATCTCTACAATTTTTTTCGGCTTTATTAACAATTAACTCAGAAGTGCTGAAAACTCCTACTCTGATAGTTGATTTGTAACTTTTTGTGTATTTCTATTACTGTTTTATAAATTTTGAACCTATTTTACTAGAGACTCCGATTACACATGTATTAAGCTATTTGCAGTTGCCCCAAAGCTCACTGATGCTCTTTGTTCATTTTTTCCCTGTGTTTCATTTTGGGTGCTTTATATTGTTACATCTTCGTATTCATTCATCTGTTTTGTTTTATTTTTTTGCAATGTCTACTCTGCTATTAATCCCATCCAGAGTATTTTTTCATCTCAGACATTGTAACTTTCATTTCTGGACACTCAGTTTGGGTCATTTTTATGTATCACATGTCTCTACTTAGCACATTTATTCTATCCTTTAGCTTCTTGAACAAATGGAAGAGTTAACAGTTTGAATGTCCTTGGCTACTAAGTTTTTCATTGGTGTCATTTATGAGTCAGTTTCAATTTATTGATTTTTCTTTTCTTATGGATTGTATTTAATCTGTTTCTTTGCATGCCTGGTAATTTTGGTTTAGATGTCATATATTATGAGTTTTACCCTGTTAGGTGCTGGACATTTTTCTATAGTTTCTAATGAAAAGTTTGCATTTTTATCTTTGTTCCTCTGACAGAGAATTTTTTTTCAGTTTTCTCAGCAGTTTGAATATGCTTTGTCTAGGTTTTGTTGTTGTGTTTATTAGTAGTAATAGTATTTATTCTACTTGGTGTTTTATGGACTGTGGCTTGGTATCTTTCATTAATTTTAGAGCATTCTTGGGCATTAACTCTTCAAGTATTTTTTTTTATGTCCCATTCTCTTTTCTTCTGCTGGGATTCCAGTTACACATGTTAAATCATTTGGTATTTTCCCAAAGGTCTTGGATGCTCTGTTGGTTTTTTCACTCGTTCTCTTTCTGTTTTAGCTTTGGTGATTTCTATTAACCAATCTTCAAATTCACTAATTCTTTCCTTGCCAGTCTATGAAGGAGCCTGTTGAAGACTTTTTTTTTTCCCCCATGTTTTTTCAATTATAGCATTCCCATTTCATTCTTTTTAGTTTCCCTCTCTCTCTGGAACAGGAAAGAATAGATTTTTATAGAAACCAAAGGAGCCTTATTTTTCGCAAGTGATTTTGCTATACCTTAAATTCCTAGATGAAAGCTTTAGAAAAGCTCAGTCATTCTGGGACCTCTGGCCCTTCTTAATTCTGAAAGCCACTTGAGAATGCCCGTTGGTTAAGGACAACCAAAAGTCCTTAGTAAGACACTTAAGAATTCTTCACTACAACTAGTTTTTTAAAAAGGAAAAAATTTCTTATTTTGGTTCCAAATAGTATCTCTCTATATATAATTGGTTCTCTTAGGTAGAACCTGGTAGAATCTGATCTAAATAATTTGGATCTCTGTGGGACCAGCAGTTCTGTTCCATGGCCACAGATCACACACCTACATCAAGCTGGGAATCCTGCAAACATGGCTTCTGGTCACAAGACGGATGGAGAATTATGGCTTATCCTGGAAAAATCAGCTTCAAAGCCCTAATGAGTCAGTAATGTTATTTTGGCTTTCAGAAGGCAGAATTATTTCATTACATTCCATGTTCCCAAACCTGACAAGTAGGGCAAAGATAAATGAAAAGGCCCATGACCAAAAGTGGGTGGGTTCTGCTCAGAAGACTGGGCAGATTCATCTGCCTCCTTAGAAAACATCTTGAGCTCTCCAAAGAAAGATGTGTAAGGAAATTGTGTCTCCTAAAGTCCCATATAGGTATTCTTCCTCTGTAGTCAAAGAAGAATGAATTTAATTATTCTGCTCACTCTGGAAGTATCTATAACTCTTCAATGCTCTTAAAGTAGAACAGCTTGCATAGAACACACAGCCTTGCCATTTATGTTTTCCTCCTGTGTTCGCACTTTCAGTTGCAAGGACCGAAGAAAAGGACAAACCAGTCCTACTTACTTATGTAATATTAACCTTTATACTTTCTCTTTCCCACATCTTCATTATTGTCTAATTTCATTTCAAAATATAATTGAAAAGTATTAATTATTGCTACACATGTCATCTCTGAGTCAGTGAGACCTTGTGATAGGAAAGTTGGACATCTGTTTGTCTTGCTGAGCTTTGAGAAGGTGCTTTCTTTAGTACAATGAAGAAGTGATTCCGACATGTATCCCTGTCCATCCCAACAGTGATGCTCAGTTAGGACTTGGGAATTAATCCCTGCAGTAATTTAAATTTAATATGGATTTAATATGTATAAGAATAAAGAATAAGAATTTTATTCACAGCACCTTTCATTGATCAGGAATAGACCCACCCACCCCCAATTTGAAAAGAGTCTTAAAATAATCCATTAAAATACTCTGTGTGCTAAATACGTATTCTGATTCCTTGCAATCTATATAGTTCTTATACCTTAAGTATGTTCTTTCTAGTATCTGGATAAGTTTATGATGTTTAAAAAACCTAGAAAACTTATATATCCAGTACCATCAATAATTTCATGAAATGAAAGTACAATTATGATACCAAATGTCAGTGAGGATGTGGAGTGACAGAAACTCTCAAATGTGACTGGTGGGAGTATAAATTAGTACAATCCTTTTTGAAACCTGTCTGGCGGTATTTCCTAAAACCTAAAATGTGCATGCTCAATGATCTAGAAATTCTACCCTTAAATACATACCCATCAGAAATACATACATATGAGTACCAAAAGACATGTACAGGAATGTTCATAACAGAATTATTATAATACCTCCAAACAACAAACAGCCCAAATCCCATTAGCGGTAGGATGGATTAATATATTGTGGCATATTCATACAATGGGATGTTATATTGCCATAAAATATTACATATTACACCCATGCAATATTGCTATGCTCAGAATAAGAGCAATCTCACAAATGTAATATATTGAGCAAGAAAATAGACACATTATATAACTCAATTTATACAATGTTCAAACGTGTAAAACTAATCTATGATTCAAGTCAGAAGAGTAGTTATTTTGGGGAATGATAATGACTGGGAAGGGGTATCAGGGAATCTTCTGATAATACTCTATATCTTGTCCTCAGGGGTGGTCATACAGGCATGCTGCCTTTGTGAAAATGTATCCAACCGTGTATTTATGGTTTATAAACATTTCTGTGTATATGTGATACTTTCATTAAAAAGTTTGCTTAAAAATTCATAAATGTCCTTTAAAGTTTATTTGTAGACATTCAGGAAAATTAGTTTTGAGACTAAGAAATACATAAGTAAAATTAATGAGAGTGATAAAAGTCTTCTAAAACTCACAAAATAATTATTTACTTTTTAATAATTAAGTTAAAATTTGAGATACTATAATTTGATGTTAAGATATCAATAAGTACAATAGTAAATTTTAAAAGCTGTTGTTATGGCCCCCTCTGGTCATGACCATTAACTGCAGTGTGGAATCAAATGGAATTAGATAAACGACTGCTACCTCTCATGTTCAGCTTTACTAATGTGTAATACACCGGTATTAAATAAAGTTTAATAGGAAAAGTAAAAAAAAGTTGGAGTTGTAATAATTTTACCTTATTATCAGAACAGAGCTGTAATAATTGCAGCTTTCTTTCACAACATCTTTATGGACCTAATTTGTCCTTTAACTGTCTAGAAGCTGTAGTGACCAAATCCCTCTGTTTCCAGAGTTGCCCACACGGGAAACAGCATGAAAGAGAACCCATGGCTGCAGATCTGAGCTTCTGCATTATTAATGCTCCTGGCAAAACAGAAGCTCACAAGAAAGTGTAGATATTTGGGAGCAAAGGGGTCATCTAAGGGAGTCCCTTCTATCTATGGAATGAATATGGATTCTCCTTCATCACATCTTATTAAAAGGCCCTGTTGCCTGCCTTGATGTTGTTTTTTAACTACCTGGATTCTGGGTTTTTCTTCGTTGATAAATATTACAGTAGCTTTTGGGGGGTTAGTAATTATCTCTTACACATTCTAATAATCGGAACAGTTTATAACTTTTTCACTGATCCATATAATGGTTCAACAATCGTGACAATTTTCATGCAATAAATTATTCCCTCATATAGTTGATTTGGTACTCTGGTTTAAAACCTCTATGTTTTGTTTTTATTTTCTGTCCATGACTTAACAGACGTGGCAAATCTCTGGTGGGCAGATCTCAAATGGTGGACCTCATCTTCCAACACCCATGAAAGAGTACGAAGGAGCAATCGTAGCATGCTCTCTCGTGCCTCTGGAGGAAGTCTGCCTTTCCCTTCGGTGCACCACTGCTCCTCCCTTCGCACGTTGGCCTCTGCCCCTTTGGGAGAGCTGCTTCCCGCCAAACACGCTTCACCTTGGATACCACTTTCATTTTCCCTCAAATAAAAAAGTCCGTTTCTCCAAATTAGCTGGGATGACGCTGCCCCCACAGACCGAGGGCTACGTTGCATGGCTGTGCTGAGCCACTGCAGAGACCACAACCATGGCCAAAGAGCTGGACACTGCTGGGGCCTGGGGTCTGGAGACTCTGTGAGCCTCCCAAGGTCCTTGCACAATTCAAGGAAGGGGTAAGGGCCTTCTCCTCTCATAATAACCATGGGCCTTCCTACCAATCTTGATGAGTAGGGTATCCAGCTGGTTTTCATTAAAGTGGAGAAAATAAAGAAATACAATGTGGTTTGTGACCCAAAAGTGTCTGAGCAATTCACTTCCATTACAAATTACTCTGGTATTTACAACAAACCTACACGTGGTCAGAAAACAAGGAGATAAGGAAAATGAGGCTGTGACCATGCAGGCCTAACTGGAATATCTTATCTCCTGACATGTTCTCCCTGAGAGATCTGGAACTTGTGTTTCAGGACCTTATGTTTCTCACTGCGCCTTGCCTATCTGAATGAAAGATGATGGTGACCAAACTAGAGAAGAGAAAGGGACTATTGTTGCACATTAGAAAAAGCACAAACTTTGTAGTCAGTTTAAATCCTGCTTTTGATACTAAGTGTAAAACTCTGGGAAGTTATTTCATCTCTCCAAGCCTTCGTCTCCTGTAAATAAAATGGGGTCATTCCTAGCAACAGGGTTATTATGATGAATAAAATAATGTTTATATAGCACTTGCTATATAGGTGGCACTGATGGCTGATCATATAAAGTGAAGAAAATAAATGTCCCCTATTTTTATTCATTTCTATACCCTACCAATTCCTCTACACATATGTATTATGGACTGGAAATAATTGAGAAAATTTTCAAGAACAAGGTTATCATTTTTCCTGCCTATTTCTAATTAAGAGTATAAAATAACTTGTGCCACATGTATACTCTCATAATAACCATGGGCCTTCCTACCAATCTTGATGAGTAGGGTATCCAGCTGGTTTTCATTAAAGTGGAGAAAATAAAGAAATACAATGAAACTCAACGTATAACAAGGTTTTTGGATGTTAAATTAAATGTTAGTCTAAGGCACCATGATATACGTTATATGACATTCCAAAGTGAAGTTCTAGACCAGCATTCAAATCTTTAAAGAGTTTTACCAAATATTGAATTCACCAACATTGAACACATCATCCACACTTGAGGTAAGCATCCAAGAGAGTAGGAGACCAGGAATATAGTCCAGAGTTCCTTTTTGCTTATAATAGGATGCCTATTTCTAGAGTGGAAACCAGTATCTGAATCATTATTTGGAGTAATATACAGATCACTTAGAAGCTTATCTGTATAGCACAACTTCAGACAATTATTACTTAAGGATTAGCTTCTTACGCATGCTACGTGATCATCCAAAATGCTGAATTTACAATTATTTAATGGACTCAACTAGAAATAGAAATGAAACAATTTTGACCTTTAAGAAAATAGAGGGGACAGAAATAGTGGCAGCATTTTACCCTCAGTAAGGATACTTGTCATTGGTCAAGCCCAGTGAGCTACTATCAAACTATTCAACAGGTAGAGAGTAGCATTGCAAAGCCCTGTCAAAGAAAAGAAAATGAAACAATTACCATTTTCTCCTTCATTTAACCCTGAGTCACACTAGTTTGAATCTAATGCTTTAATCTTCTCCATTGCATGGGCCATCGCTTCCTGTTTCTCTGCATGTTTTGTAATCTTTTGTTGAAACCTGAGCATTTTGATATTTTAATGTGCTATTGCTGGAATTTACACTCTGGGGCATCTGTTTCTTAAGCTTATATCCAGTTAGTGTTATCACAGAGATATCCTTGAATGCCAGGAGCTAATTTTAAAAAAAGAGCAAGAAAAACACAGCTTTCCTATCTTTGCATATTGGCTTGTATAAGAGCTCTCCTTCAGAGCTTAGCTGTACAATGAATTTGAAGACCAGCTATAGGCAGTAGGGTAGGGTTTTCCCTTGTCCTTTCTGCATGGGTGCTTTATCTTGGACATGTGTGCATAGCCCTGGGAATCCTTCCTTTTCACAGATATGAATGTCCCCTCTTCCCTAGGAAGTAGCATATCCTCATGGTCCCAGGCACTGCACTATATGTCCCACAGCCTGCAGTCCCAAGCCACAAGTTGATTGCTCTCCCACAATGTTCTGTAGGAGAGCTCTCTGAGCTGCCTCTATATGCAGGGTAAGTTCTGGGATGGTGTAGCCACTGGGCAATTTGATGTAATTATGAACTCCAAAAATATATATTGGATTATGCTTGTAAACTGGTCTGCTAATCTGGGCATGAATAAGTTATGATTGGGGCGTTAACTGGGCCACATCAGTAGGGCATCAAGCCCACCCCTTGGTGGGTGGGGAATCAAATATAAATGGCATGGCAAGAACAGAGTTGAAGTAGTTTTGAGTTGGAGTTTTTGATGTTGGAGTCTTGAGCTGGAGCCCGGGAAGTAAGAGAGCTTGGTTGTGAGAGAAGGCCCCAGGAAAAGAGATAAGTCGTTTGCCTGAGAGTCTACAGCTGACCTTGTGGAGGAAACAGAGATGCTGAGCCTGGAGAGAAACGGAGCCCCAGGAAGAGAGGAACCCAAGAAGTCTGAACCCTGGCAAATGTCGGCAGCTGTCTTGCTCCAACACGTGGCAATGGACTTTGGTGAGGGAAGAAACTTATGTTTTATGGCCTGGTAACTGCGGACTTCTACCCCAAATAAATACCCTTTATAAAGACCAACTGGTTTCTGGTATTTTGCATTAGCACCCCTTTGGCTGACTAATACAGATGGCAAGCCTGTAACCAGGCTTTCGGCTGCCACCAGACAGACTGGACCAGACATACCTGCTCCCAGTATATGGAACTGGGACCAGGGAGCTGCACCAGGAGCAATGGCCAGCTCCATACTGAGCTAGTGAGAGGATGGGGAAGGGGCCAGTCAGGGCACCCCAAGATCATACCATTTTAAAGATGGCCTGGGGGGCGGATGTGGCTCAAATGGTTGGGCGTCCATCTGCCATATGGAGGGACCTGGGTTCGATCCCTGGGACCTCCTGGTAAAATAAAAAAAAAAAAATATATATATATATATATATAGAGAGAGAGAGAGAGAGAGAGAGAGAAGGCGCATGGGCTGCCAGGCTCTGCGTGTCGGTGAGCCGGCAGGCCCCGGGAGTCATGCAGCAAGATGATGATGTAACAGGAGAGAGACGCAGGGGAGAGACAAGACGAGATGCTCCAAAAGCCAGGAACTGAGGTGGCGCAGGTGGCAGAACACCGCTCTCCTACATCAGAGGTCTCCAGGATCGAATCCTGGTGAAGACTGGAGGAGAAGAGATGGCAGGAAACAGATACAGAGGATTGCCCAGTAAATGGACACAAAACAGCAAAGGGGGAAGGGGGCGTGTTAAAATGGATAAAGTAAATAAATAAATCTTTAAAAAAATAAATAAATAAAGATGGCTTTTTCTTGATTTGGCACTCACTCTGTTACTGCAATCCTTTAACTGTTTTCTGGAGCTTTGAGAAAGATGTTTCTGCCAGTTATTTCTGTTTTTTCAAAGCTTCTGTGGGGGATCAGTGCCCTGGAGTGTTACTTTCCAACATCCTGATTGGCCTGGGGCTTCCACATACATTTCTTTGGCTAAAGGAAGTCACATGTCCAAGCCCAACTTGAATGGGGTGGGAAAGCATGCATACCACAATTAGCCATGGCAAGGGGTAGGTGCTAAATACAAACTGAACAAATAATACAATCCATCACATGTGCTCATTGACTGTTTGGATTTTCTCTTCCATCCATATATAGGAATCTATTTAACTTTCTATTCTGTTCCATTGATTTATGCCTAGGCATATAACACACCATTTTAATGACTATAGCTTTTTAAGAAATATTTATATCTGATTGTGCAAGCCTTTCTTCTTGTCTTCAAAATTATCTTGGATATTTTTAGCATTTTGTCCTTCTGTATGAATATTAGGATCAACTTTTCAAAGTCCATAAAAAAATTCTGTGAATGCACAACATTGTGATTATACTTAAAGCCATCGATTATATACTTTGGATAGATTGTATGGTATGTGAATATATCTCAATAAAACTGCTTTAAAATAAATAAAAATTCTGTTTTAATTTTGATTGAATGCATTAAATTTATGATTAATTTGAAATGTAATGACAGAGTACTGAGGCTTCCCATTCATGACCATGGTATAGCTCTCCATTGATCTAGGACTTTCTGTAGTAATTTATAACTTCCATAAAAGTGTGAACATCATTTGAAAGATTTATTCCTAGGTATTCTACAGATTTTATTGATAGTTTTTCCTGTTATATTTTTAATTAGCTGTTAGCCTCTGTATATTGATCTTGAATCTAATATTCTCAATGAACTTTCATTTGTTCTAATAATTTATTGTAGATATTCATGAAATTTCTACATATACAACAATATCCTCTACAAGTAAAGACAGTCTTAGCTCCTCCAATTTGTATACTTTCAGTTCCTTTTCTTCTCTTCTTGCATGGTTGAAACCTACAATATAATATCGAATAGCACAATTAACATTTGTTTTGTTGCTGACTTTAAAGAGAATGCTAATTATCAATTAAGTGTGATGCTTGTTATTCTCTGTTTTTTAAAATACAGTGAGGGGAGTTCTGGGAAAATGGCATCAATGTAGGTGGACATTCTCAGCTCTTTTTCAAAAAACGGCAGAGAAGGGGCAAAAGCCTAACTGAGTGATCTGTTTTGGGAATCTACAGAGCAGGAGGCTTCAGGGCATCCATCTGGAAGGAGCTGGACAAAGAGATAAAGAGTCCAAGGGAAAACTGTGAGTTGCTCACCCCTGTGGCTGGAAATGGCAGGCAGCTAAGCCCCACCCTCAAGGCAAATAGCCTCGATAGAATCCCTGGCTCTCACCAGCCAGCTGAGTGGGAGGGAGCATTCCCTGGGAGAATGAGGGGTCTGGTAAAGGGTGGAGAGTGGTTTCCTTTCTGTGGGTTTGGCCACCTGAGCCCCCTTTGAATCTCAGGGAGGACATCAGCTAGCACTGAGGTGGCCCTGGGGAAAAGGATGGGGGAATCTGCTCAGGCAGACTGTCATACCCAGCTACCCTGTGAGAGAGGAACTTGGTGAGGGAGGGGGCAGACATAGGCAACTAACTAGCCTGGCCCCTGAAAACTGAAAACTGAAAACTCGCCTAAGGGAAATGGAGACAGAAAGAGCCAGATAAGCTTCCAAAAGCCTATTTTGTCTATAGAGCTGCTGTAGCACAGTGGGGGAATTTCTGCCTTGCATGTACAAGGTCCCTGGTTTGAGTCCTAGTACCTTCTAAGAGAAGGGATCCAGGGAGAGATAATGCATACAGCTAGCACCTTATGATAGGGAACTTATAGACTGAGTTTCTCTTTTTTGTTTTATGGTTTTTTGGATTTTTTTCCTTTATTTTATTTGCTAAAACTGGATACATCACCTGCAGAGAGCAGGTTGCTGGATGCTTAATTGATGAGCAGCAGCAGCCTAAGAAGGTCCCTAAGGGCCTAAGAGGGAAGGCTGTTTATCCTGCATTGTTTCTTTGTTGCTGTTTTGTTCCTTGTTTGTTCTTTTTCCTTTCTTGTTTCCTTTTTTTTTCCTTTTACTTATTTTTTCAACCAATTTTATTTCTCTTCTTTCCTTCATTTTTCTCTCTTCTGACTTCTATTGCTTTTCTTTCATTCCACCACTTCTTATTTGGGCTTTATTCCCCCCCCCCGCCCCTCTCTTTTCCCCCCTTCTATTCTCTTCTTATTTGTCTGGCCTTTAATTCATTCTACTTTTTTCCTCTCTATTTTGTTTCTTGTTTTATTTTTTCTATCACACCTCTTTTTATCCTTATTCCTTTGTATTTTTTATGATTTTTCTTTACTTGTATTACTTAGTTTCCTAGCTCATGTATGGTTCTTCTCCCACCTTTTTTTATTATTATTAATATCGCTCTCTTTCTTTTCTAATCTCTTTCCCTTTCTCTGGTCTTAATATTTTTTTTCAAGGGAACACAGACAGCTGCAAGGATATAGAATAAGAGGAACCAAGTATCAAAAATTATCCTTACCACACACAAGAAACAACAAAATAAAACCCTAGAGTAGAAAGAGAAGCTAACCAACCAAATAAGCCCATCAAGATAAACAGATGCCTAGACACCAAAAAAAAAAAAAAAAAAAAAAAATAATAATAATAATAATAAAATAAAAAAATAAAAAATTACAAGCAATACTATGAAACAGGAAGACATAGCCCACTCTAACAAACAAACTAAAAAACAGAAGGAGATGCAGAATGTGGAACAACTAATCAAGGATGTCCAAACAATATCATGAGTCAACTTAATGAAGTGAAGGAAGAGATAAATGATATCTCTGGGGGAACATACTGAAGATATTGCAAACATACATAAAAAGATAACAGACCTGATGGTGATGAATGGCACAATGCAAGAAATCAAAAACACACTGGAGGGGGGCGGATGTGGCTCAAATGGTTGGGCATCCATCTGCCATATGGAGGGACCTGGGTTCGATCCCCGGGACCTCCCGGTAAAATAAAAAATATATATATAGAAAGCGCATGGGCTGCCAGGCTCTGTGTGCCACTGAGCCGTCGGGCCCCGGGAGCCAGGCAGCAGGATGATGACGTAACAGGGGAGAGACAAGACGAGATGCTCCGAAAGCTCCAGAAGCCAGGGGCTGAGGTGGCGCAGGCAGCAGAATACCTCTCTCCTACATCGGAGGTCTCCAGGATCGAATCCTGGTGAAGACTGGAGGAGGAGGAGGATGAGAAGAGGTGGCAGGAAACAAACACGGAGAATTGCGCAGCAAATGGATACAAAACAGCAAATGGGGAAGGGGGGGTTTAAAATGGATAAAGTAAATAAATAAATCTTTAAAATAAAAAAAAAAAAAACACTGGAAGCATGTAACAGCAGATTTAGACAAGCAGAGGAAAGAATCAGTGATGTGGAAGATGGACAGTAGTAAAGATAGATAAAAAGGAAAAATCCAGCAGGGACTTAGGAACTTGAATGACAACACAAAATGCACAAACATATGCATTAGGCATCCCAGAGGGAGAAGAGAAGGGAAAGGAGGCAGAAGGAGTGTTGGAGGGAATAATGGCTAAAAATTTCTCAACTCTAATGAAGGACATGGATGTACATGTCTAGGATGTGCAGTGCACACCAAACAGTATAAATTTTAACAGGCCTACCCCAAGACATATACTTGTCAAATTATCCAGTCCACAAGACAAAGAGAATACTGAAAGCAGCAAAGAGAGAAGAGACCCATCACATACAAGGGAAGCTCGATAAGATTAAGTGCTGGAGAAGTGGATGTGGCTCAAGCAACTGAGTTCCCACCTACCACATGGGAGGTCCCTGGTTCGATTCCCAGTGCCTACTAAAGAAGATAGCGAGTTGGCATGACAGGCAGGCACAGAAGGTTGATGCAACAGGATAATACAACAAGAGATACAAGAAGCAAAAATATAATGAGAGACACAACAGAAGCAGGGAGTGGAGGTTCCCAGTGCCTCCTAAAGAAGATGAGCAAGACAGGAAGCTGACATGACATGATGACACAACAAGAGGCACAAGGGACTCTTGAGGGACACAAGAAGGACACAACAGAGTGGGGAACAGAGGTGGTTCAAGCAGTTGGCTGTCTCCCTCCCACATCAGAGGTCTCAGGTTCAGTTCCTGGGTCTTCCTAAAGTAAACAAGGAAGATGAACAGACACAGCAAATGCAAACAATGAGAGGGTGGGGAGAAATAAATAAAGAAAAATTTTTAAAAGTTAAAAAAAAAAAAAAAAAGACTAAGTGCTGATTTCTCATCTGAAACCATGAAGGAAGAAGGCAGTAGTATGACATAGTTAAGATGCTAAAAGAAGAAAGCTTCCAGCCAAGAATTCTCTACCCAGCAAAGCTGGCACTCAAAAATGAGGGAGAGTTCAAAATATTCACAGATAAACAGAAATTAAGAGAGTTTGTCAATAAGAAACCTGCCCTTCAAGAAATACTAAAGGAAGTTCTGCAGATTGAAAGGAAAAAACAGGAGAGAAAGAGTTGGAGAAGAGTGTAAGAATAACTAAAAAGAAAAAAAGAGAAATAAAAACAAAATATGGCATACATAAACCTAAAGAAAATATGGCTAATGTAAGTAATTCCTTGACAGTAATAACACTGAATGTTAATGGATTAAACTCTCCCATCAAGAGACACAGATTGACAGAATGGATAAGGAAATATGACACATCTGTGTGCTGTCTATAAGAAACTCACCTTAGACTCAGGGATGCAAGGAGGCAAAAAGTGAATGGTTGGAAAACAATTTTACATGCAAACAATAATCAGAAAAGGGCAGGAGTAGCTATACTATGTTGTACAAAATATACTTTAAATGCAAAACTATTGTAAGAGACAAAGAAGGACACTATATATTAATAAAAGGGGAAATCTATCAAGAAGAACGAACAATCATCAACCTTTATGCACCTAACCAGAGTGCCTCAAAATACATAAGGCAAACATTGGAAAAACTAAGTGGAGAAATAGATGCCTCTACAATTATAGTGGGGGACTTTAATAGACCATCAACACCATTAGAACATCTTGACAGAGGATCAATAAAGAAACAGATACCTTGAATAATACATTAGAGGATCTGGACCTAATAAATATATATAGAACATTATACCCAAATACAGTGGGATATGCATTCTTCTTAAGCACACATGGATCATTCTCCAGGATAGACCACATGATAGGCCACAGAACAACTCTCAATAAATTCAGAAAGATTAAAATTATACAAAGTAATTTCTCTGACCACAATGAAATGAAGCTGAAAATAATAAGGAGCAGAGAAGCAGATTAGGCACAAAGATATGGAAGTTAAACAACACACTCTTAGACAATCAGGGTCAAGGAGGAAATTGCAAAAGAAATCAATAACTACCTTGAAACGAATGAAAATGACAACACAATGTTTCAAAACCTATATGATGCAGCAAATGCAGTGATGAGAGGGAAATTCATAGCCATAAATGCCTACATTAAAAAAAAGAAGAGTGCGCTAAAATCAAAGACCTAACTGCATACCTGGAGGAATTAGAAAAAGAACAAAAAATTACCCCAAAGCAAGTAGAAAGAAGGGTATAACAAAGATGAGAGCAGAGCTAAATCAAATTGAAAGTAAGAAAGCACTAGAAAAAATAAACAAAACCAAAAGCTGGTTCTATTGAGAAGATTAATAAAATCGACAAACCATTACTTAGACTAACAAAGGAAAAAAAAAAAAAAAAAGAGAAGATGCAAATACATAAAATAAGAAATGAGGAAAGGGATATCACCACTGACCCCACAGAAATAAAGAGTATCATAAGGGGATACTTTGAAAAACTGTATGCCAACAAGATGGATAATTTAGAGGAAATGGGCAAATTCCTAGAAACACACAAGCAGCCTACATTGATGAAAGAAGAAATTGATGAACTCAACAGACCAATCACAAGTAACGAGATAGAAATAGTCATCAAAAATCTCCAAACTAAGAAGAGCCCAGGAACAGATAGCTTCACAGGTGCATTCTACCAAACATTCCAGATAGATTTAACACCAACCCTTCTTAATCTCTTCCAGAAAAATAGAAGTGGAGGGAACATTGCCTAACTCATTCTATGATGCCAACATCACCCTAATACCAAAGCCAAACAAAGATGCCACAAGAAAGGAAAACTATAGACAATTTCTCTAATGAACCTAGACATTAAAATCCTCAACAAAATACTTGCTAATCATATTCAACAACACATCAAATAAATTACACACCATGACCAAGTGAGTTTCATCCCTGGTATGCAAGGATGATTCAACATAAGAAAATCAATCAATGTAATACACCACATAAAGAAATCAAGAGGGAAAAAATCACATGACCATCTCTATCGATGCAGAAAAAGCATTTGACAAAATACAGCACCGTTTGCTGATAAAAACACTTCAAAAGATAGGAATAGAAAGGCACACATGAAAAACCCACAGCTAACATCATATTCAATGGTGAAATCGTAAAATCTTTCCCTCTAAGATCGGGAACAAGACAAGGATGTCCACTGTCACCACTCTTATTTAACATTGTGTTAAAAGTACTTGCTCAAGTGCGAGTATTCTCGCTGTCCTGATTTTGTGATAATCAGGGTAGGCTAAACAATTGCTATATTAGAAACCATGCATGTGTCCCCAGACGTAGTTTTTCTCCCTAGGTCTGGTTTTTAGAATGCTGGTGATAAACTAAGCCTGATTTATTATATGACCATCTTGCATGGGAAATGACTGTAACTCTAAGTATCTTTGGTCAATCTTAAGAGATATAACAGGGGGACAGATGTGGCTCAAATGGTTGGGCATCCGTCTCCCATATGGAGGGACCTGGGTTCAATCCCCAGGACTGCCTGGTAAAAATTAAAGAAAGAAAAATATAGAAGGCACACGGGCTGCAAGGCTCTGTGCATGGGTGTGCCACCAGGCCCAGAGCAGGTGAGCCCCCCAGGCCCTGCGCATGGGTGCACTGTCAGGCCCTGAGAGCCATGCAGCACGATGATGACATAACAGGAGAGTGACACAAGGGAGAGCCAAGACAAGACGTGCCGAAAAACTACGAACTAAGGTGGCGCAGGCGGTAGGCCATCTCTCTCCCACATTGGAGTTTCAGAGGATTGAATGCCAGTGAAGACAGGAGGAGAAGGATGGGAAGAGAGGGCAGGAAACAGACACAGAGAGTTGCCCAGCGAATGGAAACAAAAACAGCAAAAAAAAGGGGGGAGGGGGATTAAAAATAGATAAAAGTAAATAAATAAATCTTTTAAAAAAGTATATGGGAGTAAGATATGGACTATAGTTAGTAATAATACTTTGATATTCTTTCATAATTTGTTAACAAATGTTTCACAACAATGCAAAGTATTTCTGGTGGGGTGATGTATGGGAGCCCTGTATGATGTTATGCATGTTTGTTTTGTAAGTTCACAATGTTTACTGAACACTTATTGTTTATGTATGTTCATGTATGAATGATATACTTCAAAAAATTGTTAAAAAAAAAAAAAAAAGAAGTACTTGCTTAAGCATTTAGGCATTAAAAAGATACAAATGGCATCCAAATTGGAAGTAAGAAGTAAAAATATCGCTATTTGCAGATAACATGATCCATACATAGAAAGCCCTGAGAAATCTATCTACAGCAAAGCTTCTAGAGCTGATAAATGAGTTCAGGGAAGTGGCAGGATATAAGATCAACACACAAAAATCAGTAGCATCTCTGTACACCAATAATGACAACTCTGAGGAGGAATCAAGAAAAAAGTTCCATTTACAATAGCAACCAAAAGAATCAAATATCTAGGAATGAACTTAACTAAAGATGTAAAGGACTATTATGCAGAAAACTACTTAGCATTGTTAAAGGAAACCAAAGAAGACCTAAATAACTGTAATAATAGTCCTTGTTCATGGATTGGAAGACTAAACATCATTAAGATGTCTATCCTACCCAAAATGATTTACAGATTTAATGCAATCTCAATAAAAATTACAATAGCATTTTTTCACTGAATTGGAAAAGCTAACTATGAAATTTGTTTGGAATGGCAAGGGGCCCTGAATAGCCAAGGACATATTGAGAAAGAAAATTGGAGAAATCACACTACTTGACTTTAAAACATACTACAAAAGCCACAGTGGTCAAAACTGCATGGTATTGGCACAAGCATAGACATACTCACCATTGGAACCGAGTTGAGAGTTCTGATACAGATCTTTGCATAAATGGTCAACTGATATTCAACAATGACACCAAGCCCACTCAACTGGGAGAGAATGACCTCTTCAATAAATGATGCTTAGAGAACTGGATATCAATATCCAAAAGAATAAGGACCACCACATCACACCCTATACAAAATTAACTCAAGATGGACCAAAGATCTAAATATAAGAGCCAAGTCCATAAAGCTCCTAGAAGATAATGTAGGGAAACATCTATGAGCTCTTGTAGCAGGAAATGGTTTTATAAACTTTACACCCAAAACATGATCAATGAAATTAAAAATAGATAAATGAGGCCTCTTCAAATTTAAAAACTTTTGCACCTCAAAGGAGTTTGTCAAGAAAGTGAAAAGTCAGCCTACTCAATGGGAGAAAATATTTGGTAACCATATATCTGATAAGGGCCTAATATCCAGCATACATAAAGAAATCCTACACCTCAAAAATAAAAAGACAAACAACCCATTTAAAAAATGGGCAAGTGATTTGAATAGACACTTCTCCAAAGAAGAAATACAAATGGCTAAAAAAGCAAATGAAAAGATGCTCAACATCACTAGCTATTAGAGAAATGCAAATCAAAACTACAATGAGATATCATCTTACACCCATTAGACTGGTGGCTATTCAAAAAAACAGGGGACTATAAGTGTTGGGGAGGATATGGAGGAATGGGAACTCTTATCCACTGCTGGTGGAATGTAAAATGGTGCAGCCATTGTGGAGGACAGTTTGGCATTCTTCAGGAAGCTAACTATAGAATTGCCATATGACCCAGCAATCCCACAGAAAAATTGAAAGCAGGAACATGAACAGATATATGCACACCAATGTTCATAGCGGCAATAGTCACTATTGCCAAAAGTTGCAAACAATCCAAATGTCCATCAACAGATGAATGGATAAACAAATTGTGGTATATACATACAATGGAATATTACCCAGCTGTAAGAAAGAATGCAGTATTAACACACAAGATAACATGGATGAATCTTGAAGACCTTATGTTGAGTGAAGCAAGCCAGGCATTGAAGAACAAATATTACATGACCCTACTGATATGAATTAAGCAAATTGAGCAGATTCACAGAGCTAGAGTCTGGAAGATAGATTTACAGGAGACAGAAATGTAGAAGATTGTGAGCCAATGTCCATATGGGCAAAATCTATGATAAAGTGGAAGGGTGTAGTTGTGCAATGGATGGGCATGTCAGTGGTGCAGCGATGCTATTGGGTTGGGCAGTGCTGGTTTGTGAGCAGGGTAGGGTAGGGTGGGGAGGGTGGATTGGACTGTCCATGGAACTGGGGAGAGGGTTGAGGGAGGGAGCAGATGAACTCTGGGAATTTGTGGGTATGTGGTTGAAACTACAACATTTGGGGAATATTCTTTTGGCAAATATGGCGGGGGGGTGTTGCTGGTTTAGGGTGTTGTATGTGGGGGCATGTAGGACAGGGCACACCTGGGGCTGGCTTCCAGAGAGTGTGTGAGTATTCATCTTCTCATAGTGTGTTGTATCAGTGGGTGGAGACCCACACATTGAGTAGGAAGGTGTTGGACACCCATCCTTGGGAGTCCTGCTATGTTCTCAAATAGAGGGGCTGGAGTCTCTCAAGAGCATAGATAGTGCCTAATAGGGGAGGACAGGCCACTTTGTCAAGTCCTCAGTGTTGCTGCAAGTAACTATGAATCTTGTTCTTCAAGGAGTGAAGCTTGGTGGTTGCCATAGAATCTGAGGGGAAGGGGAGGGAGGAATAGAATAGATAGAATACGGGGCATTTTTGGGGCAATGGAATTGTTCTACATGATCTTGCATTGAGTCTCAGTGATGAGGGATGCATGGGAGGAGGTTCACCTGGGGCATACCTATAAGGCATATGAATGTGTTCAAGTGTCCATGGGGCATTGTCACGGTGAGTGGAGATTCACACAATAACCAAAAGAATATCAAATTCCCATTCTAGGGAGCTCTGCCACATTCTCTAATGGGACAGCAAGAATCTGAGTACAGGGGTAGTGACTAGTGAAGGAGGATGGACCATTGACGGGCACTTGATATTGATGACTGTACTTATGAATCTTTACTTTTGAAATTGAAACTTAGCCTAGTATTATAGGGTGCCTAAGTGTTACCTCCTGAGAGCCTCCTGAGGCCTTGTAGCCTCTCTCTAAGCCAAACCCAGCATATAAATGCATTACCTTCCCCCCAGCATGGGACATGACTCCCGGGGATAAGCCTCCCTGGCACTGAGGGATTACTACCAAGCACCAGCTAGCAATGCAACTGGAAAAAGACCTTGACCAAAAGGGGGAAAGGGTAAAGACAAACAAGTTTATATGGCCAAGAGACTTCAAAATGAGTCAGGGAGTCATTCCAGAGGTTACGCTTATGCACATCTCAGCAGGATCTCATTTGACTGCGAAAGTAAATATTGCCTCAAATAGTGGGGCTCCTTAGTGCTCTCAAGACACCCAGACACTATAGGCAGGCCAGACAGCTCAGGAGTTTGGTGTCCTGCCAGGGAGCCCTACTTTGGAATTTATGCCCCCCCCCCAGTGTGACAGAGTTGGACTCAGTTGTGGTTTCCCTACACGTGGCTCCTCTACCCTTTTTTTATGAACCTATAGTTAGTACTAGAGTTGATAGGTGTATGTCCAAGAGACTGAAATCTTTAGGCTGTCCATGTGCCAGTTGGGCCCTGAATCTCAAGAGAGTTGCAACACCTACTCTCCAGTTCATTTGACTCACCAGGACGACTAACAAGGAGATGATGATGGACAATGACCATCCCAAGGAACAGAAAGAGTCTGCAACTGCAAGCAAGATAGTCCCATCCATCTGCCCCATGAGATCTAGCCCCCTCTCAATTAGAGGTGGAGTGGGCATCATCATCCCAGAATCCTCAGGACTGGGGAATGAATGTTGGACTAGAATATACTCACTGTTATTCTACTATAGACTTATTGTGATTCTAGCAGTGGAAGAACTTATATCACTGATGTGGAGGCAGTGGCCACTGGAGGTTCTGAGGGGAGGGAGAGGGAAAAACAAGTATAATATAGGGATATTTTCAGGACTTGGGAATTGTCCTGAATGACATTGTGATGACAGACACAGGCCATTATATATCTTGTCATAACTTACAAAATTGTGTGGGAGAGAGTGTAAACTGCAATGTAAACTATAATCCATGCTCTGTGGTAATGCTCCAAAATGCGTTCATCAATTGTAACAAAGGTACCACACTAACGAAGGATGTTGTTAATGTGGGAAAATGTGGGAGGGGTAGGGAATGGGGCATATGGGAATCCCCTATATTTTTTTATGTAACATTTATGTAATCTAAGTATCCTTTAAAAAAAATAAAGTATATATAAAAAAGAAAAAAATACAGTGAATAGTACAATGTATCATTATGTATCAATCACCCAATTAAACAATTATCAATATTTTGCCGCATTTGCTTCATCTATCTCCCGTTTTTCTATTTCTTTTTTCTGTGCTGAAGTATTCAAAGCCAAATCCAGAACATCATGTCATTGCAGCCATAAATAATTGAGTACATATCTCAAACATATAGCTATGCTTGTACATAAACACAATGCCACTCTAATACCTAACAAAGTAGGCAGCAATTCTTAGTTATTATCTAATACTGCACCTATAATTATACTTCTCCAATTGGTCCAAAAACATCATTTGGAAGTAATTTCTTTCAAATCAGGATCCAACAAGATCCATGCATGACATTTGGCTGTCTTTTAACTCTTTTAATCTAGAGTAGTCCCCATTCCCTTTTTATTTCCTGCCATTGACTTGCTGGAGAAATCAGGTCTGTTACCCTGAACAATATTGCACATCTTGGATTTGTCTTTTTGCTTACTTATTTCAGTTAACTTGTTGGTTTATCCCCTGTATATCTGGTAAATGGAAGTTAGCAGTAGAGGCTTGGCTGAATATATCAAGAATAGTTCAGGAATCACAAATATCTACTTAAATAAATTTAGTGAAACTAAGATTGATCAGTGACGATATTCTGCTTTGCACAACGATTTTTTAACTACAGGTCTCATACATTGATAAGTGTTGTCAGAATCAATTATTTCATTAGGGGTTGTAAAATGGTGATTTTCCATATCCATCATTCTTTTTTTCAGTATTGTATGGCATATATCCTTACAAAACAATTTTTTGTTTTTACAATGAGAAAATTTGGCTACTCTGAAACAGTTTACATCAGAAAACAGGGTGGGTGTTTAATTCTTTCCTTTTTCAGAATAGGGAGAGGTCCTGGAGAGGGGCGAAGGCAGACTCCACTGAAAAGGTGCTATTTTAATGAAGACATGAAAACTGTAAGACAGATATCCTGGAGAAGAACATCCCAAACAGAGAAAAGTGCAAATGCAAAGACCTTGAGCAGGAAGCATGCCTGGTTTTGGGGAGCAAGTGCAAGGAGACCAGCAGGTCTGGACAAAAGGGAAGGGCAGAAGGGTAGATAGTGTCAGGGAGGTAATGGAGGCCCTGATCATGTAAGGCCTTGCAGGCTCTCGTGGCTTTTACTCGGAGTGAAATTCTAAGCACTTAGAGGGTTTTGAGCAGAGGAGGACCATGTTTTGACTTTGTGTTTGTCTGTGACTGATATCTTGAGACTAGACTAAAAGGAAGAAAGGTTAAAATAGTGGCGCCAATTTGGAGGCTATTACAAAACTCAGATAAGAGATGATAGTGCCCTGAACCACTGTGATCTTAGTGTAAACTAAGATACGATCAGATTCTGTATAGATCTTGAAGTTAGAGCCAATGGGATTTTCTGAATGGATTAAAGTGTGAGGGGAAAAGACTAGTTTTTCACCTGAAAAACTGGAGAATAGAATTGCCAGTAATTATGTATGAAGTTCAGAGGTGAACCAGAAGACCACTGTCTAGCCCTAGACTTGCTAATGGGTGGTGGACACAGAATAGATCCAAAGAGCACAGCCAAGACTGAAAATTGAGCTAGCATTGGAACTGTTTTGTTCTTACAGTCTCTCTACTTGTCCAATTAATCTATTTTCAGGGTAAATTACTCACCACTGTTTCCTCTCTTTTTTTCTTCCCCTCACCTTTAGAGCTCTCTTTGGTTCATTTGATGTTTTATTAAAGTCTTTTCTGGATTATTTTCCTTAAATGATGCTGGCTAATATTTATCTAGAACTGACTACACGATAGGCTCTATTCTAAGCACTTTATATATTTAAACTAATTTAATTCTCATGGCAATCTCATCAAGTACTATTATTATCCCTATTTTATATATATAAGGAAAGTGAGGCACAGAGAGGTTTATAATCCAAGCCAATGTCACACAGTAAATGTTAATGCCAGAATTTGAACTCTGGCAGCTTGGACCCACAGCCTGATTTTACCCACAATGGTGTATTACTTCTTCGATGTATTAGTTGGCTAGTATAAACTTTGAATTATTTCATGCACTCTCTCACCTTTCTTCTTTCTTAAAAATGAGTTTTGCCAGGGACATATCTTTTCTTGTTAGCCTTTTCAAAGAACCAACTTTTGGCTTTATCGATGTTCTCTATCATTTGTTTTCTATTTCATTAAAATTTGCTCCTATCTTTATTTTTCCTTCTTTCTTTGGGTTTAATTTTTGGGTGTTTTCTATCTTGTTTGATGACTGTTTAGATCATCAATTTTTTGGCCTTTCTTCTTTTTTTAATGTTATTTAAATATATCAATTTTCCTGTACCATGCACTTCAAAAAATAATTTTTCATTTTTATTTAATCTATCACCCACAGGTTACTTAGAAATATATTTTTTAGTGCTGAAATATAGGGATTTTCTACTCATCTTTTTGTTACTGGCTTCTAGCTTAATTCCATGTGGCCATAGAACTTATTTTGTCTTAGTCTTTGCCAGAACAGCTATGACAAATACTACAAAATGGGTTGGTTTAAACAATAGGAATTTATTGCTCACAGTTTGTTGGCTAGAAATCCAAAACCAAGATGTCAGCAAGGCCATGCTTTCCCTGTCAGTGGAGTTCTGGTGCTAGCAGTCCTCAGTTACATGGTGATGTCCTTGTTCTGCTCCTGTGGCTCTGACTTCTGACTGCACCCGAATTTTCTCTCTTAAGGCATTTAGTCACACAGTTCAAGGCCCACCCTCATCAGTTTGGTCACAACTAAATAAAATCTTAGAAGGTCCTATTCACAAATGAGTCCACACCTTGACTCACCTTAACATATTCAAGGATGCTATTTACAAATAGGTTCACATCCACAGCAATGCGGATTAAGACTTGAACATGTCTTATGGGTACAGGATTCAGTTCCCAATTTCTGTATGATTTCAATCCTTTGAAATTAGTATAAAATGGCTTTATATTCTTTCTCTATTATGGTTTTCTCTTGATTTGTCTTTCCTAAATACATATGAATGCAATTTAAAAATGTTTGAAGCATTTGCTAACAGGTTACCCAGGAGCCTTTTTGTACTTGCTTTTGCTTATGTGTCTATATGCATATTGTGATGGTTAAGTTCATGTGTCAGCTTGACCAGGTGATGCTGTCACCAGTTGTTTGGTTAAGCAAGCACTGGCCTGATTGTTACTGTGAAGACATTTTATAGACTTAAATCATCAGCAAGTTGATTGCATCTAAGGCTGATTATATCTACAATCAACTGAGGAGATTGCCTTCGACAATGAGAGATGTCTTATCCAATCACTGGTCTTTAAAAGTAGATGTGATGACTTTAGCAGTTAAAAGAGAATTCCCATCTCTACTTCAGCCAGCCAGCTTCTCCTGGAGAACTCATCAAGAACTGGCTTGCAGCCTGCCCTACGAAATTTGAACTTGTGCATCCCCACAGTCTCATGAGACAATTCTTATAAAAACCTATTAATATTTACAGATGTCTCTTGTTGGTTCTGTTTCCCTAGAGAACCCTAATACACATAAAAAGCATCAACTCTTGCCATTTGCAGAAGTGACATCACTTCATTCCTTGTAGGCAACCATAAAAGACAGTGACAAATATTTCATTTGGTTAAGACATCTTAAATGAACATACATTAAGGACAGTTTGTACAACAGAATCTGCTTCATGGTGCAGATTTATCGTTCTTTGTCATTAACTCTGAAGTAATTCTCATTTGAAATATGAAGGGGCTTCTATGATTGCTCTGAGGAAGGGGTTCCTGAAGAGCTTGTGGTACATTCCTAGACAATTTCTGCTTGATTGTAGGTAGCAGAGTAACAAATGAAGGGATACATAAAATTTTATTTTAAAATTATTTTCATGGAAGAAGCTGGATCAAAATTTTTTTTTAATTTAAACTTTGATTTAAAGTCACCTAGAGAGGGAAGTGGATGTGGCTCAAGAAATTGGGCTCCCATCTACCATATGGGTGGTCCACAGTTCAATTTCAGGGGCGTCCTAGTGAAAAGCAAGCTGGCCCGCACAGGAGTGCTAGCCTGCGCGGAGACCTGGCGCAGCAAGATGATGCAACAAAAAGAGACCCAGAAGAGAGACAATGAGAGACACAGCAGATCAGGAAGCTGAGGTGGCACAAGAGATTGAGTGCCTCTCTCCACTCTGGAGGGTCCCAGGCAGTTCCCGGTGCCGCCTAAAGAGAAGACAAGCATAAACAGAAGAGCAGACAGTGAGCTCAAAAACAAAGAGGGGGTGGGAAATAAATAAATAAATCTTTTTAAAAAATACAGTTACCTGGAGATAAGTAATTTTTTTCTAGAAAGAATTTCCTAAATGGTCCTTCAGTGATACAGATAGAAGACTTTCTTCTGAAGGAAGAGTTTATTTTTTCCAATTAAGCATACCTTTCTTTAAGTCTCAACTCCTTGGTCTGCAAAACTACAGTAACCAGCATGGGGGGCGGGGGTTGGAGCTAGCTGGATGTGGGGTTTGGCAGGACCCTTTTGGGGGAATGGAAATTCTGACCCCTTTCCATTTGATTTTCTACTAATGTTAGTAGAAAATCTCCCAAGGACTATGATGACCCTGACTAGGATCAGCTAGCCCAAAAAGAGCCCAGTCCACGAAGAGGAATTCTCTCTGAAGTGAAGCAATTGTCAGAACTGACATAGATGTAACACCAGGTCTTGGGTGGTAGGGGCGGGGAGGGGAGGGAGGGAAGGTGGGCAAATTCTCCGACGCAACGTGAGGCTGAGGCTGCTGCACTCTTCCACCCAACCACCCCGTCATCTTGGACAAGCCTTGGAGTTGTCGGTGTGTGTGTGTGTGTGTGTGAGTGTGTGTGTGTGCATGAACTAAACACACGTGCTGTGGAAGAGCGGTGCCGCTGTGACGCCATTGCTGTGGAAGTCGAGTGTGCCTTCAGGGAGACAAGCCTTCTTTTCCTCACCTTTGCACCGTGGGAACTAGCTCTGTTGGTCACTTTATTCATTGCCAGAGTGGTCAGAAATGGTTCATTGTCTTCAAGAGCGTCACTGAAAGGCGGCAATATAGCACTGGCAATGGAAAATGAGGCCCTCTGGTGGATGATAACATTTTACGGTTTTCTTTCCAGGAGGCTTATTTTTTGGACTTATCACAGGAGATAGAAAACCCTGAGAAGGAAAGTCAGACATTTCTAAAATTGAAAAGGATTTGGGGCCATGAATACTTCAATAATAAAAAGGAGGTGGCCTAAGTATTTTTAAGTCCAGATTGGTTAAGAAGGACAAGTTAGGTAACTGAATACTAAAATCGCCTCCCTTGTAAGTAGAAATTGAACTCTGCTCTCTTTGTAATTTCAATATGCTTAGTCAGTAGTGTCTACATAAATGCCTCATTCATTGCCACAAATATTTATTAAGTCCTTTCACTCTGCCAGGCACTCTTCTAAAAATGCTTGAATGAATGTACACTTTACTTGGAGTTTGGAATAAAAGGCCAGCCACCAGATGGAGTCCTAGGCATAACTAATTAAATTGCTCATGAGCGTGACCCCATCTCCCAGCTTCCCTACTGTCCACGTCAATTTTGAAATCAGACTGCCAAATCTTCGGCCCAGAGGCAGGTGTCATCAAATAGGTAATCAGAACTCTAGTTGAACAAACTCTTCAGTTCTAGCACCTCCCTACACCAGACTCTGGATGCCCCCTCCCCTACATGTCCTTTTTTTCCCCCCAACTAAACGAGTACTGCCTCTCTACATACACACACACACACACACACACACACCTGTACACCCCTATAACCCTGCCCTTCCATTTTCCATTCCTCAGGGAAAGCAGGTTCAATTTCTCATATGACCCCCTAAAAAACCATTGCTCTTTGGAGCAAATAAACTGAGCAGGCCAGTCCCACTCTTTTGCTAACCAGTTTTGAAGGGACCTGTTACCTTGATGTTGAAAAGGACTGGGAAAGAGAGAGAGGAATGAGGAAGCCACACAGCCCTTGCAACTTCTACAGAAGTAGGGGAGAGGAGATGCAACTATTTAATCAGTGATGAAATTCTCAACATACCTGAAACCAACCTCAGCTTTTCCACTGATATTGGGAACAAGACAAGGATCCCCACTGTCACCAGTGTTGTTCAATATCACCTTAGTAGTTCTAGCTACAGCAATTAGGCAAGAAAAAGACAAAAGGCACCCAAATAAGAATGGAAGAAGTAAAACTGTTGCTATTCACTGATGACATGATCCTATACCTAGAAAATCCTGAAAAATCCACCACAAAGCTACTAGAGCTAATAAACAAGTTCAGCAAAGTGGCAGTGTACAAGATTAATACTCAAATCAGTACCATTTCTATACACTACAGACGAGCAATCTGAGGAGGAAGACTAAATACCATTAAGATGTCAATTCTACCCACAACACAGTCCCAATCAAAATTCCAACAGACTTCTTTGCAGAAATGGAAAAGTCAATTATTATATTTATTTGAAAGGATAAGGAGGTCCCACATAGCCAAAAATATCTTTAAAAAGAAGCACAGGGAGCAGGTGTAGTTCAGTGGTTGAGTGTCTGCTTTGCATGTATGAAGTCTCAGGTTCAAGTTTCAATCCCTGGTACCTCCTTAAAAACAAAGAAACACACATACACCAAAAAAAAAAAAAAAAAAAAAGTTGGAGGACTTGCACTTCCACACTTTAAAGCATATTACTTAGCTATAGTGGTAAATAACAACAACAACCAAAAAAAAAAAAAAAAAACCCAGCATGGTACTGGCATGAAAGTAGACATGTTGATCAATGGAATTGAATTGATACTTCAGAAATAGATTCTCATGTTTATGGTCAAGTGATTGTTAAGACTTTAAAAAAAAAAAGATTCATTTATTTATTTATTCCCCTCTTCCCCGTTTGCACTCGCTGTCTGCTCTCTGTATCTGTTTGTTGTGTGCTCTCTGTGTCTTCTCGTCTTCTTTTAGGAGGCACTGGGAACCGAACCCAGGGCCTCCCATGTGGGAGGGAGGGACCCAATTGCTTGAGCCACATCCACTCCCTGCTTGTTGTGTCTCTCATTGTGTCAGCTCATTGACACAATGAGCCAGTCATGTCAGCTCACTGTTGTCTTCTTTAGGAGACACTGGGAGCTGGAACCAGGACCTCCCATGTGGGAGGTGGGCACCCAACTGCTTGAGCCACATCTGTTCCCCCAGTCAAGTGATTTCTGACAAAGCTGTTGAGCCCATCCAGCTCAGACAGTCTATTCAACAAATGGTGCTAGGAGAACTGGATAGCCACATCCAAAAGAAAGAAAGAGGACCCCTATCTCACACATTATACAAAAATTAACTCAAAGTGGATCAAGGACCTAAATATAAAAGCCAGAACCATAAAACTCATAGAAGAAAATGTAGGGAAACATCTTCAAGATCTTGTGGTAGGTGGTTTCTTAAACCTTACACCCAAAGCATAAGCAATGAAAGAAAAAATAGATAAATGGGACCTCCTCAAAATTAAACACCTTTGTTCTTCAAAAGACTGTCAAGAAAGTAAAAAGGCAGTCCACTCAATGGAAGAAAATATTTGGAAACCACATATCCAATAAGAACTTGATATCTATGCTATATAAAGAGATCATACAACGAAATGATAAAAAGACAATTAGCCAATTAAAAAATGGGCGAAAGACTTGAATAGACATTTTTCCTAAGAGGAAATACAAAGGGCCAAAAAAGCACATGAAAAAATTTTCAACACCACTAGTTATTAGGGAAATGCAGATCAAAACTACAACGAGATATAATTTCACACTTTATAGAATGGTCATTTAGAAAAAACAACAGAAAACTGCAAGTGTTGGAGAGGACGTGGAGAAATAGAAACAGTCTTTCACTGTTGGCGAGAACATAGAATGGTGGAAGACAGTTTGGCAGTACCTCAAGAAGCTGAATATAGAACTGCTGGATGATCCAGCAATCCTCTTACTAGGAATATTCAGAACTGAAAGCAAGGACATGGACTGACATTTATTTGTACACCAATGTTCATAGCAGCATTACTCACAATTGTTAAAATATGGAAACAACCCAAGTGTCTAACAAGCAATGAATGGATAAACAAAATGTGGTATATATGTACAATGGAATACTATTAAGCTGTTAAGAAGAAATGAACTTGGGATACATATGACAACATGGATGAACCGTGCGGACATTATGCTGAGTGAAATAAGCCAGACACAAAAGGACAAATATTTTATGGTCTCACTAATATGAACTAAATACTAGTAAACTCAGGAGATAGAATGTGGGTTGAGAATGGGAGCTGATGCTTAATGTATGTAGAATTTTTAACAAGTTTGATTGTAAAAGTGTGGAAATGAAGACAGTTGATGATAATACATTGTAGTGAATATTACTAACATTAATGATTTATAAGTGTGATTGTGACCGAAAGGGGTAGTCTAGGGACTTAAATGTCAATTGAAAGGAAGCTAGAGGATAATATAGGGACTGCATAATAGTGATATCAGTGGTAGATGAAGATCGTGGTTAATAGTATAACTTCTTTTACAAAGTGTTAAAGATGTGGTGATACACAGGCAAATTACAAATAATGTAACTTATGAATGATAATTAACAGTAATATTGTAATATTTTTGCAGCAATATATATCAATTCTAAGAGAAAACTATAGGGGGTGTAAGGGGGATTTTTCCTTTTGGAATAATGAATGCATTCTAAAAATAACTGAGGTGATGACAGCACAACTCTGTGATGAAAATGAGAGCCACTGAGTGCACACTTTGAATAGACTGAGCAAATCATGGGACTATATATCACAATGAGTCCTTTGGTGGAAGATGGACTGTGGTTAACAATATGAGAACATTCTCTCATCCTTCTTTGCAGCCATGTGTGCCTGTATGACTAATTCTGGCTAATAAAATGTGTGTGGAAGTGATAGCTTCCAGATCTTATCATTAAAAAGAAACTGTCCCACCTTTTCTTCCTTCCTTTTTCATTGGCTGGGAAATGGCTACAGCTGGGGCAGCCATGTGGGAAAAAATAGAAACTCTATACTGAACATGAAACTACTGGACTACTCATCTTCGGGCAACTATTTCTTATTTAATCTACTCTATTTTAGGATCACTTTGATATAGCAACTTACCTTGCACTCTAGTCTTTTTTTTTTTTTTTTTTTTTTAAAGACTTTTTATTTATTTATTCATTTATCCCCCCCTTGCTGCTTGTGCTCGCTGGGTCAGCTAACCACGCTGTGCAGGCGGGCTTGCCTTCACCAGGAGGCCCCAGGAACCGAACCCGGGGCCTCCCATATGGTAAACGGGAGCCCTACTGATTGAGCCACAGCCGCTTCCCTCTAGTCTTTTGCACGTTCTGATTTTCTTACATAACTTTTGGCAATATCAGTTTATTCCCATATCTTAATTAGGCTCCAGGTGGCCTAATTACTGGAAATGGCAACAAACCTAACAAAGTAGTCCTAATCACAAGTGAAGAAAATCACAAAATTTATTGAGCATTAAAGGAAAATTTGCATAAATAGGACATACATCCCCTTGGTTCCTGGATGGAAAAGCTGAATATTAAAAATGTCAACCTTTTCCAAATTTATTTGTAGGCTTAAAGCAAATTTTCTGTATTATATATAGTCAGTTCATATGAACAAAAGCAACTGAAGTGGTGACTAAGTATTTCTCTATTTTCTATTTTTATTAAGTAACAACTTAAATACTTATTGAGCACCTACTGGAACTGTGACAAGAGTTGGAAATATATTGATGAATAAGGTAGATTTGGTCAGTGTCCTCAGAGAGCTTATATATGCTTACATTATAATATTTTATGCTTCCTGTTTTATTTTGAAATAATGTCAAATCCACAGGACAGTTACAAAAATAATACAAAACCCATACAGGAAAAAAAAAAAAAAAAAGAAAGGAAAACCCATACAGAGAACTCTAACATGCTAACCCTAACCCCCCCAAACACACAGGATACCAAGATCCACCTACTTAATATTTTGCTACATTTGCCATATCATTCTATTCATCTATCCATCATTTATTTACCTATCTGTCTATACACCTATTTTTTAAACATTTGAGAGTATGTTATATACATTATGATCATTGAAAACTTAATACTGCCATGTACATTTCCTAAGAATAAGGATGTTCACTTATGTAACTACCTTAAAGTATGGTTATCAAGTTCAAGAAATGTATCATTGATATATGCTTACAGTCTATATTCCAATCTTTTCATGTGTCCCAATAATGTTCTTGGGGGCCTTTTTTCTTCCCCTATCTGATCCAGTCCAGGATCATACATTGCATTTAATTGTCATTGTCTCCTTCCAGCCACTATTTTATAAAATTGTGGGAACATATACAACAAACTTTCCCATCTCAACCACTCTCAAGCCTAGTTTCAGGTGGATTAATCACATTCACAGTGTTGCACTGCCCTCACCACCATCCATTATCAGAACTTTCCCATCACCCCAAACAAAAACCCTACACCCATTATGCATTAACTCCCCATTCCCCCTACCCAACCCCCCCCCAATAACCTAAACTCTACTTTCTCTGTTAATTTGCATTGTCGTAAATGCTTCCCTTTTTCAGGTCTTATTTGTCTTTTCTTATTTCCTATGTAAATTGAGTGCTTTAAAAATTAATATATTTTATGTAATCTTAAGTCACTGCTTCTCTGGTCTTCAATTTATAACAATATAAGAGAGTTGACCTGATGATCTCTGGAATTGTCTGTACAAATGGCAACATTTTAGAGATTTTTTTTCCCCTTAACATTTATTTTATATGTGATATATAATTAATTTGCATAAATATTTATAGTTAGAAATTATGTCTATAATAAAGAGATAAAAGTTATGGGTCCCATAAAATGGAACAATAAAGATATTAAATTGTTAAACTTGTCATCTTTCAGTTTTAGAAACTCAGGAATATGAACTCGATCTGACTCTTCTGTCCCAAGAGATCAAAATGGCATGAGTCATCATCATGCAGACTTGTCCTCAAAACATGGGATGATGTCTCCAAATCAAAATAGATGAAGCCACTAAATAGAGAAAATGGAATCACAGGTTAAGTTATATCCTCAGAATCTTTTCTCAACAAATACTTGAGGAAGAACACCAGAAGTTCCAAGTTGACCTAATTTAACTATAGGTCATTTTAGGACTTAGGGAAGAATCCTAAAACATGAATGAAAGGGTAATGAGCCAAAGATGTGGGTGTTAGAGCATCAGCTGCAACAACTGCGGCTTAAAAAAGAAAGTTAGCCTCACCATGGAACTGTGTTTTGCAGAAGCTCTTCTAGTAGTTGCTTCTGTTGAATGTGGCCTTATTGAGAATAACACCAAGATTAGATAAGACACTTAGACAAAAAACAAAGCCATGATAAACTGTCTGTCCAAACTAATCCACCTAGCTGCAAACCCTGCAGTAGCAGACCCTTTGTGCTCTTGACCTTTATAAAAAATAATCTCTCTTGATTATTCTTCTATTCCATAATTTTTCTTGAGTACCTATTAGGTACAAAGTACAATGCTAGGAGCCAGGACAGAGTCATAAAACAGATTCTCCCCCTTAAGAGTAAGTATGGCCTTGCCAACACCTTTGTTTTGAACTTCTAGCCTCCAGAACTATGAGACTATATATATATATATATATACACACACATTTTTCTGGTCAGCTTTACTGAATTACAATTTACATACAACAAAATTCAACAATTTTAAGGATACAATTTAATGAGTTGACAGATGTATGCAGTCACATAACCATTACTACAATTACAATAGGATGTTTTCATCAACTAAAAGTTTTTGTGTCTCTTTGCAGTAATTTATTCATCTTTTACTAGAAGGTTCTAGAAACTATACATATTTTACTGAAAGCATATTGGTAGACTTGGACATCACTGTCATGTGTGCATTTAGCAGACATTTATTAAATGCGTACTCTGTATCAGGCATCTCATTAGGTGGGGGAAAAGGGAATTCTTAGTAGAGGAGTCTGAGCTCACCACACTCATTTCATCCAGAAGGGCTATTTTATATTAAGATTGAGTTCAAAGGGGCATAAAGAGTTTTTGAGGAAATAATGGCTGAATTTTCCAACTCTCACGAAAGGCAAGAATATACATGTCCATGAAGCACAGAGTATACCAATTAGAATAAATCCAAATAGACCTACCACAAAACATGTAATATGCAGAATGCCAGAGCCAAAGATAAAGAAAAAATTCTGAAAGTAGCAAGGGAAAAGTGAAACATCACATACAAGGGACATCCAATAAGACTTAGTGTGGTTTTCTCTTCAGAAACCATGGAGGAAAGAAGGCAGTGGTATGATATAATTAAGGTACTGAAAGAGAAAAACTTCCAGCCAAGAATTCTTTATCTGGTGAAACTGTTGTTCAAATATGACAGTGAGTTTAAAATATTCACAGATAAACTAAGAGTTTGCAAACAAGAATCCAGGTCAGCAGGAAACACTAAAGGGAGTTCTACAGCAAGAAAAAGAAAAGAGAGGCAAGCTTTGAGGGGAATATAGAAGTGAAGACTACAGAAAGGGTAACCAAAAAGGTAGAAAGAAGGACAAAAAAAAAAAAAAAAAAAAAAAAGATATATGAAAGTCAAAGGATAAAATGGCTGAAGTAAGTAATGTCTTTACAGTAATAACATTGAATGTTAATGGATTAAACACTCTAATCAAAAGACATAGGCTGACAGAATGGATAAGAAAACATGAACCATTCATATGCTATCTGCAGGAGACTCACCTTAGACCCAAGGATGCAAATAGATGAATGTGAATGGTTGGAAAAAGATATTTCACAAAAATAGTAACCAGGGAAGTGGATGTGGCTTAAACGATTGGGCTCCCATCTACCACATAGAGGGCCCGGGGTCCCATTCCTGGGGCCTCCTGGTGAAGGCGAGCTGGCCAGCATGGTGAGCTGGCCCAAGCAGAGAGCTGGACCATATGGAGTGCTGGCCTGCGTGGAGAGCTGGCACAGCAAGGTGACTCAACAACAAACACGGAGGAGAGAAAATAAGAGACGCAGTAGACCAGGGAGCTGAGGTGGCGCAAGAGATTGAGCGCCTCTCTCCCACTCCGGAAGGTCTCAGGATCCGTTTCTGGTGCTGCCTAAAGAGAAGACAAACAGACAGAGAAGAACACACAACAAATGGACACAGAGAGCAGACAGTGAGCAGTGAGCGCAAAAACAATAGGGGAGGGGGGAAATAAATAAATAAATAAATCTTTTTAAAAAATAGTAACCAAAGAAAGTAGGGATAGCTATACTGATGTCAGACAAAGCAGTCTTTAAGTGCAAAAAAGTGATACGCAATTCAGAAGGCCATTTTATATTAATAAAAGGGACAATCCACCAGGAAGGAGTAACAGTCATAAAATCTATGCACTTAACCAGGGTGCCCCAAAATACATGAGGCAAACTCTGGCAAAGCTGAAAGGAGAAATAGATGTCTCTACATGCCACTCACATCAGTAGACAGAACTAGACAGAAAATCAGCAAGGAAACAGAGAACTTGAACAATATGATAAATGAGATGGCCCTGACAGACAAATACAGAACACTGCACCCCAAATCAGCAGGTTATACATTCTTTTCAAGTGCTCATGGACTTTTCTCCAGGATAGACCACATGTTGGGCAACAACACAGCTCTCAATAAATTTAAAAAGAATGAAATTATACAAAGCACCTTCTCTGATCATAATGGAATGAAGCTGGAAACCAATAATAGGAAGGAGAGGGGAAATTTTGCAAATATATGGAGGCTAAACAACACACTCCTAAACCATCAGTGTGCCAAAAAAGAAATTGCAAGAGAAATCAGTAGATATCTTGAGATGGATGAAAATGAGAACAACTTATCAAAACTTTTGGGATACAGTGTAGGCAGTGCTGAGAGGGTAATTTATAGCTCTCAATGCTTATATTAAAAAGAAGAAAGCTAAAATCGAAGTTCTAACTGCACACCTGGTGGAACTAGAAAAAGAACAGCAAACTAATCCCAAACCAAGCCAAAGAAAAGAAATAGTAAAGATCAGAGCAGAAATAAATGAAATCAAGAAAAAACAATAGAGAGAATAAGCAAAACCAAAAGTGGTTCTTTGAGAAGATCAACAAAATCGACAAACCCTTAGTTAGACTGAAAAAGAAAAAAAGAGAGAAAATGCAAATAAATAAAATAAGAAATAAGAATGGTGACATTACCACTGACCCCACAGAAATAAGAGAGATCATAAGAGGCTACTATGAACAACTGTACACACAAAAAACGAGACAATGTAGACAAGATGGACATATTCCTAGAAACACATAAACCACCTTCACTGACCCTAGAAGAAAATGGCAATGTCAACAAATCAATCACAAGCAAAGAGATTGAAACAGTCATCAAAAACCTTCCAAAGATGAAAGGATCAGGGCCAGATGGCTTCGCAGGTGAATTCTACCAATCATTCAAAGATGATCTAATACCAATCTTGCTGAAGCTCTTCCAAAAAATTGAGCAAGAAATCACGCTACCAAACTCATTCTATGAAGCCAACACTACCCTAATACCAAAACCAGAAAAAAGATACTGCAAAAGGAGAAAACTCTTTCTCTAATGAATATAGATGTAAAAATCCTTAACAAAATACTTGCAAATTAAATCAAAGAGCACATTAAAAGAATTATGCACCATGATCAAGTTGGTTTTATCCCAGGTATGCAAGGGTGGTTCAGCACAAGAAAATCAAATAGTGTAATACACCACATTAATAAATTGAGGAAAGATCACACAATCTTCTTAATTGATGCAGAAACGACATTTGACAAAATACAGCATCATTTCTTGATAAAAACTCTCTAAAAGATAGGAACAGGAGGAAGCTTTCTCAATATGGTAAACTGCATATATGAAAAACCTACAGCTAGCATTGTACTCGATGATGAAAGACTGAAAGCTTTCCCGCTGAGATCAGGAACAAGACAAGGATGCACACTGTCACCACTGTTATTCAATATTGCGCTAGAAGTTCTAGCTAGAGCAATTAGGCTAGATAAAGAAATAAAAGGCACCCAAGTAGGAAAGGAAGAAGTAAAACTTTTGCGATTTGCTGATGATATGATTCTATAGCTAGAAAATCCTGACAAATGCACAAGAAAGCTACTAGAATAGACAAGTTTAGCAAAGTGGCGGAATATGAGATTAATACACAAAAATCAGTACCGTTTCTATACACTACTGATGAGCAATACAAGGAGGAAATCAGAAGAAAAAATTCCACTTATAATAGCAATTAAAAGAATCAAATATTTAGGAACAAACTTAACTAAGGACATAAAGGACCTATATTCAGAAAACTACAAAACATTGCTAAAAGAAACCAAAGAAGACTTAAATAAATGGAAGTACATTCCATGTTCATGGATGGGAAGACTAAATATCATTAAGATGTCACTTCTACCCAAACTGATTTACAGATTCAACACAATCCCAATAAAAATCCCACAGCCTTTTTTGCAGAAATGGAAAAGCCAATTATCAAGTTTATTTGGAAGGGTAAGGGGCCCCGAATAGCCAAAAATATCTTTAAAAAGAAGAACGAAGTTGGAGGACTCTCACTTCCTGACTTTAAAGCATATTAGCTACAGTGGTAAAAGCAGCATGGTACTGGCATAAAGACAGATTGACCAATAGAACTGAGTCGAGAAATCAGAAATAGACCCTTACATCTACAGTTAAGTGATTTTTGACAAGGCTGTCAAGCCTACCCAGCTGAGCCAGAAGAGTCTATTCAATAAATGGTCCTGGGAGAACTAGATATCCATATCCAAAAGAAAGAAAGAAAGAGGACCTGTATCTCACACCTTATACAAAAATTAACTCAAAATGGATCAAGGACCTAAATATAAAAGCGAAAACCATAAAACCCTGAGAATAAAATGTAGGGAAACATCTTCAAGATCTTGTGGTAGGTGGTAGTTTCTTAAATCTTACACCCAACACATGAGCAACAAAAGCTAAAATAGATAAATGGAGCCTGCTCAAAATTAAACACTTTTGCACCTCAAGGACTTTGCCAAAAGGGTGAAAAGACAGCCGAATGCAAGAAAATATTTGGTAATCACATATCCTGTAAGGGTTTAATATTCATGATATATAAAGAGATCCTACAACTCAACAATAAAAAGACAAATGACCCAATTAAAAAATGGGCAAATTACTTGACTAGACAATTGCCCAAAGAAGAAATATAAATGGCAGGTGATCAGGGAAATGCAAATCAAAACTACAAGTTATCATTTCACATCTACTAGAATGGCCACTATTAAAAAGACAGAAAACTAAAAGTGTGGGAGAGGTTGTGGAGAGAGAGGAACACTTATTCACTGTTGGTGGGAATGTAGAATGGTACAGCCACTGTGGAGGACTGCTTGGCAGTTCCTAAGGAAGCTGAATATAGACTTGCCGTGTGACCCGACAATACCATTACTAGGTATATATCCAGAAGAAGTGGAAGAAGTGACATGAACAGACACCTGCACACCAATGTTCATAAAGCATTATTCACAATTGCCAAAGGATGGAAAGAACCCAGGTGTCCATCAACCAAAGAATAGATAAACAAATTGTGGTATATACACACAAAGGAATATTGTGCAGCTGTAAGAAGAAATGAAGTTGTGAAGCATATAACAACATGGATGTACCTGGAAGACATTATGTTGAGTGAAGCAAGTCAGACACAAAGGGACAAATACAGTATGATTGTGCTGTTATGAACTAAATACATTGTGTGAACGTATGGAGTCAATAACTAGAATGTAGGTCACCAGAAAATAGAATGAGGATAAAGAATGGAAAGCCTAGGGTTAATCTGTGCAGAATTGATTTAAAAAAAAGGTTGTTTGTAAATCTTTAGAAATGACTAGAAATGGTGAAAGCACATTATAGTGTTTGTAACTAGCAGAGCTATCATATGGGTACAACAGCAGTTGAAAGGGCAAGTATAAGGACATGTATATTACTAGAAGGAACGCTAAAATATGTAACATGGGACAGTATAACATAGTGAAACCTCATGTGAAATATAAATATGTGTAATATTGCATATATAAGACTGTTTTTACAAAATATAAATACAAAAAACTAGAGTGATGGAAACAGAATAGCAGCTATATACGGCCAGGGAAGCATAAAGAGAGTGAGAAGTGATGAGTTTTTTTTTTTTTTTTTTTTTTTGTCTGTTTTTTATTATTATTGAAATAATGAAAATTCTCTAATAATGACTAAGTGATGAATGCACAACTATGTGATTATACCAAATACAATGGATTGTACACTTTGGATGTGTTTATGCTTTATTAATATGTATCAATAAAATTGATTTGTTTAAAAAAACATTAATCCTGTTTGGATTAGAGTTAATGGACTCTTGCAAGCATTCCATATAACATGTCACATTTAATGAGAAATTCTACAGCTTTCATAATTTCAATTTCTTTGGAAGCTCTTCTATCACCATTTATTGCCAAGTATAAGTTACATAAAAGTGATTAGAATTGGTTAAGGATATGTATTTCAGTCAAAAATTATTTCAGTGTAAAGAATGAGACAGATTTTTGCCAGAAGATGGAGGCACTTCCCCAACCAACAGTCTAAACACAGATAAATTCCAGCTGAGGTCGAAAGTTATCCACTCCTAAGTTTCAAGTTGTTGATTTTATGTACTGATTTTCTTTTCTGAAGATTAAGGTTCAAAATGTAAATGTCAATAATCATTTAACAGGGATATTAATAATAGCCAATAAGTTGTAGTTTTCCTTGCAAAGTCCTTTCCAAGGAATTCTAGACCCAAACCGGTATCAAGAGAAATCAGACCTACGGAAATTCTATCCAGACTGCAGCATTTCTTTAACTCCATGCCAGTCTCGGTTTCTTCTTCCATTTTCTATCACACCAAGATAGAAAAACACTAGCATATACCAGTAGAAAATATGCCATTTCCTCAGGTCACAGAGTACTCTGAACATGCGATACAAAGCAAGCCAGATGGACTGTGTTAAATGTCTGCCTTTTCATGAACTACATGTGGCCTTCCTCCATGGTTGCCTTTTTTGGATATGTCAGAGATGAGGCAGAGACTATTCACAGGTGTGCTGTTTGGTGAGACTTGTACAAAGTGTTTGTTTTTTTTTTTTTTTTAAAAAGATTTATTTATTTACTCTATCCATTCCAACCCCCCCTTCCCCATTTGCTGTTCCGTGTCCATTCGCTGGGCAACTCTCCGTATCCGCCTCCTGCCATCTCCTCCCATCCTCCTCCTCCTGTCTTCACCAGGATTCGATCCTGGAGACCTCCGATGTAGGAGAGAGGTGTTCTGCCACCTGCATCACCTCGGTTCCTGGCTTTCAGAGCATCTCGTCTTGTCTCTCCCCTGTTACGTCATCATCTTGCTGCATGGCTCCCAGGGAGCCCAGCAGCCCATGCACCCTCCACATATATATTTTTTATTTTACCGGGAGGTCCTGGGGACTGAACCCAGGTCCCTCCACATGGCAGACGGACGCCCAACCATTTGAGCCACATCCGTCCCCTGTACAAAGTGTTTTAATCATATTAATTAGTTCATCTGCTGGCTAGGACAGTGTGGTTTACATCAGTGCTTCTTTCGAGAGGTTGAAAGACAAAAACCTGATTTGACAAAATGCTTACCGTATCTGATTTCTGAGGGTTTAAATCTGGATGGTTTCTAACAGGCATAGAAACAAACGGTGTATTTCTTGACAAACAGATGGTGCGACAGACCAGGTAGGCTATATCTGGCCCTGAGATATGTTTTGTGTGAACTGCAAAGTGTTTTTAAAATTTCTTTCAAATTGGCTAGGAATGCTTAAAAATAGCAAGAGTTCACATAAAATATGGATTTCTGATTTGTCTTGCAAAAAAGGGACCACCTAGCAATTCCGGGCCAGCCCTTGCACAAACTAATCCACAATCATGCAGAGCTGCCCCTAGAAAATGCCCACCTGCTCCCCAAACTTAACTCACCTCTCTGGTCCTTAAAGCCATCTGAGTTTGCAACTATTTGCCTAAATCCTATTTTTAAATCTTTTGAATTGAAGAATATCAAAACCTCCAAGTCAGAAATACAAAAATAGTAATATAACAATTAAAACAAGAAAACAAAACCCAGAGTAAATGATAACACTGCAAAGGATCCTGTTCACAAGTGGAAACTAAGTACAGAGCAAAGCCATTCAGTGTGGCTAAGAAATAAACACTGCTTCAGCTGCACTTCAGAGCAGATGTTTATATGGGCTTTAGAAAAAACATGGCCATGGAACGTTATTGAGTTTTAAATTTTGCTGGAAAGCTTGGACCAGAAAAATCTTGCCTTTTAATATCATAAACAAGTGATGTTAATCCCATTTTATTACTTTAGTCTGGAATTTATTTCTTACCAATATAAGGTCAAAGAGGTTATGCAACTCTCCATCTCATGTGTATAATATTTCAGGTATATCTTTGGATAAAAATATTGTGAAATTAGGAATGGTTTGGAAAATTGAATGCAAATTAGGTAAAGAAATGGACAAATCCACTTCTCTATTAATAACAAAGATTCTTTTAGAGTAGTTTTCAATCCAGGGAGAGGGGGATTTTTGTGCCCTGCCCGCCCCCCAACCCCAGGGGAAGATTTGGCAATGTCTGGGACATTTTGGTTGTCACAAATGGGGTGTTACTGGCATTCAGTGGGGAGAAGCCAAGGATGCTACTAAGCAACCTATAACACAGAGGGCAGCCTCACAACAAAGAATTAACTGACTCAAAATGTCAAGAGTGGAAACTTTCTAAAACTGTCTTAGAAAATTAAGTGGCTGAGAGATAATTATCTTAGACTTTGAAGCAAACAGCTCTTAAGCATACTTAAGAAAATCATACTTGTTCCAAATTACCCAAACTGGCAAAGCTCTAAGTCACCTGCTAATAGCCAGTCTTTCACAGTGCTTTAAAGAATGATAAAAGTTTTCTAGAGCCATGCTATTGTCCACTTAAGAGAAGATGTGAGTAAAATTTGACTACTGGATATCCTATGAAACTACTTTGGAAAGAATGTGGTGATTAGTGTGTGAACAAGTGTTTTTGAATATTCTCAATATTAGCTCATTTACCTCCTCCCTAATACTCATTAAAATAGTAATTTTATTTTCTATTTCATTTACTATTATAAAGTCACAGCTTAAGTTTGTTTTTTTTTTGAAAATTTATTTTATTGGAGGAGGAGTTTGGGTATATGAGTGTCTTGTATTCTGTGTGTGACTTTGCTATGACCTAAAACGTCTATGAAAATTAAATGAAAAATAGTGAGACACTGGGGAGTGAGGGGGGAAGGTGCCACTATACAGATTGGACATCAGATATTGCAGTGATAAAAGGCAAAATGTCAAAAAAATTAAAAAAAATTTTTTTCTCATTTTCTGAATAACCCAATCCTTTTATTTATTTATTTATTTAAGTTTTCATGTATTTTATCCCTTACATTTAAACATTATTATTTCATTTTCCTATTAATTGTATTTGGCTATTGTATTGGCTTCATCTTTAAAGAATCTTTGGATTACAGAAGGGTTACAACTGGGGAGGGAGAGGATCGTTAGTGGGGGGTGTCAGGGATGGGGGGTGCATGGGAGGAAGTTCACCTGAACATACATAAAAGGTATATAAAATTGTTCAAATGCTCACGGGGCATGATCACAGTGGGTGGAGAACCACTCAATAAATGAGAGAATACTGAATTCCCATCCTGGAGAGCTCTGCCATATTCTCCAAGGGAGTAGCAACAGTCCCTCAAGTGCAGGGGCAGTGTCTGGCAAAGGAAGATGATCCACTGATAGGCCCTTGATATTGATGACTAGCCTTATGAGTCTTTGCTCTTGAAATTGAAACTTAGCCTATTGTTATGGGGTGCCTAAGAGTTGCCTCCTTGTTGCTCAAATGTGGCTTCTTTCTAAGCCAAACTCAGCATATGAATGCATTACCTTCCTCCCAGCATGGGACATGACTCCCAGGGATGAGCCTCCCTGGCAACGAGGGATTACTAACAATTGTCAACAGGCAATACAACTGGAAAAAGACCTCGAATAAAAGGGGGAAAAGGTAAAGAAAATGAGTTCATATGGCTAAGAGACTTCAAAGTGAGTCAGGAGGTCATCCCAGAGGTAACACTTACGCACATCTCAATAGGACCTCATAAGCTTCCAATGTGGATATCACCCCAAACAGAGGGGCTCCTGAGGGCTCTGGAGACACCCAGGTCCTATATCAGGGTGGATAGCCCCAGAGTTTCATGCCTTATTAGTGGGCCCTACTTTGGAATCCTTGCTCCTGAGAGTGACAGAGTTGGACCCAAATATGTCTTCCCTGCACATGGTCCATCTGTCCCTTCTATTCAAACCTATATGTGGTGCCGGAGTTTGTAGCTATACTTCCAGAGACCGGAGTCTTTGGGCTGCCCATGTACCAGCTGGGCCCGGAATCTCAGTGGAGCTGCAACTCCTAATTTACAGCTCAATGAACTTACCCTGGATACCTGGTGGGGAGATGATGATGGACAATGGCCCTCCCAGGGAATGGAGAAGAGTCTGCAGCTGCAGGCAGGATAATCCCATTCATCTTATCCATGGGATATAAGCCCCCTTCACTTGGAGGTGGAGTGGACATCACCATCCCAGACACCTCAGGATTGGGGGAAGAGCTATGGACTAGAGTGGACTGTCTGGTATTCTGTTATAGACATATTGTGATTCATGCAATGGAAGTAATTACAACATTAATGTGGAGCCAGTGGCCACTGGATGCTGTTGGAGCAGGGAGAGGGAAAAGCAGTTGTAATACAGGGGCTTTTTCGGGACTTGGGAATTATCCTGAGTGACATTGCAATGACAGATATAGGCCATATTATATCATCATATAACATGCAGAACAGTGTGCGACAGAGTGTGGTCTACAATGTGAACTATGGTCCATGATTAGTGGCAAAGCCTCAAGATGTGTATATCTATTGCAGGTGATATGCCACTCTAATGAAGGATGTTTATGTGGGAGGTTGTGGGAGAAGTGGGAGGTGGGGCACATGTGAATCCCTACAATTTTTGTGTAACATTTATGTAAAATATGTATCTTTAAAAAAAAATTTTAAAGAAAAAAAAAATATTTATTTATTTATCTTTCCCCACCCCTTCATTGTTTGCACTTGCTGTGTCTGTCTTCTTTGTTTCTTTCAGAGTCACCAGGAATCGAACCAGGGATTTCCCATGTGGTAGGCAGAAGCCCAATTACTTTAGCCATATCCGCTTCCCTTAAGTTATTAATAATAGTTTTGATTTGTGTACAAGCAATAGTGTTAGTTTGTAATAAAAATGAAAATTATAGAAAAGTCCAATTATAAAAGCATTCATAACCCTACCTACTCATATAAAACCAGTTAGCATTTTGAAGTATATACATTGTCTTTTCCTTTGCTTAAATGTGCAGAATTTTACATAAAAATAAGATCATGTTATAGTTTTGTAATCTGCATTTTATTTCATGATATATTGTAAATATTTTGCCATATCAATACATGTTTAGAATGATACAAATGTATTACTAAACTTGCTACATAATGTTCTATCTTACAGATCAATATTTTAAAAATCTCTTCTGGTTAAATATATAGGTTTTCAAGTTTTTGCTAATTTAATCAGATTAAACTAATAGATATATCTATGTAAACATCAATGATAACTTCTTTAGGATAAGTTCATAGAAGTGGAAATCATGGGTCAAAGAGTTTTTAAAAAAGTATTGCCAAATTATACTTCAAAAAAGTTTATATTTATACTCATCCTTGGTGTATAAATCCCACTCTTGCTAACAGTGTTTTAATATTTGTATAATCTTTTCTATTTTGGGGGAGATATTTTATTTTTTTGATTAATGGTGAGAATCAACATTCTTTCCATAGGCATATTATATATTTTTGATATACAATATATTTGATATCTTTTTGTGTATTGCCAGTTCATGTCTTTTGTTCATTGTTTTTTACTAGCCTCTTTGTCTTATTGATCTAGTAAGCACTCTTTATGTATTCATTATATTACCATTTGTCATTGTCCCTTGCTTATTTTAAGGTAAAACTTATTCAATTAAATTTTGTCTTAAATCTATCCTTTTCCTTTTTGGAGTCTACTTTTGCAAGTATACTTAACAACAATTTAGTATCCTGAATAATTTGTGTAATAATCCTTTCATATTCTTTTAGTTGATTCCTCACTATTTGATATATAGCTTTAAAAAAACGTATTACATTTAGTCTATGTTTATTCAGTTCAACTTAGATATTTATTTCATTCCTACTGAGTCAAGCACTGTTCTAAAGCTGGAGGTACAAAAAGGAACTAATCCATGGTTCCTGTTCTTGAGGTTGAATGGGGGGTGGGGGAAAGTAAACAGATAATTCTTCTCTTGAATAAGGTTATTTTAAATTTTTTATTTTACTTTTTATTTTTAGAAGCTTTAGATTACATAAAATTTACATAGAAAATATAGGGAATTCCCATATACCTCACCCCTACCCCCTGCCACACTTTCCCACATTAACAACATCTTTCATTAGTGTGGTACATTTGTTACAATTGATGAACACATACTTAAGCATTGTACTAGCCAGGGATGATTGTTTACATTATAGTTTACATTTTTGCCCCACATAATTTTATAGGTTTTGACAAAATGTATACTGGCCTGTATCTGACATTGCAATGTTGTGCAGGACAATTCCAGTGTCCCCAAAATGTCCCCATGTTGCACCTATTCTTCCACCTCCCTCCCCTCAGGATCTCAGGTGGCCACTGCCTTTATACAGGTTTTCCATTGCTAGAATAATTATAAGTCTACTTTAGTCCATAGTTGCTTTCCAACCTTAATGTTTGTTCACTCCTCAATCTTGAGAATTTGGGGATGGTGATGTCAACCCTGTCTCTGATTGAGAAAGGGCTCAGATCCCATGGCGTAGATGGATGGAACTGTATTGCTTGCAGTTGCAGACACTCTCCCCTTCCTAGGATGGGCATTGTCCATCATTATCCTTTTGTTAGTTGTCCTGGGTGAGTCCAGTGAACTTGTAAGTATTGCAACTTGCTGAGATTCAAGGCTCAACTGGCATACGAACAGACTAAAGATTTAAGTCTCTGGGACATATATTTAACAAGTATAGTGCTAATTATAGGCTCAAATAAAAGGGGCAGAAGAGCCATACATAGGGAAATTATAAATGAGCCTAACTCTGTTACATTGGGGAGCATATATTCCAAAATAAGGTCCATTGGCAGGGTGCTGAATTCCTGAGACTGTCTTCTGTACCTATAGTGTCTAGATGTCTCTCAGGAGCTGTTTGAGGTACTGTTTACTGTGGCAGTCAATGAGATCCTGCTGAGATGTGCATAAGCATAACCTCTGGAATAACCTCCTGACTCACTTTGAAATCTCTTAGCCATAAAAACTCATTTGTATTTAAAATTTCCCCCTTTTCACCAAGGTCTTGTTCCAGATTCATCACTAGTCGGTGCTTGGTAATAATTCCTTGGTGGCAGAAAGGCTCATCCCCTGGAGTTATGTCCCATGCTGTGGGGAAAGTAGTGAGTTTATATGTTCTTTGCCTTACAGAGAGGCCACATTTGAGCAACAGGGAGGTTTTCAGGAGGTAATTCAATTTCAATTTCAATTTCAATTTGACAAGAAAAGGTTCATAAGTATAACCATCAATATCAAGGGTCTGGTGTAATGGTCTGTCCTTTGCTAGGACTGCCCGTGTACTTGGGTGCTTCTTGCTGCTCTATTAGAGAATGTAAGATATGATACAGAGACCACACACGTGATTTTTGTGATTAAGTTAAAAGATTTAGGGTATCTTTCACTAATAGTTTCAATAATACAAAAATGTCACTTGATATTGGCAAAGCTCACAGTTAGAAAACTTTAAATAAATTAAAACAACAACAACAACAACAACAAAAATTCCTGGACACAAGCTCCCTCCTTATTAATTGGCTCCTTCCCTAACAAATTCTTACGACAATGTCTTCTTTTTTATCTTCCTGCTTTAGCACTTTCAGCTTGTGTCCCATTTCCTATTGGCACAGGGCAAAGTGGGAGATTTGATAAAAACTAGGGAAAGCTTCAAAAAGAAAAACGTTCCCTTTGGCTGCATGTTTTTTTTTTCTTTTCCATACCTATATAAATCATCTCTACGATGCTAATAATATAGCATTTGAACTAGATTCTTATAGTGGAAAGACAATTAAATCAACTCCAAGACAACTCCAAACAAATATTTGAAATTAGAAATCATAACTTGAAAGCAAATTTTGACTCAATATTATGACAAACTATTCACAGGGAAAACGGTTTAATGAAGCAGATTGCAGGAAGAGATTCTGAAAACACAATACTCTCTTCTGCAAATTTGTTAATAATGGCCCTTAAACTTGTGTAGATGAATGAGCAAATGTGGGGGCGCACAGACCATGTTTTATCTTGAGCGCTCATCCTCCCTGTTTCCTACTCCCAAGTTGGCCACTGAGGTTATGGTGTCACACTGAGCAGTGAAGAGACTGGGGTTTCAGTGGTGTCACATCTCAGGATCCATGGGTAAGATAACTTAAGACTTCAAAAAGAGACCAGAGGTTGGTATTAGTTCCAAACTTCTACTGAGGGTCACATAGATGATGTGTTATGTATGTGTGTTGAAGTTGACTGTGGAAGTTTATCCTGGTAAGCAGGCTATAGGTCCTCGAGGTTTTGTAGGGAGAACAATTCTCTCTTATTTCTGCCTTGGTTTATAAAATAGAAACCACTGCATTCGTAAAGGTATTCATTAAAGCTTCTGCTTTCTCTCTATCCCTTGTTCATTCCTTCACATGATAGAGTAAAACTAAGAAAAAAGTCACAAAACATGGCTATTCTAGACTCTCTTAGTCCTAGCTGATGGATCTACCATTTTTCAGATACACCCATTCCCCTTTCCCTCATAAGGGAAACCCACCAGGTCTATTCTGCAATTGTCCGGCCTGTGACTTGATGGCTGACTTCCACTTGGGGTGGGAGAAGCCTAGTTTGGGGCTCAGGCCCAAGCTCTATTCTCAAATCCAGCCTCACCACTAGTAAAATTGTAACACTATCAGATTCCTATTTCTTAAATAGTTTGGAATCCAGAAGGAAAGAAGAATGTGACTGTTAAGCACAAGAAAACCCAAGAGCAGCTTCCTGTCATAGTGAAGCCAGTTCAGGTCCAGCTATTTACAATTGTCACAGCAGGTGGGAGAGGCCTTTAGCAGTGGCACCAAAGTGAGAGATCCTCAGAAGTCCAGGCAGACTATCTGGAAGATTGCCCCTGGTAGCAAGGCCCTAAGAATCCAGCTAAGGTTCAAGGATAGAACTTGAATATGCAGGCCTGTGGAGTCCCAGGAGAAAGTCTATCTACATGGAAGGACTGGGTTCCAACCAGATTATTAAAAGTTGGATTTGAAATGGGATCCAAAACAGAAACCCCCTCCCATTACCATTTCCCTGACCTGACCCAGGTTTTTCCATACCAAGACCCACTGAAGGAATGGAGAAAAGGGCAAGACTGACTGTGCTTGTACGAATATCAGTTAGGCCTAGCTGAGGAAGAGCTTAGGGGTGGAGGTGGGGGTAAAGTACTGCTACTCTTGTCCTTCAACACTCTCCAACACTCCTCTTCCTCTATCCCTCGAGCCTATACCATGTGATGTAGAACCAGTCCTGAGTCAAACCTGCTGGGAGCTCATTCTCACAGTTAAGCAGTTTCCCTTGGATCATTGATTTTTACAAAAAGTAAGAGTCGCAGGAAAATCTACATAGGTCTTTGGGCAATTCCAGTTTCCTTCCAATGATCTGTGCACAGCTAGGAGGAGGTATCCCAGAGAGGGCATGACTGCAAGAGTAGCCAAAGTTTTAAAATAAAAATAACATATGACAGGATGTCCCCAGACAGGGACTCTGGTTTCTAGGTCACTGGTTCAGATTAGGACCAGGGACAACTGGGTGCATAATCCATGCCTGTCTGAGGCTGTTAGCAGACCTGAGTCAGCACATCAGTGAGTTAGTATTTCTGTTTCCTGTGGGTCATCTAAATCACAGTGCATTAGTCACAATAGAAAGGTCAAAAATGGAATGATTCTAGAGAAAGAGCCATGTCACCCTTTCAAATGGAGCCAGGGCATGACATATCTAGTGTGAAGTTGCATTACTGCAGTATTTCTCTCTCAGTGAATGACCCTTAATCAGTGAAACAACTGCCAATGATGAATACAACTATTTTAAGAGTGCAAGAATGAATCAGTGCTAGCAAAAGTACTTTAGAAAAAGCAGCTACCAATATGATAATTCTTTTAACGTACACAATATTTGAGAAGTGTGACTATACTGTAAAAAGTTAAGATTTAGTCACAATATAGTCAATTCTGAGAAATCTGTGTAAATAAGAGAGAATGGATGAGCACATGTAAGCACTCAGTGAATGATGTCTGAGATGATAGTGAAGGACAAGCACAGGCACAGAAAATAAAACAGTAGCTAATGTGATGACTTTGGTGCGTCTTCTGTGATATCATAGCAGCCTACATCAAAAGTTTGCATGCATTCCCTAAGCTCACTATGATCCTTAAAAAGGAAGCCCAGAACATTTTGTGTTTAGTCTGGGGTTAAAACTTTGATGCAAATACCTTACTTGGGTTGTGGGAAGATCGTAGAGTAGGAAGCGCCAGGAAACAGTTCCTCTACCAGAACAACCATTAAACAGGCAGGGACAGTCTGAATCAACTATTTTGAAACTCCAGAGTCTAATAGAACACTATGCAGCATACAGGGAAGAGTGGGAGAAAGAGGCTGGAAAACAGTGGTAAATACTGAATTGTACTCTCCATGCAGCAGCTACCATTAGCCATAACCCATAACCCAGCCTCTCAGCAGGTAGCAGCGAGGTTCTCAACACCAGCTCTTGGTACAGCTTGCTAGTGCCAGGTTACAATGTAAAGACCTAGTTCCCCAAGATCTGAGGATGTGTAGTCTGATCACTGATCACTTCTTTTGATCAGCTACTTCAGATCACTGGGGTGCCCAGCTGTTAGGGTGGCATTTTTCCAACCTGCCTTGTACAAAAGTGGTAGAGGAGTTCTAGAAACAGTAACTTCCCTCAAAACTACTGAAAACAGTTAAAAGGGTTGCATTTACTGGACAAGTGACAAATCAAAAAGATGCAGCTTCAAGGAGTCACAGAAGCCCCTGGCACCTTTGTTGGCCTCCCCATCAGCCCCTCTTCCAGGGCAGTGTGGAGATGGCCACCAGTCTCCTTCTGGGTCCCTGGCCTCCATCCAGCTGGGAAAGACTAACCTAGAAAACTTCTCTTAAGCTCACCCACTCCCTCTTCCAGAACTTGCCCTTTAGACAAAAGCAGCTTGGGAGAGAAAAAGTGGTGCAAGAAACAATTGATTCTGATAGCCTGGGGCAAATGCTTACCTGCTTTAAGTCATTCCCAGATAAACAAAATGAGGGTGTTCATTACAACTATACCTGTTGTATAAGCAATGGTAAAGGGAATTCTTCAGACTTAAGGGAAAGACCACTAGAAAGTGGATCAAAGCAGCCTAAAGAAATAAAGACCTCCAGTAAGGTACCCATATAGGTAATTATAAATGCCAGTGCTATTGTACTGTATTTTTCGGTATGTAATTCCATTTCTTACATCTTACAGGTGTTAAAAGGCAAATGCATAAAAAGTAATGATAAATCAGTTTTTAGACATACAATGCACAAAAATAAAAGTTGTAACAAGTGCAAAAGAGGTGGGAGGATGGTGAAGTATAGGAATAGTACCCATATATGCTATTGAAGTTAAGTTGGTATCAAATAAAAAATGATCATTATATATTTAGGATTTTAAATTTTAATCCCATGGTAACCACAATGAAAATATATGGAAAATATAAGCAGAAAGAAATGAGAAGGGACTCAATATGACACAATACAAACAGGTCAAATAAATATGAAAGAAGCATTAATGAAAGAATTAGAGGTCAAAAATTTATAGGACTTAAAAAGACTAAATAGCAAAATGGCAAAAGAAAGTGCTGCATTATCAGTAATTAATATAAATGTAAATGTATTAAATTCTATCAAAAGGCAGAGATTGGAAGAATGGATAAAAAAGCATGACCCAACCATATGCTGTCTACAAGAGACTCACCTTAAATTCAAAGTTGAAAGTGAAAAGACAGAAAAATATGTATCATACAAGTGGATAACCAAAAGAGAGCTGGGGTAGCTACTAATATGAGATGAAATAGACTTCAAGTCAAAAACTGCTAGAGGGTCAAAGAAGGTCATCAGATACTAATTAAGGGGACAATTCAACATAAAGACATAACAATATAGATTCATATACATCTAACAGCAGAGCCCCAAATAAAGGAAGCAAATATTGACAGTTTTGAAGGGAAAAATAAATGGTTCTACATTAACAGTAGGTGACTTTAATAAGTCACTATACCTAACAGACATTTATAGAACACAGCACCCAACAACAGTATACAAATTATTCTCAGTGCCCATGGATTATTCTGCAGGATAGACCATATGATAAGTGACAAAAGAAGTCTCCACATATTCAAAAATACTGAAACCACACAATGTGTCTTCTCTGACCACAATGGAAAGAAACTAGAAGCCAATAACAGAGGAATAAATGTAAAATTCACAGAAATGTGGAAATTAAAGAATGTTCTTAAACAATTAAAGTGTCTAAGAAATCACAGGGGAAACTAGGAAATATCTTGACACGAATGAAAATGAGCATATGTATACTATAACTTACGAGATACAGCAAAGGCAGTGCTGAGAAGGAAATTCGTAGCTCTAAATGCCTACATTAAAAACAAAGGAAGATCTGAAATCAGATATCTGACCTTAAAACTTGAGAATTTAGAAAAAGAGCAAATTAAATCCAAAGAAAGAAAAAGGAAGAAAGTAAAGATTAGGGCAGAGAAAAAATGAACTACGGAATAAAAAAATAGAATCAACAAAACCAAAAACTGATTGTTTGAAAAGATCAATTAAATTGACAAACCTTTAACTAGAGTGACAAAGAAAAAAGGAGAGATGGCACATAGAAATGAAAAGGGTGATTAGTACCAACACCACAGAAATAAAAAGGACTGTAAGAAGATAACACAAACTGTATGTCAACAATTAGATGACTCTGATGAAATGGACAAATTCCTAGAAACACACAAACTACCCACACTGACTCTAGAAGAAATGGAATAGCTCAACAAATCAATAACTGGTAAAGAGATTGAATCAGTAATAAAAACCTCCAAAGAAAAGCCCAGTACAGATGGCTTCACAGCAGAATTTTACCAAACATTCCAATAATTAACACCAATCCTGTTCAAAAGCTTCCAAAAAATTGAAGAGGATGGAACACTCCCTACCTCATTCTCTGAGGTCAACATCAACCTCATACCAAAGCTAGATAAATATACCATAAAGAAATAAAATTACACACCAATATCTCTTATGAATATAGATGCGAAAGTCCTCAACAAAATACTAGCAAACTGAATCCAACAGCACATTAAAAGAATTATACACCATGATAAAATGGGATTTATCCCAGGTATGCAAGGGTGGTTGAACATAAGAAACTCAATTAATGTAATATACCACATTAACAGAATGATGCTGAAAAGACATTTGACAAAATCCAGCAACACTTCTTCATAAAAACATTTAGGAAACTAGGAATAGAAGGCAATTTCCTCAACATGATAAAGGGTATATATGAAAAAACTAACAGCTAACATCCTACTTGATGGTGAAAGACTGAAAGCTTTCCCTCTAAGTTCAAGAACAAGATAAAGATGCACACTGTCACCAGTCATTCAACATTGTAATGCAATGTTGTAGCCAGAGCCATTAGGCAAGAAAAAAGAAATAAAAGACATTCAAATTGGAAAGGAAGAAGTAAAACTTTCACTATTTGCAGATGACATGATCCTATACCCAGAAAATCCTTGAAGATTCCCAACAAAACTCCTAGAGCTAAAAAATGAATTCAGAAAAGTGGCTATGTAACGATCAATACCCCAAAATCAGTGTTTTTACACACTAGTAATGAACAACCAAAAGAAATATATTTTTTAAAGATTCCATTTATAGTAGCAACTAAAAGAATCAAATATATAGGAATAAATCTAACCAAGAACACAACGGACTAGTAAACAGAAAACTACGAAACCTTGCTAAGAAAAATAAAAGACAACCTAAGTAAATGGAAGGACATTCTGTGTTCATGGATTGGAAGACTAAATATTGTTAAGATATCAATTCGAACCAAAGTGATTTACAGGTTCAATGCAATCCCAATCAAAATTCCAACAGATTTATCTCCAGAAATGGAAGAGCAAATCATTAAATTTTTATGGAAGGGGACTTCTGGGAAAATGGTGACAAAGTAGGTAAGCAGAGTCTGACCCTCTCACAAAAAAGGCAGAGAGAAGGCAGGATCCTATCTAAAGGAGCTGCTTTGGATATATATATAGAACGGAAAGGTACTCTGAGCCACATTGTTCATTCCCCAATCCTGAGGATTCTGGGATGGTGATGCCCACTCCATCTCTAACTGAGAGGGGGTTTAGAGCCCATGGGCCAGATGGATGGGACTATCTTGCTTGCAGTTGCAGACTAGAAGCCAAAGGAAAACCATGAGTTGCTCGCTCCTGTGGCTGGAAAGAGCACATATACCCTGCCCTCAGAGCAAGTAGCCTCAGTCGCCCTGCCTCACTGCTGCCAACAGACTAGTGTTTCCATTGCTACACTGTGATTCTAGCAATGGAAAAACTTTTATCATTGATGTGAAGGCAGTGGCCACTAGAGGTTCTGAAAGGAGGGAGAGGGAAAAATAGGTGTGATTTGGGGGCATTTTTGGGACTTGGGCATTGTCCTTAATGACATTGCAATGGCAGATGCAGGCCATTACATATCTTGTCATAACAGAGGGAGAAATGTAAAACTCACAGAAATGTGGGAGAGAATGTAAACTATAATGTAAACTATAATCCACGCTTAGTGGCAATGATCCAAAATGTGTCCATCAATTGTAACAAATGTACCACACTAATGAAGGATGTTGTTAATGTGGGAAAGTGTGGGATGTGACCTTTTCAAAATTAAAAACTTTCATGCAAAGGACTTCATAATGAAAGCAAAATGACAACCTACACAATTGGAGAAAATATTTAGAAACCACATATCCATTATAGGGGTTTACTATCCAGAATACATAAAGAAATCATACTATGGAACAATAAAAAGACAAACACAGTAAAAAAAAAAAAAAAAAGGGCAACATGAACCTTGAAGGCGTGTTGAATGAAATAAGCCAGACACGAAAAGACAAATATTGTTTGAGCTCACTGATATGAAATAATTAGAATAAGCAAACTCAGAGTCAGGACTAGAATACAGTTTACCAGGGGGTTGGTAAGGGATAGGGAATGGGAAGTTAAGGCTTAAAATGTACAGGCTTCCTACTTAGAAAGATGGAAATGTTTTGGTAATGGATAGTGGTGATGATAGCATAACACTGTGAAAATAAATAAAAGCACTGAAACATATATCTGAATGTGGTTAAAGGGTGGGGGGAGTTAGGTTGTATATATGGTAACAGAATACAGGTTTTAAAAATCCATGGAACTTCACTATAAAGACAGTGAATCCTAAGTTAAACCATGGACTACAGTTAATAGAACAATTCTAAAATTGTGCTTTTATCAATTGTAATAAATGTTCCACACCAATGCAAGGTGTTAATAATAGGGTGGTATATGGAAACCTTTATTTTATGCATGATTGTTCTGTAAATTCACTACTTCTCTAATAAAGAAAAAAAAAATGGGCAGAAGACTTGAATAGATGCTTCTCCAAAGTAGATATACAAATGGACGAAAAGCACATGAAAAATGTTCAAACATCATTAGCCATTAGGAATATGCAAGTCAAAACCACAATGAGATACCACTTTCCATCCACTAGAATTGCTATTTTATAAAGTTGGAAATTTACAAGTGTTGGAGAGGATGTAGAGAAATATGAACACTGTTTATTGTTGGTGGGAATGTAAAATGGTTCAGCCACTGTGGAAGATATTTTGACAGTTACTCAATATATAATTCCCATATAACCCAGTAATCCCACTTCTGGGTAGTAGGTATATACCCAAAATAATTGAGAGCAGTGACTTGAACAGATATTTGCACGCTGATGTTCATAGCAACATTGTTCACAATTGCCAAAAGATGGAAGCAATCCAAATGTCCATCAACCAATGGATGGATAAACAATGAAGTACATCCACACAGTGGAATATCATTCAGCCGTCCAAAGAATTAAGTCCTGATTCATGTGACAAGATGGGTGAACCTTGAAGACATCATGTTGAGTGAGATAATCCAGACACAAAAGAATATTGTATGATCTCACTGATATAAAATAGTAAGAATAAGAAAATTCACAGAGTCAGAAACTAGAATGTACATTTATCAGGGGTCAGGATGGAGGTATGGAATGGGGAGTCAATGCTTAAATTATAAAGAGTTTCCATTTGGTATGACAGAAAAGATTTGGTCATGGATGGTGGTGATGGTAGTACAACATTGTGAATGTAGTTAATCTCATGGAATTATATATTTGAATGTGGTAAAAGAGAGAAATTTTAGGTTATATATGTTACTAAAAAAATTTTTTTTTTAATCCATAGGACTTCACAGTGAACTTTAAACCATGGACTATAGTTAATAGTACATTTATGAAAATGTTCTTTCATCCATTGTAACAAATGTACCACACCAAAGCAAAGTGTTAATAGAGTGGTACATGGGAACTCTATTTTATGAATGATTTTTCTGTAAATCTACAACTTCTCTGATTAAAAAACTTTGACTCATGGAACTTGAAAATGAATAGTCAAGAAGTACCTAAACATATAAAACTAAACCCTCTTTAAAAATTAAACCTGCTAAGATGATGGATTTAAATTCATTTGGTCTATCCAATGATTCATTCTAGAATTCTAATTTCTGTTAGTGTTCACATTCCAAGACACATGACTAAGTGCACTGGACTTTCTCTCAGTCATAGTTCTTTCTGTATGGGGAGAAAGAGAGAACAAGGTGAAAAGGATTTAGGAGCAGCAACTACAAAGAGATTTCCATTTTTACAGTGGCATCACTGGAGAGTTCTTCAGAAGCTTTTTTGAGGATATAGTTAAGATCTTTTAAAATATTCCAGGTAGGTTGGGATCAGTTCATTTTTCTAGGCTGTGACAAACAAGAAAAAGAGAAGGCTGAACATGGCCTTAATAGCCAGGTCTAGCAATATCATCTGTACCAAACACTCCAGGCTTATAATTGTCCTCTTGGCCACTCAGGCTCCCGACCATCTGTTAGGAGGGCACAGTGCCACAGTTATCCTATAGCATGGTGCCAGGCAAAGAAGGCATGTGTGGGGAGACAGAAGAACCCTTTCAGTGACATCTGTCCAGCTGGATAAGGTTTCTCTATACCCTTGGATCACAAGTGTACCTTAGTTTGTCCCCAATCACACCTGTTACAATTTTATTTCAAAAAAGGGGGCAAATCCACAGAGGCTTTGGCAAAGATGCCATTAGCAATTTCTCCTGGTAATGAGAACAGAAGGGAGGGGAACGGCAGGCAGGCAGCCTTCTGATAGTGGTGACACAGAATGACAGTCCCAACAGCTGACAGCAGCTGAGCTTCGGGCAGCAGCTGGGCTCGGTTTGCATGCCATGGGGAAATACACAGTCCTAAGAAGTTGGTAGCAGAAATTGCATAATGACCACTGTGGCAATGTGGCAGAGAGGCACAAGGACTTAACATAACTGTACTGTCTTAAAATCCTAGGGCACTGGGAGACATCAGAGAACAAAAGGATTGAAAAACAGCAAGTCACAGGAGTCCCCCTGGGGCTCTAGTCAGAATTTTCATTAAAAAAAAAAAAAGCATGCTATGATAGTATAACTAGCACAGAATGGAAATTTTTTTTCCTAGGGAGTCTGTCTTACTCAGAAACCTGTATATTCATGGAACATATTTCTTTTGTATATCACCGATACTGTGTAATTTAGGAATAGTTGTAATAATAGCATCTCTTTTAGAGTGCGTTATTTTCTTTATTTTTCATGTCACTAATCTAGATTCTAAAAGACATGAAGCTGTACTTTCTTTTGTACCGTTTTTTCATAGCATTATTAAGTGGAGGTCTGACTTCTCTTGGGCCCTTTATTTTTTAAATGTCATACTGAGCTTAAGTCTTTATTTATTTATTTAATTCTCTTTATTTATTTCACTTCCCCACTCCCCGTTGTTTGCACTCGCTGTCTGCTCGTCTTCTTTTTAGGAGGCTCTAGGGACTGAACCTGAGACCTCCCATGTGGTAGGGAGGGGTTCAATCGCTTGAGCCACTTCCGCTCCCTGCTTTTTTTGTGCCTATCATGTTTCCCCTTTGTGTCTCCTTGTTGTGTCAGCTTGTCATGCCAGCCGGCTGTCTTGCCCGTCTTCTCCAGGAGGCACCGGGAACTGAACCTGGGACCTCTGATGTAATAGGCAGAAGTGCAATCACTTGAGCCACATCTACTTCCCTCTCTTGGGCCCTTTAGAACCTTTAGATGAGCAATGCTGGTGATTGTCACTGGCAGTAGAGGGGGAAAAAAGGTGTCAAGTAAAAGCATCCCACTTCTCTTCTAAACCTTCTTCCTGGGTGATCCCAAAGGCCTCAGCTCCCCCTCTGAATTGCTGAACCCCAAGCTCACATCATCAGTCCAGACATCCCTATGGAAATCTAGAGTATGCCACATTGGGTACCTTACAGGCACCTCAATCTCTACAGTTTCCCAACTGAATTAATGATCCTTTTCCACCCCAAACTTCCTCCGCCTATATTTGGACAATGTACCACACTTTTAAGCCACCAGTCAGGAGTTATCCTCAACTACTTTCCCCCTCAATACCTGTAACCAATAAACCATGAAGTCCTATCAATTTCATTCCTTAAATGTCTCCTAAATCCATCACCCCCTCTTTAGCTCACTGCCATTGCCTTAGTTCAAGCCCCAGTGAATTTTTTCTCCTGGCCTCCAAACAAATTGGCGTGTTTGTATTTCCTCAGCTCCAGCCCTCATTCAGTCTATGCTCTGCATTGCTCTATGGGAGCTTCTAAAGTGGACTGTTGCCATGCTTTTCTCACTATCCAGAGAAAGCGGAAATTCTTTTCGTGGTGCCTCCAACTGGCCTCTCTAGCCAGTCACGGTCCTTCCCAGAGGGTGTTCTGGGAAGCCTTGTGGGCTCACACACTTTCAGGCCTTGTGCTTCAAACACACACATTGCCCTATTAATCCTCCAAGATTCAGTTCAGTCAGCATCTCCTAACTTTCTAACAGTTTCCCTCAGCTCTTCTCCTATACCTAAATCCTGGCTTGGTCAGGAGAAAGAAGCTTTGGTATCAGACCAAGAGTGGTTCAAATCCCAGCTCTAGCAGTTTCTAACTCCACAACCTGAAGCTACTTCTCTTTGTTTCTGCATCTGTAAAATGGAAACTAAAATACCTGCCTTCCAGGGCTGTTGGGAGAATCGGAGAGTTAGCTCTGGTAGAGAATTTACATGCTCTGTAAATATGAGGTCCTTCTCCTTCTTTCCTCTGTAGAGTTCACTGATCATGTTTCTATAATAGCAGTTGGGAAGACTGGGGAGCCGATGTGGCTCAAGCGGGTGAGTGCCCGCTTCCACATGGGAGGTCCAGGTTCAGTTCCCAGTGCATCCTAAAAACAAACAACAAGCAAAACAAAGAAAAAAAAACAACTCAGGGGAGCCGATGTGCCTCAGTGGTTGAGTGCTGGCCCCAGGCCTGGTACCTCAAAAAAAAAAAAAAAAAAAAAAGATTGAATCGTGTGCCTACTTGCTCATATCCTACACTGTATTATGGGTAAAGGCTGTCTTTAACTCTGTATCTACAGGTTCTAACAAGGTGTCTGGCACGTAGCAGGTGTTCAGTACATAGCAGATACTCAATTGTTAAATAGAGATAAAGTACATATTGTGAAGGATACAGTCTTATGGATACTGTAGGTTAATCATACACACTAAGTGATGGTATTGTAGTAATAGTACTGAGTAAAAGATTTCAGAATAAACATTTTATGCAATAGAGTAAATGAGTTAATGTATGTAAATGGCATACATAATATTAAAAGATTAATGTGTGAAACAGTTATAAGTACTCAATAAGCATTAGTTATTGTTATCATCATTATAATACAAAGGTTCATACCTTAGTGCTACATTATGGACCCCATGGGAATGAATGAATAGATCCTTTGATATAAACCCAATATTTCTACTTTAGGCAGGACTCTAAGTTACAAGTGCCCGAAACAACTAAACTAGAAAAAATATTTGGGTAGCTCACAATATTGAATGAAGAATTGTAAGAGCCAGGGCTCAGGACCTGGGACTGGGAATGCCATACCACCAAGATTTTGTCCTTTTTTCCCTGTTTCTCATCTCTTCTTTGGTTGTGGGGGTGGCCTCTTTCCTACCTATTGCTAGCAGCCCCTTTCCACGTGATAGGAAACATTACTACCAGAAATAACAGTTGGCAACCCTAACAGAAAGGAGCTTTTCTATCTCCCACCTCTGCTTATAACCATGACAGGATTCTGACTGGCCCTGTGTAGTTTCCTTTCCACTTCTGCAAATCACTGATGCTCTGAGGAAGGGGCAGTCTTAGTTTGCCAATGGGCTGCTGATGCCAAGTACCAGAAATGGGTTGGCTTTTATAATGGGGAATTTATTAGGCTAAAAGCTTACAGTTCTGAGGTCATGAGATGTCCAAATCAAAGCACCATCAGAGATGCTTTCTCACCAAAGTCAGCTACTGGTGATCCTGGTGTCCTGCCTTGTGGCAAAACAAGATGGCAGCCAATCTCTGCCGACGTCCCTGCCTTCCCCTTCAGAATCTACCATTTCCTGGAGCTAAGCTGTCGGCAACCAGGCATAGGGTTTCTCTCTTTCCAGGCCTCCTCTCTCAGTATCGGCTGCTCCGCTTTCTTCCCAAGTTTAGCTGTGGGCCCTCAGGCATATGGCTGTCTCTTCAGCCTTGAGCTGCTCCATGGGCCCAGCCTCTTGGGGACCCCACACTTAAGCTTTTAAGTCCTCTCTCTCACATGGCCAGGTCAAAGTGGCAACTTCCTTTCTCTGTGTGTGTCTCTCTGTGTCTGTTTATATCAGACCCAGCAAGAGTGCAGAAACCCAGCAAGAAGGCAGACACCCAACCTGGCTCTTGCCTCACTGACATAGTCCAATCAAAAGCCCTGGAACAGTCTTATCACATAATCTAATCAAAGGCCCCTTGACTGAATTTAATACAATCAAAGGGCCCCACACCCACAGGAATGGATTAGTTTAAGAACATAATCTTTTTCTGGGATTCCCAAAATTCTGACTGTCGTAGGTAGCATGATTGGTCAGGCCTAGGTCACACGCCCACTCTCTAGCTGAGCAGGAGGTTCTGTCACCAGGAGAAGGAAAACAAAGGTCACGTCTAGAATAAGCAAGAATACCACAGTGCCCTATTAGAGGGAGAGAATGATCGTGTGCTGAGGGCCATTGAGCTCAATGGAGATACACATTGAAGATGCAAGTGCTTGATTTCAGTTTTGGTTAAACTTCCTTAATTTTTACATACATCCATTTCATAATTTGTAAAATAGTGGATAGCAATAATCCCTCCTCATGGTATTATTATAAGGACCAAAGGAGTCAGTGTAGGTGAACACATTTGGTAAACTGTAGAGAGCCATACAGAAGTTTTGGTTATTACCAAAACTGGCCAAAGGACAATGTTATATGCAGCAAGAAAATGCTTGTGTGAAGAAAAACTAAAACATGCAAATTAAAAGCATGTTTGCATGATGTCAGTTATAATGCCAGTGGCCCAGACTTGGCGAAAGCTCTGGAGAAGAAAAAACAAAACAAAACAAAAACCCAGATGCCTTATAGCTCAAGAAATACAGGCCAAAGAAAGTATAATACACCAGAAAAATTGGATTTTGGAGAAATTTCACATCAAGATTAAGTTACACACATGATGAATTCCATGTTAGTGGATAAGTCAAAGGAAGTCCAACAATGTACCAGAGCTAATTATCTAAACTCACCAAAGGATTATGATGCCGAATTCTGCGTGTGTCTGTCATTATGTTTGATTACAGCAGCTAACAAATTTTAAACATCCCATGTGTTTGTCTTTAGGTCTCCTTCCTCAGATTTCTTAGTATAGAAAAAGCCATCTCCCCTTTCAGCTCTCAGAGTCTGATGCTGAAATGGTTTTATCATTTTTCCACATTAATTTATTAGGACATTCAATGCAAACATTTTAGTAATACTTTAAATACACTGCTGAGGGGCAATTTTTTTAAAATCTTGTTTTTTGTCCTTAAATTTTACTGTACTTTAAACTGTTTTATGAAGAAAAATATAAGAAATGGAAAAAAGATTCCATGGGCTCTCAGGTTCCCTCTCTCCTCTGACTTTCTTTCACATTGCAACACTGCCCTTCTACCAAATGACCTTCCATCTCTTCAGACTCTGGGCTTTTATGTTTTAATATCTTGCCTGCCATGAAAATTGATATCTCCAGTCAGCACCTTCCTATACAATCTAACAAGATGCCCTGAATGACAAGATGCATAACATTATGATGAAAATGTTTGGTAGAATTAATATGGAAATCCTGCCTGGAGCTAGTAAAAAACAAAAAAATAAAAGCTAGAAATGTCCTGGTAGCAATTTTTATACTGCCAGCCCGTATTGCACAGATTCTAACTGGCAGAAATTCCTGTGGCCAGGAAGGAAGTACCCAAGTCCTTACTCGACTTTGTAGTTGCCTGTAATGACAAGCCATTCTTCCTGCCTGAGTCTTCCCCTTTGCTCACATACAAGATCACGTGTTTTGGAGCAGGGATTTTCAATCCTGATTTCTTTCATTTTTCATGTTTCTCCAGTTTTGCTCCAAAGGGTTTATGGAATTATAAAATAAAATTCATCTTATATTAAAATAATCATTAAGGATACCCAGGATAAGATGGCAGAATAAAATGACCTGACAGACTCTCCCTGACCAAATATCTAACGAAAAGTAAAAATAACAACCCCCCGAACTCATCAGTGGCAATCAAAGATGGAAAGGGTGAAAAGAGCAAATAGTTTTTCCAAAACATTTCCAAAAGTTGTGGTAAAGGGAATAAAACCAGTATATTCTAGAATGGACTAGAGCAGTTTAGTGGCAAGGCTCTTAACGGTGCCCCACCCCCTCCCAAAGTCACACTAATGAATTAATAAAATCAGAGGATTTTGTCCTAATATCCTCAAATTTGAAGAGTTGCAAAATGAAATAAATAGGTAAAACAAGAGAAATAAACAACAATGGTTGATAATCTCTCACGGAAGTAAAGGTTTTATACTGAATTGTATTGCCAGAGCCAAGGGTAGCCTCCACCATTGGGATGACTCTTCATATAGGAGGAATCAACACAGCTATAGTCATTTAACAAAATCTTAAAAGTGAGACCAGGGAAGCAGATATGGCTTAAGCGATTGAGCTCCCGCCTACCACACGGGAGGTCCTGGGTTCGGTTCCTGGTGCCTCCTGGAGAAGGCTAGCTGGCGTGGCGGGCAGGAGTGGCAAGCTGGCGCAACAAGATGACGCAACAAAAGAGACACAAAGAGGACTGAGAAATACAACGAACCAGGGAACTGAGGTGGCTCAGGTGATTGAGCACCTCTCTTCCACATGGCAGGTCCTAGGTTTGGTTTCCGATATCTCCTAAAGAGAAGATGAGCAGACACAGAGACCACACAGCAAATGGACACAGAGAGTAGACAGCGATCACAAACAGTGAGGGTGGGGGGAGATAAATAAATAAAATAAATCTTAAAAAAAAAAAAAAGTGACACCAGAGTCCAGGTGGTCAAAGATTGAGCCCTGCTGCAGCTCTACACTGTTCTTCCTGACCTACTCATAGGTGACAGAAAAATCGTATAGAGCATGGAATATTTAGATCTCAAATAATAGCATAATGGAGAAAAAGTAGGGACTGAAAAAGTGACTCTTCCTGTATCAAAACAAAAAAAGCACACAAATATGAGCAAGATTTTTTTTAAAAAATGCAAAGCTATTATAAAACTGACATCAGCCAAATAAGAATATAGCATGAAAATGGTATTTAAAAAAGAAAAGAAAAACTAAATACAATCTTTTACTCACCCAAAGGGAACAAATTCCCAAAAAGTGCTTTCATATAGTAGACAACTATTTAACAATATGAATTCTATAAGATAAAAAAGTTAAAAAACTAGATGTTAAAAAAAAAAAAGTGAGATGCAAAGGAATGTTGCAGCGAAAAGAAACAAAGAGGGAAGTGTGGTGGTTTGAAGCTGTATGTACCCCAGAAAAACATGTTCTTAAATTTAATCCATTCCTGTGGGTGTGAACCCATTCTAAGTAGGATTTTTTTGATGCGGTTACTTAAGTTAAGGTTTGTGTGACCCAGCCCCATCAGGATGGGTCTTAATCCTATTACTGGAGTCCTTTAAAAGCAGAATAAATTTAAACCTGAAAGAAAGCCACAGAGGAAGCAGTCAGAAGCCGGACATCTATGGATCTCTGGAAGAGAAGGGAAGAGACCAGTAGACACCACTGTATGCCTTACCATGTGACAGAGGCGCCAAGGATTGCCACAGTCTTTGGAGAGAAAGTATCACCTTGATGATGCCTTGGTTTGGACTTTCTTTTAGCCTCAAAACCATAAGCTAATAAATTCCCATTGTTTAAGTTGATCCATTTCATGGCATTTGCTTGAGAAACCTAGGAAGCTAAAGCAAGCAGTGGTTCCCAACCTGTATGAGACAGTGATTCTCTTGACCCTTAGGACGGCTGAATAGGGCCTATAGTAGACAGAACCATCGGACAGGTTGTTCTCTGACAGCAAAGAACACCAGCCATTTATATCCATATGCTGTTAAAATATCATCTTCTGTGTCTGCCACAAAATAAAAAAGTTTAGTAATCATGGGACACAAGGCACAAAAAAACTTTGTTAAAGAATTAATAAGTGTGAATATTCTCGCTATCTTGATTTTGTGATAATCAGGGTAGGCTAAACATTTGCTATATTAGAAACCATGCATGTGTCCCCAGACCTAGTTTTTCTCCCCGTGGCTGGTTTTTAGAATGCTGGTGATAAACTAATCCTGATTTATTATATGACCATCCTGTATGGGAAAAGACTGTAACTCTAGGTATCTTTGGTCAACCTTAAGAGATATAGCAGGGGGATGGATGTGCACGGGTGGTTGGACATCCGTCTCCCATATGGAGGAGCCTGGGTTTGATCCCTGGGACCTCCCGGTAAAAATAAAAAAAAGAAAAATACAGAAGACATGTGGGCCCCGAGGCCCCGTGTGTGGGTGCACCATCAGGCCCCATGCGTGGGTGCATGGGTGAGCCGCCAGGCCCTGTGAGACGCGCAGCAAGATGATGATGTAACAGGAGAGTGTGACACAAGGAAGAGCCAAGACGAGATGTGCCAAAAAACCAGGAACTAAGGTGGCACAGGCAGTAGTAAGACGCCTCTCTCCCACATCAGAGGTTCCGAGGATTGAATCCCAGTGAAGACAGAAGGAGAAGGATGAGAAGAGACAGCAGGAAACGGACAGAGAGAGTTGCCCAGCGAATGGACACAAAAACAATAAAAACGGGGGTGGGGGTGGGGGGAATAAAAATGGAGAAAAGTAAATAAATAAATAAATCCTTACCAAAAAATACATAGGGGAGGAAGATACGGACTATAGTTGGTAGTAATACTTTGACGATGCTCTTTCATGATTTGTTAACAAATGTTTCACAACAATGTAGGGTTTTTGTGTGTGTGGTGGGGGTGATGTGTGGGAGCCCTGTGTGATGTTATGCATGTTTGTTTTGTAAGTTCACAATGTTTACTGAACACTTATAGTTTATGTATGTTGATGTATAAATGATATACTTCAATAAATTGTTAAAAAAAATAATAATAATAAGGAAGTGGCTGTGGCTCAAGTGGTTGGGCTCCCGTCTACCATATGGGAGGCCCTGGGCTCAGTTCGCGGGGCCTCCTGGTGAGGGCAAGCTGGCCGGTGCCCATGGAGCTGGCACAGCAAGATGACCCAACAATGGGGAGACAAGCAGACACAGAGGAAACACACAGCAAGTGGACAGAGAGAGCAGACAGCGAGCACAAGCGGCAAGGGGGGTGGAGATAAAGAAAAATAAATCTTTTTCAAAAACTTTATTAAAAAAAAAAAGAGTAAATCTGTTTGAAAGACCAGAGTACAAAAGGGACATGGCTGAAAATGGAATTTTGGGCATTATGGACAGGTTTACTATAATCACAGTGAATACAGATGACAAAAATATAAAGATATCTGAGCAAAGCTAATTGATATTGAAAAAAAGGATGAACCAATATAAGCATAAGTTGTGCCTTGAGATAGAGAACTAAACAAGCAGAGAATAAATAGTAATCAAAGAAGTAATAAAAGAAAATTTATCTGAAATAAAGAGTGAATTGTATCTTTAGACCAAATGAACACACATCAAATTCTAGGATGTGATGCCAGCATATACACTGTTAATTATATTATTTGTTAAAATTAATTTTGAGGTCAAATTTATGTACAATAAACTTCATACATTTAAAGTCTATGGTTCAATGAGTTTTGACAGGTGTAAGCACCAATGAAACCACTGCTAATATCAGGATAACAGAACATTTTTATTAAAGTCAAAAAGTTCCTCATGCCCCTTTGTAGTTTGTTTCTCCTTCCACCTTAAGCCCTACTGATCTTTTTGTCACTATAGATTGGTTTGCATTTCCTAGAATTTCATACAAATAGAATCATTGAGTTACGTGTCTTTTTGTTTGGCTATTTTCACTCAGCACAGTTATTTTGAGATTCTTCCATGATGTTGAATACCTTAGTAATTTATTTTTCTTGCTAAATAGTATCCCATCATATGGAGATACCACATTTTGTTTATCCAACTTTGATTTTCTCTCTGTTTTGTCTATTTTGAGCGAGACAACTATAACATTCATACATAAGTCTTTTTGTGGACAAATTTGGGAGGTCAAAGAACAGAAGGTGGGAAGTAGTGTATTTCTCTTGGGTAAATACAAAGAAGTGGAAAACTGAGTCATTTGGTAGATGTAGGATTACCTTTTTAAAGAAGTGTCAAACAGTTTTCCAAAGTGGCTGTATCATTTTATGTTCCCACCAGCAGCATGACAGTTTTAGTTGCTCCATATCCTCAACAACATCTTGTACTGTCAGTCTTTGAATTTCACCTACCCTAATGGATATATAGTCTATGTCATTGTTATCTTGATCTGCAATTCCCTGATGACTGATATTCTGGAAAAATGCATCTTGCCATGTGCCTGATTAAATTACTGAACTTCAAAGATGAAGAAATTCTCCAGTCTACTAAGCAGAAAAACAAAATATTTTAAAACGGTATAAGCTAAGTTGGCATTTGAATTCTCCCCCAAAACATACAGTAAAAGAAAACTATGAAGCAACTTCTACAAAGTTCTGAAGGAAATGAAATGTAACCAAAGATATATATTCCCAGCCATGGTGTCATTCAAGTATAAAAGCAACAGGAAAAAAAATTTCCAATTATTACAGAGTTTAAAAACCCAATACATCTGAACTCTTCTTGATGAAATATAAAATTTTAAAAGTACCTGAAAATGACGGCATACAAGGAATGGTATTGAGTAACAAATACAAGTAAGTGGGGTATAAATGCTAGCTCACTGGTCAATTTTTTTTTTTTTTTTACATTTTATTTTATTTATTTATTTATTTTATTTATTTATTTATTTATTTATTTTTACTGGGTGGTCCCTGGGATCGAACCCAGGTCCCTCCACATGGGAGAGAGACGCCCAACCATTTGAGCCACATCCGTCCCCCATCACTGGTCAATTTATGACTGCAAAATGGAGTGCACATTTCTAAATCTTGAGTAAAAATCCTATCAAAATTGGGAGGTCAAAAGAGAGAAGGTGGGAAGAAGTGTAGAAGTGCTAAAAATCCACGTCTTTCATACCTAGGAGCCAATGGTGTTGTATAAAATTTAAATACAGAATTTAAAAGAACATAACTTGATGCCTTAATTTTAAAAAGAATCTCTTATTAACCTTAAGAGTAAAGAAATACTTCACTTCCACTTTTTCTTCTGCTAAATTCCTCATGGCCATGACTATGTATATGACATTAATGGGTTATTAAGATATCCATGATTCATAATGATAGCTGTCTCTGGGGTCAAGGGAAATTGAAGTAGGGGTGGGGATAAAGAAGCTCTATTTGTAGTGTCATATTTCACTTATGTTTAAAACGATGGAGGAAATAGGACATGTTATAAGTTACCAACTCTGGATTGAAAGCACTCAGGTCATGACTATTTTTATACCTTTCTCTTTTTAATTTTTCAACATAAAATTATTTTAACTGTTTTTAAAATTACGGACTATTTGAAATAGAAATATAGACACCAATACTCAAACTTCAACAAACAAGCAAGCCTCTTCCCACCTTGATATAACTGCCTATTCATGATTAAGTGTGTGATGTGACATCTCTTTAGTTTTCTCTTCTCCAAGCTCTATATATCCAAGACCATCCACCATTCTCCATATGACAAAGTTTCCAGATCTCTCATCATTTTAGTTGTCCTTTCCTGGACATGCTCCTGTTTATCAAGTCCCTAAGTTGAGGTGCCTCAAAGTGAACCTGATTCTGCAAGCCAGACACAAAAGGATGAATATTGTATAATCCCACTGATACAAAATAATTAGAAAAAGCAAACAGAGTTAGAATGTAGAATATAGTTTACTAGGGGCTGGGTTGGGGGAAGGGAATGGGGAGTTAATGCTTAATTTGTACAGAATTTCTATTTGGGTTGATTGTAAAATTTTGGTAATGGATGGTGGTGATAGTAGCACAATATTGTGAATGTGGTTAAAAGGGGGAAATTTTAGGTCATATATGTATTACTGGAATAAAAATTAAAATAAAACTGTATAACATAACAAACTCTATTATAAATGATGGATTATAATTGGTAGTACAATAATAAAAAAGATCTTTCATGAATAACAAGTGTATACACTAATGTAAGGTGTTAATAGGGTGGTATATTGGAAAAAATACACCCTACTTTAAACCATGAACTATAGAGTTAATAGCACAATTATAATCTTTCATCAATTATAACAAAGGTCCCACACAATTAATGCATAGTGTTAATTTAGAGTGGAGGGTGTAGAGGAAAGCTGCATTTTTTTTTTTTACACAATTTTTCTGTAAACCTACAACTTCTCTAAATAGAAAAAATGTTTTAAAAAAATCTATTTCTACCAACACAAACCTGAATGCAAGTATTCGTTGCTACCTCCCCTCTAATGCCAAAATTAATTAAAAGACTAAGCTTCTGTAACGTATCCTTACCCTTTTTCCTTTCTCATTTCACGAGCTCTGTCTTTTGCAGTATATTCATACTGGGAACAAAATTTATTGCCAAATTATGAAAATGTTAAAGATATCTATGTTAAAAAGAAAAAGGTTTAACAAAAAATTTCAGGTCTCACAGCTTTATTGAATGATTCATGAGTTGGGTAGCATCCCATCTAGAAAGCAGAAGGGTGCTTCAGAGAGTTGTAGAAAGGGCAGGGTTTATCCAGACAGGCATCTACAGGCTTCCACAACCAACAAGAAAGCAGGTTGGCAAATGCCTAAGCAGAAGGGCCAGGACACACATGCTAAATTGGAGCTGGTGGGTTGTGATTGGTTGGCCTTAGATTTTGAGCTCTGGGAGAGCAGTGTGTTCACAGCAAACAGCAACCTAGTTAAGATTCAGTTTGCAGGTACAAAGCTAGCCTGAGCGACTCCATCTTGGGACTATTTGCATTATTTAACACATAAAATTCAAAACAGGCATTTGTTTTTCTACCTGGTTTTCCTTAGTTCCAACTTTTTAATCTTTTCTCTAGTCTTGGGGCTTCTCTCTCCTTTCTCCTGTTCAATTCTTTTTCTGAAGATGCCTGTTAGTGCTATTTTGCATACATCTACCCTAGACATTTTCTCTCCACATAGAGAAAAAAATTTTTCTCTGCGGGTTTTCATGTCATGAATAATTAAAGGTAACAAGTTGGAGATGCCAAGCAATGTAATAGGTATGGCAAACGGCTATTTTGCAGTTTATCTTTACTTTAGAGTTGTTTCTTTTTTTTTTTTTTTTTTTTAAGATTTTATTTATTTATTCATTTATCCCCCCCTTGCTGCTTGTGCTCGCTGGGTCAGCTAACCACGCCGTGCGGGTGGGCTTGCCTTCACCAGGAGGCCCCGGGAACCGAACCCGGGGCCTCCCATATGGTAAACGGGAGCCCTACTGATTGAGCCACAGCCGCTTCCCTAGAATTGTTTCTTGAACTGAAAAAGAAGGTATCTGAAAGATAGGAGTGGGAATATAGCTACTCCATGTCAAGGTTTGATTTGTGTGTATGTATTTCGGTCTGTTCTCTTGAAGCCTGTGAATAACTTGGCTCCTACTTGTCTTACTGCCTCCTCCGACCACAGTCATATCTTGCCCTCTTCTTCACAGTTGCTGATTGACTAATGTTGATTCACAACTGTGAGCTGTAGGGCATGTTTGAACAGTTGGCTTCAGACCAACTGCTAGATGACTGCAGGCTTCCAAGTTTCTCTCAGGGGCAGGCCACTTTGGAATTTCACCTTTCACTCCTCTCAGGTTTGCTTTAGTTCCGTCTGGTTCCAGTATTGCCTATGGGCACAGCACTGGCTGCTCTTTGACTCTTTAATGCTTTTCTTTCTGGCTGCTTACTTGTAGCTCATCCAATCTAGACATCAATGGTTGCTCTCCAGGGCTTCTAGTTCATTTGTTCATTTGACAAATATTTACTGAGGCTCTTCCGTGTATTTGTCCCTACCATGTCTTTGCTTTTCTGCATACCTGACCAAGTCCCTGAGCACCAGCTCTTATAGATATAGTTTAATGTAGCATTTTTATAACTATCCTTAAATTTGTATAATCGAGTCACAAAATTGCATGCACTCCAACTCAGGGGTGCAAAGAAAAATGTAGATTTTTTTTTTTAATTTTTAATTTATCTTTTAACTTTATTTTGTACAATAATTGAAAATATAAACAATTAAAAACTGAAAAGTAAACACAGATGAATAAATATATACATTTCTCAATTAAATGTAATGGATACATATAAATTTTTTTTTAATCAAACAATATATTCCACAATATATTTGGTTCATAGTAACGCATTCATACAGTATTTGTCCTTTTGTGTCTGTGTTGCTTCGCTCAACATAATGTCCTCCAGGTTCATCCATGTTGCCATATGCTTTACGACTTCATTTCTTCTTACAGCTGCATAATATTCCATCGTGTGACTAGACCACAGTTTGTTTATCCATTCATCTGTTGATGGACACCTGGGTTGTTTCCAGCTTTTGGCAATGGTGAATAATGTGGCTATGAACATCGGTGTGCAGATGTCTGTTCGTGTTGTAATGGAGATTTTTAAACATAGTAACACTGATGAAAATTCCTAAGGCCCACAAAACCTGCTTAAAACAATACCCCGGCTATGCATCCGTGCCTGACCAATCACGCCACCATGGAGATGGCAAAACCCACCCCTAGTATAGATTAACCCAGACCCCCTTTATGCCGATGCTAATCACAAAATTTAGCTTCTGTAATGTTGCTTGCTTGCTCTGCTGGATACGGACAATTGAAGCTGCCCCTCACCCTTTCTGGCGCAAGAAAATTAATGCTTTGTTTTAATCAACTAATCTGATATCTGAACACAAAGAAAAGTTGCTTTATTATGCTGACCCTGCTAAAATTCCCTATAAAAACCCACCGTGGGAAGCTGGGGGTCACTTCTCTCCATACTGCTGGAGGAGGCCCCGGCCGGCCGGAAATAAAGGTTCCTCTCCTAATCACGTTGTCTGGGTGCTGAGTTTCTCTCTGGACGAAGTGTTCCACTTCAGTGTCACTGCTCTCAGTTCTTCTGGGTATATACCCAGTAGTGGTATTGCAGGGTCACGGGGCAAGTCTATATTCAATTTCCTTAGGAACTGCCAAACAGTCCTCCATAGTGGTTGTACCATCCTGCAGCTTATTTTTGATAACTGATGTCATCCGGGAACATTAGGGTTAGGAAAAAAACAACTTGGTATCTCAGTAATTTCTGCTTAGTCTCCTTTGAAGACCTAAGTTCCTTTCAGGCAAATGTTCCATCTTTCAGATTTTTTTCGTCATTCACTTAATTCTCTCCAAGATCTTATCTGGGTATTTTAGAAGTGGAATCTATATGACCTATGGTGGGAAAGGTGGGGAGAGCAGGGGTCAGGTGGCATTAGTTATCCTGTCACCTGAATGCCTGATAATCTCTGAAGGCCAGTTTGGGTGCAGCTTGTCTCATTTTACCTTTTTAGGACACCATCCTTGGACCCACAGCTAGAGTCCATAGTCGTGGCCATTTGCCTTTAGCTGCAAAGCTGTTAAATATAATGGTCTTTTTCTCTGGACCTCAGGACTGTCAGTCCACAGCCCTTTTATCAGGCCGTGCGCCTCATGGAGGCACATGAGAATTCTGAATCTCCCCACATCCTAAGAGAAGATCATGAGGAGCCAGAAGCCCGCCTCAGCCTCATCTACCTAAACACCTCCCTGCCTCAGTGCTGTGTTATTTTTGCCTCCATACCACATCGAGCACAGTGTGGAGCCAAATGCAGTCCTCTCCAAGGCCTAAAGCTGTGTCCAGGCAACCGGACCACTAGCTGCAGCATCATCAGATTCCTCAATACCTGGCTGGATGCTTCCACAGCAACCCCCTTTCAAAACTGGACCCTGATAAGAGGAGAGGACTTCTGCCTTTCTGGAAAGGGCTTCCCCAAATCGCATTCCTGCTCTTCCCGGAGGCACTAAGGCTCATTCCTCAGTCCTAAGGGAGAAAAGGGTATTATCATTTTGCACTAATGATAGTGTGCACGATTCTTCTAATCCGCCAGGCTTGGGAGCGAAAGGGAAATCCTTCTCTCTTAACCAAAACTGGTTTTCAAGACTACTGTCTTGTTTTGCTACATAAGTTCCTCTGTTAGCAGAACGCTCTGGGTTTCTAGGTTCTTGGCAATGTCACATAAAGGAACTTAAGGAAGGCAAGGGTATAAAGAGTTTATTAAGAAACAAGAAAAGAGATCGCACACACACAGACAGGGGTGTGGGTGTGGGTGTGGGTGTGGGTGGGCAACCCCCCCACCCAAGGCCTTTCCTCCCCGCCTTTCCTAATGTTGGGGAGGGGCCCCAGCTGTTTGCTGCTCTGATTGGTTGCCCCACCTGTTAGCTCTCAGGGGAGAGTTTGGAGTTATCAGAGACAAATGGGGAGGCCTGTTTGGAGTTATCTGGGGCTTCCTCTTGAGCCCCAGGTCTCCACAGGATGTTTCCGGCTTGGTCTTAGTAGCGGCTTTCCCTCAGGAGGTTTCCGGGTGGGGTCTCATGGCCTTGGTCCCCGCCGGGGCCCAGCTGTGACTCAGGTTCCCTCCCTCCCTTTACTAACTAACCTGCCTCAACTCCTTCAGCTGTTAAGAGCCTAACATTTTCTCCCTCTTGTTCTTTTTGCATTCCTGCAAAAACAACCTTAATCCTCCTTCCCCTGCTTTCCACCCAGGCAACACCTAGAGGTGGTGGTGACCAAAAAAAGGGAAAACACGTAAATGTCTATAAAATGCCTGTAACTTTGAATACCTTTGGTCTACAAAGGAGTATTAATTGGTGCATAAAGAAACTTGGAAGTATTTCTTCAAGTCATATATCATGCTTGTTTGAACATTTGTCATACTAATCTGAATACTAGCAAGCTATAGGCCAGTTCAAAATAACATTAAAAAAAAAACCGCGTTCTTCCTGATTCCCTCTAATTCAAGTTTCAAAATGATCTTTCTGAAAAGATCATTCTAATCCCACTCAATTTACTGTCTGCATTAACATGACTTTACTATTCACTGTCTTCATTAGCATAACTATTATTCCAAGAGAATCTTCCCAGGAAGGAAAAGTTGCAAATAACTGCATTGTTCATTCCAGGAACTTCTGGAGAAAGATCAACCTTTAGCAGATAGCATCAACTCACAGTTTTCTGTGAAGCCTTACCTCAAAATCCTCACTTTGCTCAGTTCACCAATCACGTGCTCCTTATCCAATCCTAATCAGCACCACCACCACCACCACCACCACCCAGCATTGAAAAACCACTTCAAAAAGTCTGGTCTTGCCCCTCTCCCTCGGAGACACACGGTCAGTACCTGTCAAAGCAGTCCTCTCCCTCACCATGATAAGCAATAACCTCAGCTCTTAACAGGTTGTTCTGGAAATGTTTGGGGACCCAGCATTTGACAAAAGGAACAACTAGGTTTTATGACACCTGATAACTGCCCAGAAGTTGATTATATCAAGAGTAATTTCTTCATTTGTGAAGGAGACATGGTTCATGAAACGTGTAAAAAAAAAAAAAACAAAAAAAAAAAACTACACAAATATTCTTTAGGTGGTTTGGTTTGTTTATCTGAGGTGGAAAATGGTTTTTCTTTTCAGACTTTAGGACACAATGTGCATGCATGCTTACTCATAATGGAGGCAGGACAAAGACACATTTTCTCGTCTGTTTTCCATTAGACTGTTGCACTTTTTATTTGTTTTCCTATTCTCTTTTGCCTTCTCTTGGTTTGGAAGTTATATATTCTATTTATATCCTTTGGTGATCAACCTTGAAATTTTACTATGTACATTGAACTTTAATATTTTTATTATTCCTTATCCTAACTTACAGGATTTTTAGCCAATATTTTAGTTGTGTTGTTTTTAAAATTGCCACAAATTAGGCACTACTACTTCATTCAGAAAATATTTGTTTAGACTATCTATATATTCTTCAATTTATTTGCTTTAGAACACCCTTCTCCAGACTTACAAATTACTTTTAACGAATATTGTAGATCTGTCCTTTTGTTAATTGCCACAAATGAGATGTTATCATTGTTATTTTATACAGAAATGCCTGGGAGTCAAGTTAGCAAAAGGTGTTCAAGATCTCCAGGCAAAAAAAAATACAAAACAAAACAAAACAGAAAAACACACACACACACACAATGAAACAGAAATTAAAGACGACCTAAGTAATGAAGGGATATTCTATTTCATAGTTTAGAAGGTTCAATATTATAAAGATGTCTATTTTGTTCCAAGTAGATCTGTAAATTCATTGTAATCCCAATAAAAACCCAGTTTTCCTTGTGGAAATTAGCAAGATAATTCTAAAATTTATGTGCATATGCAATAGGCCATGTCTGGCCAAGATAATCTTCAAGAAAAAGAAATTTAGAGAACTTATACTACCAGGTGCCAAGACTTGTTATAAAGCTATAGTAATTAAGATGTGACATTGATGCAAGGATAGAGAAATCGACAAATAATACATATGTGATCACCCCACTTATGACAAAGATGTCATTGCAATTCAGAGGGGAAGGATTTTCAATAAATGTGACTGTATATTCATATGAAGAATAACCCTTCTCTCTTGCTGTACATAAAAATAGTAGTTTGAGATGGGTTATATACCTAAATAGGAAAGGTAAAATAATAAAGTTTCTAGATGAAAACTTAGGATATTTTCATAATCTAGAGTAAATATTTCTTAAACATGGTATAGAAAAGACTAACAAATTGACTGATAAATTAGACTTCATTAAAATTAAGAACTTTTTCTGTCATAACTGTAAACTTATCAGAAGTGTTAAAACATATTCTGCATACTCTTATTTGGGTATCTTTTTGGCCTGAAAATCTGAACGCTAATTCAAACTGGCATGTTTTAGAAGATTCAAGAAAAAAATAACTACTTTTCATACAAGCTTTTTGGATTTCCTGAAGATTTTAGTGAGAAATAATAGAACATACCTCAGGAATGACAAAATTCTAGGTGTTCATTTCAATAAAATAAAACATCTAAAAAAAGTTAACACTACATTTATGTAATATTTTAATAATTATAATAATTAGGTGTGCTTTATATATTCTGTATAATAATCTTTTGTCAGTTTGATGAAAAGAAATTCCTCCCTCCTTTTGGTATATTTTGATGACCAGACATTCTTAGTTATATTAATCAATCTTTTCCTTTTTGAATTGTGTTAAGGAATCATTCTCTATGCCCAAATGATAAATGCATTCTTCTATGTTATCTCTAAAAAACAAAATAAAATAAATGTTCGATATCTTTATCAATTGTTCTTACTTGGGGGTATAAATATGGAAAAAATTCAAAGTGTACACTTATGTTTTGTGAACTTATTACATATGTAAGAGTTTAATCCAAAAGTTTGTTGAGAAACTTGAATGAGGTCTAAGGATTAGACAGTGGTGATGCTATGTAGTGTATTAATACATAGTATGTAATGTATTGATGTTATTTTCCTGATCTTTATAGTTATTTGTGATTATGTAGGAGCCCTTTGGGGGTCTTTGAGTCTTTGGGGGTGCTGGAGCATCATGACCTCAATTTACTTTCAAATGGTTTGGGGGCACTTTTTTTTTTTTTTTTTTTAAGAGTTAAAAACATTTAGAATTAGCCAGTTTAGATGATCCCAATTTTGTAGGCAACATCCAAAGCATCATAGTCAGGAGCCAGTGCAATGTATGCTGCTTTTTCTCCATCAGGCCTGATCCAGGTGTTGACCTTGGCCACGTCAATGTCATAGAGCTTCTTCATAGCCTGTCTGATCTGATGCTCATTGGGCTTGACGTCCACGGTGATCACAAGTCTGTTGTCTTCAATCTTCTTCATGGCTGACTCAGTCACTGGAAATGTAATGATGGCATAGTGGTCAAGCTTGTTTCTCCTGGGGGCGCTGTTCCACAGATATTTGGGCTGTCTTCTGAGATGCAGTGTCTTAGGCCACCAGAAGGTGGATGACGTGCGGATCTTTTGTGTGTGTGGCTGTGGACGCCTTTCAGTATTGCCTTCTTGGCTCTCAAAGCCTTTAATTTGGCTTTGGCTTTGGTTTTGGGAGAGGCAGGGGCTTCCTTCTTCGCTTTCAGTGCCATGGGCATGGAAAACTTTTTTTAAGTTTATTTAAAAAGATACTTGGAGAGGCTTACTGCTAAGGAAGTGAAGATTAAACTGAAGATAGGAATGAAAGTGTTTAGCCAAGGGGTCATTGAATATGTAGAACAGTGAGGTTGGCCAATTCATAAAACTAAGTGTGTGGAAACATCTCCTAGTTTAAGGAGGCCACTAGCTAAACTTAACCTAATCTACTGACTGCCTGTTGGTCTTAAGTAGCAAGGCCTATCAGATTAGTTATATATCTGGTCATCTCCCTGTGAAGTCCTCAGATGAAGCCATCAGACCCAGCAGGTACAGCTCATTTCTTTCTTTCATGACTGCCTTTCTTCTTCCATTTGACTTTTCTGAAAGTTTGAATCCCTAAATATGCTGCCAAGTAAGAGTATAGAGTCTTGGTCTCACTTGAACTTAAATTTACAAATAATCTTGCAGGGCAGGGGGCTGGACAAATCACTTTTGACCTTGTATTAGTTTCTCAGCATTGCCGTAACAAACAACCAAAAACTGGGTGGCTTAAAACAGAAATTTTCTCTCATAGTTCTGGGGGTCAGAAGGCTGAGATTCAAGGTATCGGCAAGGCCTTCTCCTGCTGAAGGCTCTAGGGAAGAATCCTTCCTTGCCTCTCTCCTAGTTTCTGGTGGTTCCCAGCAAACCTTGGCATTCCTTGGCTAGTAACTGCTACATAACTCCAGTCTCTGCCTCTGTCTTCACCAAGCCTTCCCTTGTGCTTGTGCACCCTCTGCTCCTCTTGTAAGGACACCAGTTAATGGATTTAGGCCAACCATAATCCCATAACTTATCTTAACCTGATTATATCTGCAAAGCTCCTATTTCCAAATAAGAGTCACAGTCACAGGGAGTTAGGACTTGAACATACCTATTTGGGGGATGCAGTTTAACCCAGTAAGAGCTTCTTTCCAATTCTTTGATCCCAGATATAAAGATAGGTGATGAGCAAAGAGCACTTTGGGATATTATATCCAGTGTCAGGTGCTTCCCACCCCCACTCCACCTGCTCCCAGCAATAAGCTGGGAAGAGAAGAACTGCACAGTTAAACCAACTCAGCTTTCCAGCCAGTTGATTTAAGGGAAACCTTTAAATAGTAGCAGCTATTGCTTTCTCAAGGAAGTTTCTGGGAATATGTGTGCTTAATTCAAATAATATTTTGGGACTTCCTTTACTCTATTCAGAAATACAGAACATTAATCTGATAAATCATTTCAGTCAGACATTCAGAATTAAATGTTATACATACTTCTAGATGTTTTCATACACATTATCTCCTTTGATCCTCACACAGCCCAGGCATCTCTGTATTAAAAACAAAAACCTCAAGTGATTCAGCTGAAGCCACTCAACACTGTTGATCTGATTTTTCATGCTGGCTTATTCAAGACATTCCTTGAAGTACATTATTACTTATTAAGAGCCTTGTATCCGAGGCTACACTGAAAAATCAAGATTCTCAAGTATAATCCAAACAGTTTTCCAAGTTTCTATTGATTTTTATACAGCTCCACCAATACTTTCTTCCTGACACTATGTTATGTCTCTCTAAACAACAGGAAACATGTAGTGACGGCAGAGAGGGACGTTCCTGAGTAAGACTCCCTATAGTGAGGACCTGGCATGACTTTGTCAGCCCCTGCTCCTACCATTCAGGGCTGTGAGGTTCACAGCCCTGAAGTTCACCAAGATGTTTTTCATAAGTGTAGCCTTCTGTCCTCTTCAACTTTGCCATTGTTCTCCATCATCTCCAACGATACGCCTGAAGCTCTTTCTCTGAAGAAAACATTCCAGGCAATTCTTTTATAATTTATTGAATGTATACTCTATGCTAGCCACTGTATCAGGTACTGTACTGGGACATATAAACTTTCCTTCCTGCTACTAAACTCAGTTTAAGAGGTGAAAACTTGCAAATAGTAAGTACATACGCCAGATCAAGGTATCTATTCTAGTTTCCTAGGCTGCTCTAGCAAATAACTTGAAATGGTCCCATTTAAACAATGGGAATTTATTCACTTACAGTTTTGAGACCAGAAAACTGTCCAGATTAAGATTTCATCAAGGTGATGCTTTCTTCCCAAAGACCTGCTGGCGATCCTATCCTTGGCAATGCACATAGCGTCATCTCCAGATCCCTCCCTTCTCTTCCGGGTTTTGTTGCTTTCAGCTTCTTGCTTCCATGGCTTGCTCTCTTTCCCTGTATTCATTCTGTAAATAAAGGACTCTAGTAATGGGATTAAGACCTATCCTGAATGAGGTGGGGCACACCCTAACTGAAGTAGCCTCATCAAAAGGTCCTATCCAAAATGGGCTCATACCTACAGGAATGGACCAGATTCAAGAACGTGTTTTTCTGGGGTACATGCAGCCTCAAACCACCACAGCATCCTAGCTTGCCATCTGAAAACACCTTAGCTAGGCTATAGACCCCTAAAATTATACATGATATTATGTGTGAATGTGCATTTTTCTCGGGAGAGGAGTCATTTTTGTTAGAGTACAACAGTGTGCAAATCTACAATGATCTCAAATGAAAAGTTTAACTTGAAAAATATAGCACACTTAAAATATTGGAAGGTCAGTTTATCCTCTTGGAATTTTAGGAATTTGTTTATTTCTAAAAGCCGACTTAAAGTACTCCTTTAAGAAACATAATCTAACTTATTAATACTCTCCAAAGACAGGAAAACATTATACATTCCCATAAGAGGTATTTCTGAATTACAAATACACATACAGACACAGAGAGCTTATAGCTTCAGATCTAAAATTTTAGCTACAGGTCAAGAATAAACACAGAAACACAAAACACTCATTAATACCAAGAACAAAGGACTATTCTTCCTGGTGGGCACAAAATCCTTAATTCTACTTGAACTCAAAGTAGACAAATACACAAAAACTAACAAAGCAGATTCTCTGTTGTCTCTCACACAACAGAAAATAGATTTCTATAAACCATTAATCAGTTTACTGAGACTAACAAATAGCTAGGGCATAAAGAGCAAATTCCCAATTGTTTCTGCCACCAATGAAGAAATAATTTATTAGGGGTAAGAAAAACAAAAACACATCAGTAGAGAAAAAGTACTAGAGAAATAGAAGATCTACAAAGTCAAAGTTCTACTGCTACTTGGGATTCACCTCTAGGAGCCAAGGAAAAACTTGCCTTGGTGAAAACTAAGTGAACTTCTCTAGCAATGAGCTGTACCTGGCTCTGTCAGGTGATCTGTCCAAAACTATCAGGGATAATTTTCTAAAACGGGTGAAAATCAAATAAAAGGAACACATGCCAAGGATTTTATTTAACTCATTAACGAAAGAACCAGTAACCTGTTACAACCAGATCAAAGGAGAATTCAAAATTGTATAGTCATTTAAGGAATAACTCTATTAATACTTTTATAGTTATTTGTGTCTATAAATGGCTATCATATTTATGGTTAAGTAAAGGAATGCCGAAATGAATTTATTAAATATGCAAAACTGACAAAACTGGTCATTATCCACAGGATAATCAATTGCATTCCACTGAATACAATTCACATTTCAATGGACCAGAATTATTTGCATTTCTATCGGTTTTCTCCAACTTACAGAGTTGCAAGGGTTTTGGTTTTTGTTTTTCTCATTTCAGTCTTTCCCCAATTTTTCCCTACAGTCCCATCAGTATCTCAAATGTGTCCAGGATTCTAATTTATCCTTTAGGTTTCAGCTTCAAAATGACATCTTCAAAGACAACTTCCCAGAACAACCAATCAAAAATAGATTTTGCTTGAAGTTCCTACTCATAGTAGTATTTTTCCCTTAGCACCTACCATATTTAGTGATAATATTTTATTTATGCTTTGTTTAATGTCAGTAGTCTTCACAGAACAGAGATAATTTCTCTTTGGCTCACCATTCTACCCCTAGCGTCTAGCATACTGCCTGGTTCATGGTATATACTCACAAATATTTGTTAAATTAAAGCAAAGGAAATAAAGAAAAATAGAGAAACGATGAACTGATTTTTCCAAAGCTGAAATCACTCCAAGTCCTTTAGGAAATGGACATGGAAGCTACCAATAGGAGCTGCTTGACTAGTTCTCTTTTAAACCTATCCATATAGTATGAAGAATAATGCACATCTTCCTTTGTCTCTCCTACCTCAGATTAGTTCCCTGAGTTCTCAGGGTACCCTTGTAGGGCCTGGGTGCTGACCATCTGCTCCCAGATTCCTTTCAGAATTTCTTTCTGGGCCCTTCAGGGTACTCATGAGAAACCAAGTCTAATGATCCACCTCATCATTCTAAACTGGGTGGGGTTTGGCCCCACCTGCCTTTTTCATGTGCACCAGGCTTTACAGACCTCGTGGTGCCTTCTCTTGAGCCTCACAACTGCTCTATAAAGGTAAGGGAACAGGGAAGTGGATGTGGCTCAAGCGATTGGGCTCCTGTCTACCATATGGGACATCCTGGGTTCGTTTCCTGGGGCCTCCTGGTGAAAGTGAGCTGACCTGTGTGGAGAGCTGGCACAACAAAAAAAGAAACAGAGTAGAGACAGTGAGAGACATAACAAACCAGGGAGCTCAAGCAACTGAGCACCTCTCTTCCGCATCAGAGGTCCCAGGATCCGTTCCCAGTGCCTTCTAAAGAGAAGACGAGAAGAGAAGACAAGCAGTCACAGAGAGCAAGACAGCACAAGAACCGGGGGTAGGGGGCGGGCATAAATAAATAAATAAAATAAATAAATAAAAAAGCTGAGGGAACAGATAGGAAAAGTGAGCCCGAAAGTATGATGGGCTTAATGCTAAGACTCTGAAGTCAGGTCTTCCACTAATAACAAGAGTTATTGAAGGTTGGCTCTGTACCAGGCACTTGATACAGGCCATCTCGCTTAGGTCTCCCAACAGCTCTACACAAGGCAGGTATCATCATCATTTTACACACAGGAAAACTGAGGCAAAGAGAAGCTAAGTAATTTGTCACATAGTCAGTGAATAGTAGAGCTGGGATTTGAAACCAAACTGATTAAAGTCCAGAGCCCGTGCCTCTGGCCACCACGCTACCCCACCCCTCACCACGCTAATATGGCGTGTTCTTCCAACTTTTGCTGCTACACCATTACCAGGTCACGTTCTGGGGACTAGCAATGCCCTAAAGATGGAGACTTTGGTCAGAGTGGACAATTATATTTACTGGAGAATGATTATTTTCTTAGGATTAACATCCCTGAACTCTCACACAGCCAGAAAGACAATATATAGTTACCTAGAGTTATGCAGAACCGCCTGGCTTCCCAGCACATTAGGCATCTGTATTCATGGATACGATGAGTAGGGTAAAATGAGGAAAAGGGAAATACTGCCTCCTCCATCTTTTTTTTGTAACCCAAATGCTTTCTTTATAACCCCTGCCTCACCAGAACGCATCCTTAAAGAAGGTCGGAACTGGGAGGTCCACAATAGAGGACTCGGCCATGAATATGCCTGCCAATGATTTTCCTGGCTTGGGCTCTCAAAGTGGTCTGGCCATAATGATTAGTCTTTCCTGTAAACAACCGGAAGGTCATAAGCGAATTAGGTTTCAAAAAGAATGGAATATTTTTTTCCCTCCAGGTGTTTGGAACTAATAATAGTTGTGGAACTGATTGGATAGAAAGCATACTTAGAATTCCTTAGAAGGAATTCTAAGTTTGATATTAAAGAGGTGTGTAAAAAACATCTTTTAAAATGTATTCATTCTTTTTTCTCCAATACACAGCTTTTTAAAAAATTATGGTAATCGCTTGGTAGGCCTTTTTAACAGCCTAGGAGTGGAGTTTTTAAAAAGCAATGTTAATTCAAATGTTATATAATCATCTACTTAATTACTCTTAAGTTTCTTCTCTATTATTCTAGTTAATGGCCTATGAGTTAAATTTGTAAATTTTCTATTTTAAAAAAATGCAATCAAGACAACAAGAACAAGAGACTATTTCTTCTCATGAACCTATTAAAAAGAGGTTGTCATCCTGGCTAATTCACTCTCATTCATTCATATATTGAAACAACAAATAATATTGAGCTATCATGCCAGGTATTTTACTTGGCATTGCCTTAATGGAGTTTATAGTTTAGTTAGGGAAACAGATGGTTAACTAGCAAACAAATTAAAGAATTGCAATGACAACAGTGATAAGCCCCTTGAAGGAAACAACATGTGGGCACTTTACAGTGAGAATACTGGTCCGGGTCTTTCCTTCTCTATGAGGAGTGCCAGTTGTGATAAAAAGCTGCATGGACCAAGCTCTCTTTGGGTTATATTAAAAGCAAGACATTTTGTAGATATACATAAGATTCTAAAATTTATATAGGAAGGCCAAGGAACTGGAATAGTTAGAAGCATTTTACAAAAGAAGTAATCAAGACTGTGTGGTATTGGCAGAAGAATAGACACTTACATAGATCAGCAGAACAAAATAAAGAACCCAGATATTAAAGACTCTCTAGAAAGACTGACAGAGTAAGAGAGAAGATATGAATTACCAACATCAGGAATAAAACGGGATAACCCTACAGACATCAAAAGGATAAGGGAAGACTGCTAGCAACTCTACACACATAAATTTGACAATTTGGACAAAATGAACCGTTTCTGCCAAAAAACATAAACTGCCCCAACTCACACAATAGGAAATCTCATTTAAGTAGCCCTATAACTATTAAGATAATTGAATTTATGATTTTAAAACTCCCCATAAATAAATCTCCAGGCCCAGATGATTTCTCTGGAGAACTTCACTGTTTAGAGAAAAATTAACACCAATTCTACAGTCTTTTCCAGAAAATAGCAGAGGGAGGAATACTTCCCAACTCATTTTATGAAGCTGGTTTTACTGATACCAAAACCAAAGATAGTAAAACAAAACAAAACAAAAAAAAACTAGCCAATATTTCTTAATAAATATTCTTAAATATTGCAAAAATTCTTAAAATATTAGCAAATAGAATTTGGCAATACATAGAAAGTGTTATATAAACTATGACCAAGTAGGGTCTATTTCAGGAGTGTAAGTTTGGTTCAATATTTGAAAATCAATATATTCCACTGTATCAAGAGACTAAAAAAAGTTACATGATCTTCTTAGTTAACGTAGAAAAGGCATTTGACAAAATTAAAGATCCATTCATGATAAATTTCTTAGAAAAATAGGAATAAAGGGGAACTTCTTCAAACTTAATAAAAGTATCTACAAAAGCCTACAGAGATCATCATAGTTAATGGTGAAAGAATGAACACTTTTTCCCCATGATCAGGAGCAAGGCAAGGGTGTCTGATCTCACTATTCTAAACACAGTGCTGGAAGTTCTAGTCAGTGCAATAGGCAAAAAGAGGTAATAAGAGACCTACAGAAGGGTAAGAAATAAAGTTGTTCTAATTTGTAGATGGTATGATTGTCTATGTAGTAACCCTACAGAATCCACAGAAACAACTCTAGAATAAGAGATTCAGCAAGGTTACAGGATACTTATCCTGTATGTTTATCTTACATATAAAAATCAACTCCGGGAAGCGGCTGTGGCTCAATCAGTGGGGCTCCCGTTTACCATATGGGAGGCCC